>JAROYE020000003.1:68445231-69035231 GCA_029619315.2 Dynastes maya | reverse complement strand
AGAAATTAAGTAACTAGTCTAATCAAATAACTATTCTATACAAACTTTGTGTTTATTATTACGTATTTTTTAAAATACGAGAGCAAACGGCATAGTTTATTAGGAGGGTTAGGATCCCTTAATTGTGATATAATCTTGCTACAAATTAAGCCAGCTACGAAAAAGGTTCTTTCCAATTCCACATTTGTTGGCCGACAGGTTAGTAAAAAGTCATAGACCATTTGTGTGTATTTCCTTCTTATGTTTTGCTCTTCAAAATAATTTATTTCTTTTTTAACTACTGGTGTTAAAATGTTATTTTTACCTTGCATTAGAGCCGATATTTGACAAGATGTCTCCATTTTTTCTTTTATTAAGAGCTGCAGTTTATCTTTCGTAGATAGTGTAGCTGATGTTGAAGGAACTGACTCAACTGACATTAAACATCCAAAGTCTTCGGAATTAGGATCATTAGTTTCTGATAATTCAGTGTTAGTGTCTGTTTCGTTTTTATCGTAAAGAGTTCAATTAATTCTACGATTATCTTCGTTATTGTAGATTTGTTGGTCTTAGTAAAAATTCCGTTGTCTTGTTCATTTGAATTCTTGGAATTGTTACTATAAAGAAATTGCAAAACATCGAAATAAACAGTTCCTCGTTCATTTATACGTCGTATCAATGTATTTTTTAGTTCGTTACTTAAAAATGTCGTTAGCTCATCAAGCATAAATTTCAACCTAACATCGGCGACATACAAATTAACATTTTCACAACATAGTGCTTCTAAAGCAACTTTTATTGGTTGTAATGCTGATATTGCATTAGAAAGCAAAGTAAGCTCGTTATCAGTAAAACTGATATATGGCTTCAAATTTATGAGACTCTTTCTAATACAGTTTAAAATTTTCGAAAAACGCTCTAGCATAATCAGTAAGCTATTCCACCGTGTTTTAGAATCCACCATTAACGAAACTTCTCGACCAAATTCTTCTTTTACTTGTTTTTGTAATATATCATTTTTTGTTGGCAATTTGCGAAAAGTTATGACTACTTTTCGTACCTTTGTTATCAAAGAATTTAATTATATATCCTGTATAGTATGTAATTGGGAGTCAGTAGATACGCTTTGTACTATTTGGAATGTTTCGCCATCATTTTCATCGTCTTCGTCATCAGAATGATCTGTATCAGCTAATTCAACAAGTTCCTCATTATCACACTCAATTTCTTCTAAATTATTTTTGCTATAAAGTACTTCGGTTACAGCCAACTGTATACCATGTGCGAGACATAACTAACGCTGGCCACGAGCGGTACCGCCCATCGGCGTAGAATCAGTTCGGACCGAGAGGAACGGTAGCATTACTTCGTCTGCGGAGCAGTACGGATATTTTCGCTGCCGGTTATTTGCGCAATTGTTTATCTGTCCTAGAAAAATTATGATTTCGTCAGCAAACCAACCGCGGTCGGACAAACTTCGAAAATTTATTGCAGAAATTCCAGACTTAATATATGAAGGTGCTAAAATTAAATGTGTAATCTGTAAAATCCCGTTAATGTGTTGGTCCAGACAACATTGTCTACGACACGTAAATAGTGAAAAGCATGTCTCAAAAAGAAATTGCGCACGAGACAATGAAAAATTTATATTTAATTTATGCGTTACGTTTATCGCATGTAATATACCGTTTAATTTACTAGACAAGGAACCATTTATCTGCTTTTGGAATAACTATTCGGAGTGCAAATTACCAAGTCGAACATCGTTACGAAGAATTGTGCCATCTGCGCGCGAACATATTGAACAAAAAATAAAATCGGAGTTGAAAGATCAAAAATTGTGGTTATGTGTCGACGAAACAACAGATCGGAAGAAACATTCTGTTCTTAATGTAATGGCACGCAAATTGGAACCTCATCAATCGGCATCTTCAATTCTATTAGTCTCCAAACGAATACAACAGTGTACTGCCGAAGTAATTTCAAAGTTAGTGTTAAGTACATTGGACAAGTTTGAACTTTCAACAAATCAACTCTTGATGTTAGTGAGTGATGGTGCTGTAAAACATGCTTTCTGTAGGCCGGGTTCTTAAAAAGCATTCTGCTAATTTGTTACACATTACGTGTAAAATTCATGCTCTCAATCTTGTGGCGGATAGTATCAGAAAATGTTATCCTGAGGTAGACGCTTTAATAGCCATAGCCAAAGCAGTATTTGTCAAATCACCGAAACGTATTCGCGAATTTCACAGACTGTGCCCCCGTATACCAGAGCCACCAGAACCTATTCTAACTCGTTGGGGAACATGGTTGCAAGCCGTGTTTTATTATCATAAATATTTTGACAATATTAAGAATGTGGTTTTACAATTCGATACAAAGGAAGCTGCCGCTATCCAGAAAAGCCAGTCGAAATTTCAAGATAGTCAGGTTAAAATGGATTTAAAAATCATTCACGACAATTACTTCGGGCTAGCAGATGCAATAGAAAAATTACAAAATCCTGCGGTGCCGTTAGAAGAATCTCTACAAATAGTGCAACATGTTCACGCACAGCTATGCGCGATTGAAGACGCAAAAAATGTTTCTGTTCTAGAAAAATTTGAACGTGTTTTTGAGAAAAATTCTGATTTTGGCACATTAAGACACATTTGTGAAGGTGCGTCAACAGAATCGTTAAGTTATTTGAAAGATTATTTTACTTACGCAAATATTACGTCACTAGATGTAGAATGTTCGTTCTCTGCATATAAACGCATTTTTTCCTCATGCCGTACTAGTTTTGCCGAAACAACAGTTGAAACATATCTAATGTTGCAGATATTTAACAGACATTATTCACTTTGTGATTTCACGGAGGACTCTTAAAATGGTAAGTATTTGAGCATGTGTTATTTAATTTTTATTTAAAAGATGAGCGAAATTATTTGCGGCAGCAAACATCTCTATTAGCAGAATAACTCTAGTGGAACGCGAGGCCTGGTCGACTCTACGCTACTGCGCGGTACCGTTCGTGGCCAGCTTTAGACATAACTGATGGTTTGTACCGATCAGTTTTCCTACTTTCTTCATTATTGATGGTACTTCCACCAGATGCTTTAATTTTCTTTAAACACCGTTTACATACTGCCACATATTTTACTTGTGTAAGATTAAAATAGTACTACGGTGAAATTTTATCCATAACTACGAACAATAGAAATATTTTAAATGACAATATAATTTTACTAGTTTCTACACCTTTTTTAGTTTTCTTAAATTTACATATTTTGATTAAAAAACCCGTGCAGTATGTGTAATACTTGCATTATGTAATCAGTTTTTCAAATAAAGGTATTAAATTGATTGATTCAACAAATATGTGACAGGAAATCCTGGCCACAATCGTTCCTTTTTCGAAATCCAAATTTAATTTACTTAAAATTGGAACTGGACAAAAGCTCTGTTATTGTTTATATTACATTTCGAAGATAGAAATAAATAGGTGTGCAGTATTGTTACAAATGATTTAGAGAACTCCTATATACGCAAAATCCGATGAGTAATACCGATACACGTGTATATTGCATACTTTCTAATTAAAACTTGTTATTTTCGTATGTGTTATCGATAAAAAAATTATACACATATGCGGTTTTAAATGCTTTTTCTAGGTAAATCAATATTGAAAATTAGTCAGTAATTTCTGCTGATTAATGCAATTCATTAATTTGGGCGGAATACAGTCATGGCACATGTACGTACCTTGGAAAACTCCTAATACAACTGTAGTTTTTCTAATTTTGTAACTGTTTTTTCTATAAACTTATCTAATAAAAGATTAAAGCTATCTTTATCGTTGTTAACCTATTCTACATATACCATTGCGATAACAATTTGCTTTGTTGCGTAAGAATATTTTAAAGAATTTAGCTCAGGTAATTTATCATAACTTAAAAGATTATTAGATGTAAATACAGTGAGTCATGTTATTTTCTGGGTTTATGAAGGTATATTTGTTAAGCCTGTTTGACACGCCGCAATTTATTGGCCAATTAACTGAACAAGTTGATTTTCGATTTTATCGTACCGTGTAAAACAGTAAAAATTGGTGCGATTTCTTGGACAATTTATCGTACGATTAACTGAATTGAATAGAACATGCTCTACTTCTGCCACCATTTTTCGACGATTTTTCACTAACATTGTAGTTTTATCACCAACCCGGTAACAGAAATATATCTACGTCTTGTTTTAGTGTTTTTAGAGTTAAATTTCGAAAATTTACGGGGTTGATGTAGTGGATATTGTGAATTAACTAACTGAAACTTTAAGTAACCAAACCTATAGCCGTGCCTATACCAAAACTACCAAAACATTGAATAAAAGCATTGCCAATCTATTTTTATATGCAGATGAAAGTTTCCTATTTAATAGTGACTCCCCCCCCCCCCCCCCCCTTCAACTATTAACAAAGCCAAACGAGCATTCGCAATCGTTCAAAACTTCTCCAATTTATTGTAGAACGTAAAACGGTACATTTTTACCGATTTCTTGGTCAAAAACTTGTTCAATTAATTGGCCAATAAATCGCGGCGTGTAAAACAGGCTTTAAATGACAATCTAGCCTGGATCTTTTCACAAAATATCACCGGAATAATATTCAGAATTTAACAGACGTGGCTATCGCGAATGCATGTTTTCCTATTTACTGTTGCAAGTATTAGTAGATAAAGTTGAATCAGGTAGCGGAGGCTACTTACAAGTTATAACTAGAGAGCGGAATTATATGCATCGGAAATCGACAAAATATGCGCATATATATGCAGAAAAAATCTTCGAAATATGCATAATTTTTGCTAAATATGCACATATGCACATATGGTTCTGATACCGATTAACTTCTTGTTAAATGTTATAAACAAGAATAATCACAACGAAGTGTTTATTGTTCTTACATTATTCCTACTTACATTTTAAAATCACAATTATATAAACACATACGTACTTAAAATTTGCTAAAATACATACTTAGACACTACATATTTATATTGTTAAAACAATTTACAATTAAATGCTTTTCTAAATTTTCTAATGAAAAATTATGTCGCCTATCTGTGAGAATGCATTTATATATCGAAAAACTTCTTTTAACATCAACGGAAGTTATTGGTGCGTACTTTAATGCATTCATAATCTCAGGACTTAATTCTATACTTGTTTCTGTTTCATCCATTTTTCATTCACCAGTTAAAATCAAACAGATTTTTACCAAATTTTTGTATCCTACATTTTTATTAATTATTTCTTTAAACTTTTGACTTATTGAGTTTCCTATTCTACCCGGAATATTTGAAACACTATTTTCTAAATCATTGATTAATTTAACTGATTCAGTTAGTGGCAGCGATTCTTTTTCAAGTTTTGTTATTGTCACAGAAACAAATTCATAATTGGCTTTAATAAATATCAATTGATTAGGCAAAGAAGAGTTTTTCCAAATTTCTTGACATTTTGCAATAGAATTGCAGTTGTCAGTAGAGAATTCTGAAATAATGTTTTTGATCTCTAGATAATGGTTTGCATAAAATATTGCGGCATTTAACCAAGTACCCCATCGGGTAATGACGGGTTCAGGTGGCAAAGGAGTATCCGGCAGCTTTTCTCTGTTTATTATTTAGATGACCAATTAATAAATTTGCTATATAGCGATCACAGGAATCTGTTGTTTCATCAACGGTAAAATATATATACTCGTTTTTAACAATTTCCCTAATGCTATTGATCGTTTCAGAATAAATATCACTTATGTAACATTTTCTGAGCAAACTTTCATCCGGAATACTCTTTTGGCAGCACTTTTCTAAAAATTGCTGAAAACACGGATTTTGCAGCTTTTTGAGCGGTATATTGGCAGTAACCATCGCTTTGCACAAATCTGCGTTAAATCTGCATTTTGCACAAATCTGCGTTAAATCTGCGCTTTGCACAAATCTGCGTTAAATCTGCGCTTTGCACAAATCTGCGTTTGAGGTTTCGGTAAAAGATTGTGTGAGGGCACTTGGCTAAGTTTTGAAACTTGAAGTTTCCGACAGTTTCTTTTATGCATTTCAGTTGCAACATGTTGGGTGACTTGAAATTTGCGTTCGCATGGCATCTGTAAAGAAAAAAAATATCACCAAAAACTTACAAGAAAATCGTATGTGGCTGTACAATTCTAAATACTAGTGTATTATAAACAAAACTTACCGTTTTCCCACATGCTTTGCAGAAAACTCTTTCATCCGTTAGAATAAGTTCAGAAACATTTTTGATGCACGAAACAATTAAACTTGTACTCACTTTTGGCATTTTTCACTACTGCACCAATCTACTTCAACGTCTGGTTATACAATGAATAAGAAACATTTTGGTAAACACTTAGACTTCCTATGAACCAGACAGTTGCCGGTATGGGGGTTGTTGAAAATTATATGATAATTTTATCTAGTGAATTTGCGACGGCCCACCACCTGAAGGATGGCGAGTTCTTTGCGAAGTAGGCTCTTTGTCGGTGGAGAGGTCCAGCGACAGAAGAGCCGACTCCGCATCTAATACACACATGTCCGATAAAATGTTCGTTGGTAAAAGTTTTGTTGTATTGCAGGAAAACAGTAATAAAGTTCAAAGAAAAAAATTATTTTTGTTCTAAATTTGCACGAATATGCTCTAGTGTGCAAAAATATGCAATAATCGCTGAAATATGAAAAAATCACTAAAATATGCGAAATATGCAATAATTAATCTGCGTCAATCAATTCGAAAAGTTGTTATTCGCATATATACTGAAGCATTTACTTGTCATATAAAAAATATGGGATATGCAAATTGCATAAATTCCGCTCTCTAGTTATAACGATCAAATTCAGGGATCTACTCAACGCCGGTACACTGCAATTTGGAAATGGACAAAATGCAAAAAGTCTTTATTTATAAGAGTAACATTTTCCCTAATTTACTGCAATCTTTACTATTAAAATAATAGATGAGAACATATGAATGGAACATTTTTTATAATATGAAATCGATTAATAACGTTGGGTCACTTGCATGGAAAGCAACAAAAAGGATACCAACTTGCACTTTTTCAATATCATGATAAAAACAAAGTACATAAAAAAAGAATTTTGATGTATGATAAGCTGATACTAACTTCCTACTTCCATGACAAAAATTCAATAAACCTCCCATTTAGACATCTTTTTTTGCCGTAATCCCGTCTAAATAATCAACTACTTCAGTTAACCCTTTACACCACTATGCGTTTATAGTGAAGCTGCGATACTCGAGAAGAGCGGCGAATTGGCAAACCTGTATTTTCTAGAAACGCTCTTGTCATTTAGAAGTTTGTGTGTGTGGGGAGAGGATACTTTAGGACCTCACTGTACATGAAGTAGTGAAAATCATTAAAATGCAGGATGTTTGTGAAGTAGAACTAATACAATCAGCAATACTATAGCATACTTGCAGTCAAAATATGTCATAAAAATAATATGGACGCCGGTGAAATATTATCCGCACAGTAAATTAATGGATCGTTGTTTTTGTTAATATTTAATGTATGACTAAAATTCATAGTAATTTTTCCGCATATCCATTACAGCTAGCAGTATTTCGACAGTCCATATTTCACCTCAAGTAATATAAAAGCATTGGATAGGTATTTGATTGACGTTTATGGAATTTCCGAACCTTACAAGGTTAGTCATCTGCGCGGCCTCGTAAGATTGTGCGTTTGTAAATATTTGAAAACGATTGTGGGCATGGTTTAAAATTATATTGAAACCTGCAAAATGTCTCGTAAGTTCGTTGGTAGCTACACTAAGTTTTGTTTTTTAATGGAACGTGCTGTATACAGAGTGAGTCGGGATTAACGGACCAAACTCCAGGAGTGTATTGTACACGTGAAAATGATGTAAAAAAACTCATATGTTTCCATCCGGTTTTCATTTGTTTTCAGGTTATAGCGTAATTAATAAAATTTAACTAGTGTTCTTCTAAATGGTCCGAATTTTCGTTTGTTTTCGAGTTAATATGTCTTAAATAAAAAAAAATATTCTGGTAATATAATTGTCAAAAATATTCTGATATACAGATCAGTCCGCTCAACTAGATACACCCCCGTGCAGCGAAATCATCCGACTGCATCCGACGAAAATCGACAAATTCCGAGTAGGTACGCGAGCAGTTTTGACAGTTCGTGATGACATTAAAACTGTAACGATACGTATGCAATTATTCAATTGTAAAGTTTTATTCAAATTAGAATCATTACAGCTCGTTGTGAAAAATCGGTGTTTTCTATTTCAATGCTAACAAATATTTTACCGGCCGCGCCGTATCGATATTGGGTGGCAAAGCAAGCAAAGATATGTTGGATGTTTTCAGTTACATGTCATCAGTTCTTCACGTTTAGTTTCAGTAAGCGTAAATGGATGTGTATGAAACAGCAGAGAAAATAGGAATTATTAAATGGTTTTATGCAGATCATCATAGAAATTCAATATTTATTTCATAATGCGTCTAACTGGCATTAAATAAGTTTCGAAACACACGGTTGTTTATCCCCACGTAACCATAAGAAAGAGTCACAACTGGTTAATAATTAACGCTGGCCACGAGCGGTACCGCGCATCGGCGTAGAATCAGTTCGGACCGAGAGGAACGGTAGTATCACTTCGTCTGCGGAGCAGTACGGACATTTTCGCTGCCGGTCATTTACGCAATTGTTTATCTGTCCTAGAAAAATTATGATTTCGTCAGCAAAACGACCGCGGTCGGACAAACTTCGAAAATTTATTGCGGAAATTCCAGACTTAATATATGAAGGTGCTAAAATTAAATGTGTAATCTGTAAAATCCCGTTAATGTGTTGGTCCAGACAACATTGTCTACGACACGTAAATAGTGAAAAGCATGTCTCAAAAGAAATTGCGCACGAGACAATGAAAAATTTATATTTAATTTATGCGTTACGTTTATCGCATGTAATATACCGTTTAATTTACTAGACAAGGAACCATTTATCTGCTTTTGGAATAACTATTCGGAGTGCAAATTACCAAGTCGAACATCGTTACGAAGAATTGTGCCATCTGCGCGCGAACATATTGAACAAAAAATAAAATCGGAGTTGAAAGATCAAAAATTGTGGTTATGTGTCGACGAAACAACAGATCGGAAGAAACATTCTGTTCTTAATGTAATGGCACGCAAATTGGAACCTCATCAATCGGCATCTTCAATTCTATTAGTCTCCAAACGAATATAACAGTGTACTGCCGAAGTAATTTCAAAGTTAGTGTTAAATACATTGGACAAGTTTGAACTGTCAACAAACCAACTCTTGATGTTAGTGAGTGATGGTGCTGCAAACATGCTTTCTGTAAGCCGGTCTCTTAAAAAGCATTCTGCTAATTTGTTACACATTACGTGTAAAATTCATGCTCTCAATCTTGTGGCGGATAGTATCAAAAAATGTTATCCTGAGGTAGACGCTTTAATAGCGCATACCAAAGCAGTATTTGTCAAATCACCGAAACGTATTCGCGAATTTCACAGACTGTGCCCCGTATACCAGAGCCACCAGAACCTATTCTAACTCGTTGGGGAACGCGTTTTATTATCATAAATATTTTGACAATATTAAGAACGTGGTTTTACAATTCGATACAAAGGAAGCTGCCGCTATCCAGAAAAGCCAGTCGAAATTTCAAGATAGTCAGGTTAAAATGGATTTAAAAATCATTCACGACAATTACTTCGGGCTAGCAGATGCAATAGAAAAATTACAAAATCCTGCGGTGCCGTTAGAAGAATCTCTACAAATAGTGCAACATGTTCACGCACAGCTATGCGCGATTGAAGGCGCAAAAAATGTTTCCATTCTAGAAAAATTTGAAAGTGTTTTTGAGAAAAATTCTGATTTTAGCACATTAAGAGACATTTGTGAAGGTGCGTCAACAGAATCGTTAAGTTATTTGAAAGATTATTTTACTTACGCAAATATTACGTCACTAGATGTAGAACGTTCGTTCTCTGCATATAAACGCATTTTTTCCTTATGCCGTACTAGTTTTGCCGAAACAACAGTTGAAACATATTTAATGTTGCAGATATTTAACAGACATTATTCACTTTGTGATTTCACGGAGGACTCTTAAAATGGTAAGTGTTTGAGCACGTGTTATTTAATTTTTATTTAAAAGATGAGCGAAATTATTTGCGGCAGCAAACATCTTTATTAGCAGAATAACTCTAGTGGAACGCGAGGCCTGGTCGACTCTACGCTACTGCGCGGTACCGCTCGTGGCCAGCTTTATTAATAATAAAGAACAAGAATTACGAGAAATAGGAATATGTGCTCTTGCAGAACAAGATTTTACTCAGTCTAGTTATTCTATTGCCAAACAGCTTAAAATATCGCCGAGACACAATAATTAGTGCGCCAATATAATAATAGTCCTGGACATATTCGTTGGCCACCAAAGTTGCGGGATTTGTCCCCAAATGACTTTTTGCTCTGGAGTTATTTTAGAAGATATTTAGTATACCTACCCAAAAAGCAAATACTTTTGATGAATTCTGACGAAAAATTCAAAGCGAGTTGCAAGCATCTCAGCAAAATATTTATTCACAATTAGGCATAGATTTTATAATAGATTACGCTACTGTCTGTTTGCTCATGGAGATCGGGTTGAACACCTACTTTAATATTTTGTGTTATTGGGTAGAATTTAGTTTTGGTTCTTTGTATTTGAGCATATTACTTTTTATTATGTATTAAAACTCTTTTTAATATTTCCTGTTCTATCGTTTACTTTTAATAAAGAATACATACAGTTTGCTTTTTGTTTATACCTATCAATATTTTTTATTTTTGAAGCTTTTGCTTGAGCAACCTGATATGAGCTTTCACTTGTGTTTAATAAGAGAATGATTATTTTAGTTTGTTTGCCATTTAATTCTCATCATTTACCAACCTAAAAGATATGCCAGTACCAGTTTGGTCTTAAGTAGTGCAAAAATATTTTATACGGAATACTATCGAAACATCTGGTATACATATTAACATAATAACACATATTATTGTTAGGAAAATTGTTTTGTAGACGTACTACAATACAAAATTGATGATTAAATGCACTGTAAACTGAAGAAGAGAACGTCTTGTTGCCTGACTAAATACAAACATGACATTAAATTGCCCTAGCTTTGCGCGGCGTGTAAAATATTCGTTAGCATTGAAATAGAAAACACCGATTCTTAACAACAAGCTGTAATAACTGTAATTTGGATAAAACATTACAATTGAATAATTACATACGTATCATTAAAGTTTTAATGTCATTATTCCAACCTGCAAATTCAAAACTACTCGCGCACCTACTTGGAATTTGTCGATTTTCGTCGGATACAGTCGGATGATTTCGCAACGCGGTGGTGTATCTAGTTGAGTGGTCTGATCTGTATAATTGCGCATACGTTGGTAGATCCTTTTGAAAATTTCTACCATGTTGCTAGTTCAGATGTTGTTTAACTGTCGCTTGTGTCAGTCGATGTTAGTGTTTCTGTAAAAATGGAAAAATCCAATATCGAGCCGTGAATTAAAGCCACTTTTTCTTTCAACATAAGACCGCTTATCGGTACATTTATTTCACGATTAGTCCTAAACCATATAAGTACGGGTTTGTCGAGTTTTGGATTCTTCGCAGAACGTAATTTTTTTTTCTTTCGATGAAAACTCATTACTTGCGTTTAAAATTTTATCTTTAATTTTTAAAATTGTAGCTAAGGTAGAACTCCCCAAATTTCTTTCTTTACAGATGTCACTTTGTTTTTTGCCACGTTCGAAATCGTCGATAATTTCTAATTTTTCTTTTACAGAAAATGCTTTTCTACTTTTTTTTAAGGACGACATGTTCGAACGTGTGCAACACGCTGTGGTTAGAAACTTACTGAAGAATTAGCAATGGTTAAGAAAATTGTGCAAAATAGGCATTCTGAGAATACATTTTGATATTTGCAGGAATTGATATATTTGTTTCACCATCAAAGCACGCTTGTTTCTCCATTAAAGCACGTGTGTTTTATTTTTTTCTACGAATGGTTTGTTATAAGCGATCCAGGTAATAAAATTTTTCGCTATTACCAATCTGAGACGCAAAAAATTTTTCGTTATATCCACCTTTTTACTGAAAAGTACTCGTTATACAGCAAAATTTTTACACAGAATGATATATAAATGCGAAGGGACCATGTGATTTACTCGTAATAGCCGATTTTTCGTTATAACCGGGACTCGTTATAGAGGAGTTCTACTGTACACACTGGAAAAGATGTTGGGAAAATTCAAACAATTTTAAGCATCTGGGTAACAATTTGACATGTAGGGACAAAGAAAATATATTTGAAAAATTACTACAAAATTGTTGTAATTGTAATAGTTTGTGTTAAACAAATTGGGTGGCTTTTTACTCGATTGTACATATATTTTTGCTATTTTAAAATTATTGCAATTGAGATTGAGGTACAAGGCTAGGTTGACAACTTGATCGTATTGATTAGAGGTACAGACTCAGGGGCTAACAACTACCCTGCAGAAAGCGCTCAACACTATTCACGGCTAGTACAAAGAAGATCTTATAGTTAGTCCGCACAAAATCGTAATCGTTTCGTTCACAAGGAGCACAAGCATTACAGGAACTGACCCTTCAATGCTTGTCGGTGAGCAATTACACTTCTCTTCAGATGTAAAATATCTAGGAATTTTGCTTGACAAGACACCATCTTGGAATTCTCTTTTGTATAAACTAATTCATAAAGCCAAAATGTATCTTTGTACATGGCTTTGTGATAAGAGTTGCGAAATGTTCCCCAAAAGTCCAATGATCACGTACGGTGCCGTTGTCTGGTTGAACAAGATCCAACAGTAATCGGGTACTCTAAATCTGTTGTACTGGAACACTGAAATAGTTCTCTAAAGCCCTTACCATAGTACTTAACTCGTACTGAACGCACGTTTTGATAGGCAAGCTATCATCATCAGCAGTAAAGCTGAATTAACAAATTAAGTGAAGAACTAACCTTATATAGCAAATAACTTATGCAATATGTAAATTTAAAATAAGCCTAGTAATCCTTAAATATATCTTAATTAATATATATATATATATATATATATATATATATATATATATATATATATATATATATATATATATATATATATATATATTATATATATATACCTTCTACTTTAAATGTTTCTTGATGAGCCGCTTCATTGTACAGAACCATAATTAAGCCTAAAATGCAAATCTAAAGATAAATAATAAACAATCACTAAATTAAAATGTAAATGGTGAGGATGAGGTGAATTATTAAAATCCGTTTTTCAATGAAGCGGTTCATTGCACATGGTTATAATCACAGCTGTAATTAACTAAACATCATGTAATAAAGGATAAAGGCCGGAATTTAGTGGCCCTAATCTGAATTCATTAAGTGATTTTTGTTTTTGTAAAATTTCCATGCCTTCATAACAATTTAATTGAGCAATACTCTTTACGTTTTTAATTAACTTTATATTATCAACATTATGGTTACTTTCAAGCATATGTAGGGCAACGCTAGATTTATCAAACCTTCTGAATTTGAGATGAGCCAAATGTTCTTTGTACCTAATTTTGATTGATCTTTTTGTCTGCCCAATATACACTGGATCACAATCTTTACATTAAATTTTGCAGCGAGAACCAAATTCACCTCGACCGATGCAGAGAATAGCTAGCCTGATGATCACTGGTGTTTTGAGAACCAAGCTCTTGAAATTCTTCTGCATGTTACACTTCACATACTCCTGGAAACGGAAGCTACGATAATTGTTTAGAGATACTGTCATCTTGCGGTATAATTGCCACAAAACATGGTCCGCGGCTGGATAGAAATATTTAACAAGATCCTTAGCCACAAAGTTCTGTCTATGCCTTTGGACTTGTGCGCTGTAATTAGTAGTTGGAAAATTCCTGCGATGCACATTACCCCGGCAGGGAATTTTGGAGTAACACCGCGATCTCTTGATTAAGGTGCAGCCGGTGCAGGAATCTGCTATTGCAAACGTCTAATAGAACGGACATGTAGTCTGGGAAATATTTGCTATCGGTATGGGTGTCAGGATATTCTTGAGTAGATATGTCAGACATAGACCGATACAATTTTTATCTGATCTTTGGACTGCGAGCTCTTGAGAAAGACTTCCTACAGGTTCGTAACTGACTGCTAAAACAATCTGGGTAGACATAACAAGATTACCTTAATCTTGACACCAGGACACTGGCAATGATGGCAACGAGGTGGCCGATGCCCTTACTAGGATCGAAGCAGAATACATTCCGCTGGATCCAGAGGCTCTAGTTGGCATATCTTTTAACGCTGCCAAAACGCATGATACCTATTAGGCTGAACAAGATGTCTTTTGAATAGACTCCAGAATGGGGCTAGCTCACGAAGAGTAGTGCCCTTTGTGCCTGGAAGAAGAGGAAGCACTTGACCATATATTTTACCATTGCCCACTGTCTACAGAATCAGATTTTCTTTGTTTGGTAGGTGAGTCTGAGAAAAACCTCGCTGAGTGAACTTCTGGAAGTTACCAGAAGTATAGGTCTGCTTAGCGAACTTTACAATTACATTGCCGGCCTATAATAGACCTTATTGGTTGATGTAGATGGGTGGACTAATCCACCCACTCGGCGTTACCATTGCGATTGTAATTGTACGTCCATACAATAATAATAAAGCGTTTACCTACTTGTTCGATTAGTTCTCGAGAACATAAAATTAACCACGACAACCAAACATCGCTACTACGCACTATCAAATGCCAAAAATGGACGTGAATATAGGAAAAGAAGGAGTAATTTCAATTACCAACGTAATTTAATAGTAGTGCATTGGTGTAAAACTTTGTGCGATTGTAATACAAACCGCAACAATTTTTTTTACACGCTCGCTATTATAAGTTGTGTATTGAACATATTGGTCTCCAATTTGAACAATTTATGTGAACGAAGTATGAGAAAATCATTTTTTTCTTTGGAAAGTAATTTTTTTTCTTTGGAAAGTAACTTCTACCTCGCACTGTATTATAATTATTTCTTTAACTCTAATTCTAAATGATGGTCACATCGAGTAGATGTTGGATACTCTATCCAGCATCTACTCGAATAGTTCGAATGTTAGATAAAGTATCCAACATCTACTCGAAGTGACCATCATTTTCCGACGTATATTATCTAGCAACTTAACAAGCACATATAATTAATAAATAGCGAAAATAAGTAAATGAATATTGATTAGAGTTCAGTATAAAACGAATAGTTTGATTTAAAGCATCGCCCACTAAGTTATGTCAGTAATAAAGAAAAAGAATTTACTGAAAGTTGTTTAAAAAAATACGTAATTTAGCTCAACAGATATGTTTATAAAAAAACTTTCTGGTTGGGTTTTTTAACGCAACGAGTCACTTGGAAATTATACAAGGAATCGCATTACAGTTTGTGCGCTGGAAAATGGTGATTCTACTTCCAGTAGATGTTGAAATTATACACATAAAATAAATTCTGCAGATTATCTTAAATGAATATCTTAAGTACAGGAAAAGGAAAGCTTTTCTATCAGATCATGGAAAAGTTTATAGGGTTTTCCATTCAAAAAAATATGAAATAGCATGGGAACGATTTCGATGGTCATCTTATAGAATTTAGTTGTTATAAAAATATAAAGTTTAAAGTCATGGAGAAGATTATCTGTGAGAGAATAACAACATTTATAGACCATCACAACATATTCAGTTCGTCGCAACACGGTTTTCTTAGAAAAAGATCTACTAAATCGGCTGTATTACAGTTTATTGACCTACTATACCATAAAATAAATGAACAACAAAAATGTATTGGAGTCTTTATGGATTTAAGCAAAGCTTTCGATATGGTAGATCACGGCATACTTCTTACTAAACTTCAAGCTTATGGCATTCGTGGTACGCATAATTGGATTACTTCATATGTTTCTAATAGGCAACAGATTGTGGAAATTGATGGGAGAATTTCGAATACCCTTACCAATGTGAGAGGAGTACCGCAGGGGTCAGTAGTGGGTCCTTTGTTGTTCATTCTCTTTATTAATGATTTGCCAAGCATCACGATAGACAATAATCTAGTAGTATATGCAGATGATACCAGTCTTCTAGTTTCCGACCTCTCTTTTGATAAGTTGATTAAAGACACGCAATCAATGATTAATACCTTGATGGTATGGTTTGAGAAAAATAGGCTTTACCTTAATACAAAGAAAACCGTTTTTATCCACTTTACTCCAGCTACTAGTAAAGTAAATGCATCGAATATATTACGAATATATTACGAATACATTCCTAAACAATACAGCAAGTGACTAATACTAAGTTTCTGGGATTGCATATTGAAAATAATTTGAATTGGGAATCACATGTTACTAACTTAGAACCACAGCTTTCCTCAGTATGTTATGCTTTATATCGACTACGTAATGCTGTCTCTTGTGTGTCTGCAAATATATTACTGGCGGACTATTACGCGTGTTTTCAATCAAGAATTGCCTACGGCATTTTATTTTGGGGTGCGTCAACATATGCAGTCAGAATTCTTAAGATTCAAAAAGTAGCCATTAGAAATATTATGTGTGTGTCAAAATATACGTCATGTCGATCTTTTTTCCGAGTGCTTACTGTGTTCAGTCTATACATTCTTGAGGTAGCTTTGTATGCCAAATATCATTATAAAGATTTTGTAAAAAAAAAGATTATTACAATTATGGTACCAGAAACCTGGAGATGTGTATCCCGACTCATGGTCTTACTTGTTTTGAAAGATCGCCCGTGTATATGGGTGTTAAGATATACAACGCAATTCTTACCCGTATAACAAGTATACACAATTTTTCAGTTTTTAAAAGAGAGTTGAAATCATTTTTAATAGAAAACTCATTCTATTCATTAAATGAATTCTTTTGCTTTAAATAGTTAATTTCGCTTTTTCTGTTACTTTACTTTAGGAATATTTTCTTTTTTGTAATTTGGTAGTGATTGGACCTTTTTTTTGATACTATTGTACTATATTTAGTTAATGTGTTTTTGTACTTAAGCTATACCTTTTTGGTCAACAGGATCAATAAATTATTATGTTGCAAAATCTCAATTTATTTCAAAAATTAAATTAATTAGGTATAGAGAATGTTGAAGAAAGTGGACATGAATCGAAGAGAAGTTTCCGAAAACGCAATAGTATAGAGGATGATACATTGTGTGAAGCGGCCACTAAACACCTTCTATACTTGAATATAATTCTATGTTATTGCTAGAGTAACCTAAACTTGCGGACTCGCATAGGCGTCGGTATTACGGGTTAATATAAGGATACGAAAAATTCATAAATAAACTAAACCGGTAGAGAAGCAGGCATGTAGAGTCGACCTTGAATATAAATCATGTTAAACCGCGCTGAGAGAGATTTCGTTTTAGTACCGGTTGAGCTGTTGCAGAGATTAGTCGAACGGTCAAGGTTATGTACTTACGTGTCGCTTTTGAAAATATAGCTGGTGTTTTTTGTGTGTTGTAGTATTATACCAAGTACATAATTAGTGTATCGTTTCATATAGAACTAATATTTACATCCCTAAGAAAACAATGCCTCGTAATAGATTTGCTACTAATGTACATAAGTATGTGTCACTTTTTCCCCATTTAAAATATGACGGTAGTGCAGTTTTTTGCTTAATATGCAATGTTCGTTTGGCTGCATTGGACAGAACTGATTGCTAGAGGCATGTCAATGGTATTAAGCATATGAGAAATGCAAGAACTGAAATACCTTATACACTATTCCTCATAAATTTATTAATTATGTTTACCTCTTGTAATCTTCCGTTGTCGTTGGTGAGAAAGGCAGCTTTTAAAACGTTTTGGCGACAATACGTTCCAAAGTACCCATTACCCTCACAAACACAATTACAGAATCATTTGCCGCGAATGAAAGAGATGGTAGAAAATGTGTGTAAACGCTATTTGTGTTCCAAAAAAATATGGATTACTGTGGATGAGACGACCGATATAAAGAAAAACAGTATTGTGAATGTAATAGTTCGCGTTTTATCTAGCGCGAACACAGCATCTCGATATTTGTTAGCTTGCAAACCTGTTCAACAATGTACCGCGGAAAATATTCAAAAAGTGATAATGAACGCTTTGAAAAAATTTAAGATTGCCCAAGATCAAGTTGTGATGATTGTGACAGATAGTGCAGCAACGATGTTAAGTGTTGGGCGATCCTTAAAACATATATTTCCTAACTTAATATATACAACCTGCGTGCTGCATGCTTTGCATTTAGTTGGTGAAGTTGTTCGACAACATTACGGAAACGTTGATCGGATGATTGGAAGTACTAAAGCAGTGTTTCGTAAATTTCCTAAACGTTTAAAAGAATTTCGTAAATTTTGTCCAGGTATTCCAGAACCTCCTGAACCAATTTTAACGCGATGGGGTACTTGGCTAACAGCAGCTTCTTACTATTTGATCCATTTTCAACAAATTCAATCAGTTATAATGCGATTTAATCGGAATGAATCCAAAGCAATTAGAGAAAGTCAAAGAGAATTTCAAATTCCTCAACTTTTAGAAGATTTAACAACAATATGTACCAATTATACAGTATTACTAGATGCCATCGGAAAACTGCAATGTACTGAATTGTCATTGCAGGAATCATTAGACATAGTGGAGAGTGTAAAAAGTAAATTACACACATTAAATGATACGCCAGGATTATGCGCCAGTCAAAAGTTGGCAGATGTTTTAAGGAAAAATCCCGATTTTAATACTTTAGAGGCCGTTTATAATAAGTGTAAGAATAGTGAACTTTTAAGTGATTTTGAAAAACAGTTTATACATGCAAATGTAACTTCCTTAGATGTGGAGAGATCGTTTTCTATGTATAAGAACATTTTTTCTTGTCGACGCACAAGGTTTAAAGAAGTAGCTGTGGAAACATATGCAATGATGCAAGTTTACAGTAGTTCACATCCTGATGCCTCTAATTTGTTGAATAATTAGCAAGTAAGTTTATTTATGAATTTTTCGTATTCTTATATTAACCCGTAATACCGACGCCTATGCGAGTCCGCAAGTTTTGGTTACTCTAGTTATTGCAGATCCGCATAATTTTTGTTTGAAAACTTTCTCTAAATTGCACTGAGTGGACACGCTGTACATACAAATATAGAAAGTATTGATTTCAATTCCAAATCCAAATTATATGTTATTGTATGTACATATTTACATACAAACTAAAAAATAATAATAATTTGGGAATAGCTGTAAAACTATGGAATAATCGAAGCTGTTTAAATCTTGCGTATAGTGATAGCGACAGGTTGCTGCAGCACTTACAACAAAGTTTATCGCGCTAACGGAGTACTGGAGTAGAGAACAACGAAAGACCGGATTGTACAGCAACCACGTAACATACAAATGTATACACCTCATTTGAAGTTAGGCCGTAGAAGTTAAAACAATCAATATTCAATAAGATAATTTTAGTGGGGACTATTGTAGTTGTCGTTATTTGTGTCGTTTACTTGTACAACGCATAAAATATTTTAATGGTACGTACTGCGCTTTACTAAACTAGAACGTCATTTATTATCAACCTAATTGTCATCTTATATCATCATTTCCTCACGATTATTATTTGAATTAGATCTACCTTGTGTTTCTTTAAATTTTAATTTTTGTATTGAATATGTTATAAAGTTTTTGGAGGTTATACTAACGATTGGATTGTATCAACTGGTCTTCGTATAAAACTTGAGAAACCGGTAGTGTAGCTGTCATGTGTTATAGACTCCACTATAATAGCAATAATACTTTATTTGATTTAAGCACAATTGTCATTTCAAAAACAATTATTTATTTACAAGGTCTACTCATTTAAAATAATTGCTGTCTGCAGCACATTTTCAAAATTTTGTAACAGTATCACCGATTTCAAATAGTTCAATCTACTTCTAATATTACACATACTGTTTTTGTTTAATTGAGTACGGACTTGTTAACCGTAAGTTGTAAGCAGTCTAATTGAACTTATCAAGAGTGTAAACCAGTGTGATAAGATAGTAACAGATAAACAATAAACTATTACAGGAAATTTATAATTTTCCTTTATAATAATAAATAGAGTAATCAAAACTTGCGGACTCGCATAGGCGTCGGTATTACGGGTTAATATAAGAATACGAAAAATTCATAAATAAACTTACTTGCTAATTATTCAACAAATTAGAGGCATCAGGATGTGAACTACTGTAAGCTTGCATCATTGCATATGTTTCCACAGTTACTTCTTTAAACCTTGTGCGTCGACAAGAAAAAATATTCTTATACATAGAAAACGATCTCTCCACATCTAAGGGAGTTACATTTGCATGTAGAAACTGTTTTTCAAAATCACTTAAAAGTTCACTATTCTTACACTTATTATAAACGGCCTCTAAAGTATTAAAATCGGGATTTTTCCTTAAAACATCTGCCAACTTTTGACTAGCGCATAATCCTGGCGTATCATTTAATGTGTGTAATTTGTTTTTTACACTCTCCACTATGTCTAATGATTCCTGCAATGACAATTCAGTACATTGTAGTTTTCTGATGGCATCTAGTGATACTGTATAATTGGTACATACTGTTGTTAAATCTTCTAAAAGTTGAGGAATTTGAAATTCTCTTTGACTTTCTCTAATTGCTTTGGATTTATTCCGATTAAATCGCATTATAACTGATCGAATTTGTTGAAAATGGATCAAATAGTAAAAAGCTGCTGTTAGCCAAGTACCCCATCGCGTTAAAATTGGTTAAGGAGGTTCTGGAATACCTGGACAAAATTTACGAAATTCTTTTAAACGTTTAGGAGATTTACGAAACACTGCTTTAGTACTACCAATCATCCGATCAACGTTTCCGTAATGTCGAACAACAGCGTTCATTATCACTTTTTGAATATTTTCCGCGGTACATTGTTGAACACGTTTGCAAGCTAACAAATATCGAGATGCTGTGTTCTCGCTAGATAAAACGCGAGCTATTACATTCACAATACTGTTTTTCTTTATATCGGTCGTCTCATCCACGGTAATGCATATTTTTTTGGAACACAAATCACGTTTACACACATTTTCTAGCATCTCTTTCATTTGCGGCAAATGATTCTGTAATTGTGTTTGTGAGGGTAATGGGTACTTTGGAACGTATTGTCGCCAAAACGTTTTAAAAGCTGCCTTTCTCACCAACGACAACGGAAGATTACAAGAGGTAAACATAATTAATAAATGTATGAGGAATAGTGTAAGGTATTTCAGTTCTTGCATTTCTCATATGCTTAATACCATTGACATGCCTCTGGCAATCAGTTCTGTCCAATGCAGCCAAACGAACATTGCATATTAAGCAAAAAACTGCACTACCGTCATATTTTAAATGGGGAAAAAGTGACACATACTTATGTACATTAGTAGCAAATCTATTACGAGGCATTGTTTTCTTAGGGATGTAAATATTAGTTCTATATGAAACGATACACTAATTATGTACTTGGTATAATACTACAACACACAAAAAACACCAGCTATATTTTCAAAAGCGACACGTAAGTACATAACCTTGACCGTTCGACTAATCTCTGCAACAGCTCAACCGGTACTGAAACGAAATCTCTCTCAGCGCGGTTTAACATCATTTATATTCAAGGTCGACACTACATGCCTGCTCCTCTACCGGTTTAGTTTATTTATGAATTTTTATTCTTATATTAACCCGTAATACCGACGCCTATGCGAGTCCGCAAGTTTAGGTTACTCTAATAATAAACTATGTATTACTATGACATACATATACGCAAAAAATAATATTGGTGCAAAAAGGCATTACATTAATTTTTAATCTTTGTTAGACAACAATAAAAATGTCCCAGTAAATAAAGAGAATTAATATGCTCAACATAAATACCTACCCCAAATAAATTTACGGTTATTCAAAGTTAAATAAACATGTGGTGATAGGTTGAAAACAGTGAAATCGATTTGATTTTTCTTTATTTGATTTTTCCTTAAAAGTAAATTTACGTTGTTGTCTTATTAATTTGGAGGATGTAGGGCAATTTACAGACTCTTTTGAGGTATATACTAATAACTAGAGCCCGGTAACTGGAAAGCAATCGCAGCGGCGGTGTGACTGTGTTTAGGTGGGCGGGGAGGGCTAGTCGATTATGATACGACACGACAAATCATCATCACTCGGTTCAGTTTAACATTGGATAGCGGATAGGGCGTGTTGATTTTATTGATATAGACGTAGTTATTAATTGTAGTTATTATTTAGTGTAGTGCGTTTTGATTTTATTGATACAGACGTAGTTGTTAATTGTAGTTTTTAGTGAACATGTCGAAGGCTAAAAAACGACCCTTTCAAGACATAGTAAATAAGTTTATTTCTGACTTTCCCGATTTGTTTTACGACGGGAGTAAGATAGTTAGTAAAGTGTGCAAAATACATTTGATGTCAAATAAGAAGTGGAACTGTACAAGACACGTAAATTCCGCACAGCATAGGAAACGAAAATTGGGCATGCCACCGAGAAATGCATTTCTTTAATGTAATTTTTATGTTGATAAACTGTAATTTGCCACTAGGCTTACTCGATCAACAACCGTTTAAGGACTTTTGGGACAAATACAATCCCGAGTTGCGGTTGCCAACGGAGAAAACGGCACGTAAGCATGTTGCATTTGTACGCGATAACATGGAAAAGAAAATGAAACGCATTTGAAAAAACAGCTTCTTCGGTTATGTGTTGACCTACATTACCACTGTTACTAGCTAGCCAAAGACTACAAGAGTGTACTGCTGCAGCAATTACGAAGGTTGTACTTAGTACGTTGGAAAAAGTGTTGATGTTTATGAGCGATGGCACAGCGATAATGCGTTCGGTAGGCCGTTCTCTTCTTGAACATGGTTGCAAGAGTTTACATGTTACGTGTAAAGTGCATGCTTTACCTCTTATGGCAGAAACCGTTTGACAATGCTCTCCCGATGTAGATGCATTAGTAGCAAGCATAAAAAAAGTATTTTTTAAATCTCACAAACGCCTACGATCATTTTACACAGAGTGTCCTGGTATTCGTCAACCACCGGAGCCAATTCTTACACGTTGAGGAATATGGTTGCAGACAGCTTTTTATTATGCTGAACAGTTCAAAATATTAAAAACTGTTGTTGCACAATTCAATCCTGCCGAAGCTGCAGCCATTAAGGAGAGCCAGTCCAAAATTTCAAGATATTTCCGTTGAAACAGATTTAAAAAATATTCGTAGCTACTATAAAGGATTAGCTGACGCAATAGACCAATTACAAAATAGATAGTTATCATTATTGGAGTCTCTGCAAATTATGGACGGAGTGCATGCACAGCTACTGACTATACATGACACAAAATATAATCGATTTAGAAAAGTTCGAGAGTGTGCTACAGGAAGATTCCGATTTTAGCACACTAAAACAAATTTGTGATGGTGTATCGAATAATCCGCTGACTAAGTACAAAGAGTATTTTAACTATGCATGTATAATATCGGTAGATGTTGAATGCTCTTTTTCAAAATATAAACTCATTTTCTCACCACGGCGAACATCGTTCACCGAAACAACTGTGGAAACACATCTAATGGTGTCAACTTTTTGCCACTCTTATCCATATGATGTTAATACTGATAATGGTGCTTCTAGTTTTACTGTTCGGTAGCCAAGGCTGCTTAAAGGGGTGAGTGTTTCACTACTTATCACATATTATAATTATGTATTAGTTCTGTTATTTTTTTTTCTATTTTCTTACTGTTTTTGTATACTAGGCAGGTACGGCCATGGCACGGCTCCCTGTTGCCGGGCTCTACTAATAACGTAATACTAATTGCACGTAAATTGTCAAGTGTTTATTTACATAACCTTTCCCTATAAATAAGAAGTTATTTGTAATCTCAAATGAGCAATGTTCAGTACAAAATGATAAGATATTATTTAAAAATACACCATAAATAGAATTCGTACCCGAGATTTCATCTATATTGGAATATAATACGTTTATGGTAAGGATATATATTTTATTTTTAGTGTAACAGATGTTCATTTAAAACACTGTAGATTTTAATACTAAAACAGACGACTAATGTTAAAGCCCAAAGATGAATTCACGACATATTTTGAATCCAAGTTAAATTGTACCGTCACGTCGGTTAAATTGTATCACCACATTACTTCAAATATGGTAGTAAGAAATTATGTTCATGGCTAATATTTAACTAAAGAAAGTATGTGTACTAAAGTTAGATATTTTGCTACTTTTGGCGATGTGAGTACAATTACTTGATTGCTTTCTTCTTATTTTCAAACATTTTAGCAAGTTTATATAAAATATTCATCAAGTGTTAGACATTCAACACTGGAGCAGCCACAACTAGCCCGTGAATTTAGGTATAATTGAAACTTTATAAGTTCATAGGCTAATTTGATGTAAGAGCGATAGTGATTCTTTTAATCCAATATGATAGTAAAACGATCAAACAAAGCTGTGTATTTGTGGTCGTATCTAAGGAGATGGGACGATTCACTTCGGCTATTTCGTCCCGGCCAATTCGCCACGACCGTTTCGCCGCCGAGAATTGTTCACCGCTGGCTGTTTTGTTGCGGGTTGTTTCGCGCGGTTGTAATGCACAACTGAATTTGCGTTCACGTAATTTTGACAAGCAAATAACATTGGACACGAATACATGGTAAATATAATTCTATTGTTGCTGTTGTTGTATTATATTGGGCGAAGCGTCAGATTACGGAATACACCTCGCACTTCTACGCATCGATTGCTGTGATCATTAGCCAACTCCATTAGAATTTTGCCGAATCCCGAGATGTTCCAACATCAGGTACGGATTTTTAACGTGCCAAACATCGTATTGACGCGGGACTTACGGTTTTACTTCCTTATCCGAGAAGAAGACATACTACGATTTTTATCCGTAGGTAATTAAAAACGAAGGATCCTAGTCGGATTTGAACCCGCGCCGTTCGGAGTAATTCTATTATACTGAACATTCTAATAATAACTTTCAAATGTACCGAATGCGAAACTTATAATTTCGATTGTCTATACGTAACCGTTCTGTTTGTAATTGCATGTCGCATGTCATCGCATATTATGAATTCGTTTACTTCAATAAATAGTAATTTTTTTATATTAATTTGTTTTCATATTTTTTCCATTCTTTATCGATTTTTCTATGTAATTAGCTACAAGTGTAAAGAATAATATAGATTAGATTAGCTTCTTTATTTCAAAAAAAAAGGCAAAAGCATACAAAAATACAAAACAAAATAAAAAGTACAGGAAAAAAGAAATGCCTGTTTAAGAAACTATGTCAGAACTGTATATAACAAATACAAAAACTAAACATTTGAAATATATAAACTTTGTATAATATTATTTGTATAATATTATTCACCATTACAGTTGTAGTATTCGTCTACTGTATAAAATGTCTTTGATAATAAAAATTGTTTTACAACTTTTTTGAAACAATTGAAATTCAACTCGTTTCTTATTACAGTTGGTAGGTTATTAAAGAGTTTACACCCAGTGTATTCAAGATGTTTCCGAAATAGTGCAGATCTATGTTGCGGTGGTAACAGGGTATCCTTATGACGTGTACTATGTTCATGCAGCAGTTGGAAGCTATTGAAAAACTCTTTGTTTTTATGTACGTAGCATAATACTTCCTAGATATATAAAGAAGGTACGGTTAATATATTCAATTGTTTAAAATGGAATTTGCAGGATTTTCTTTGGACTATTTTCTGTATTATCCGAACAGAACGTTTTTGTAAGACAAAAATCCGCTTGCTTTCTGTTGACATTCCCCATTGAATAATGCCATACTTTAAAACGGGGTAAATGCAGCCGAAATAAAAATCCAGGAGAACGGTTTTGCTGCAATGAAAAGCCTCTTAAGCGCAAAGCACAGCCAGGCGAGAACATGTTTCATCGATATGTTTGTGCCACTTTAAATCATTGTCAACCCACAAGCCCAACAATTTTGTAGTTGTGGATCGATGCAAGGTGATATTTCCAATCCGAAGTTCGTCACATTCTATGCTAGGTTTGAAAATAACAAAGTTCGATTTCTCGTTGTTGATATGTAATTGATTGCATTCCACCCAGTAGAAAATCTTATGTAGTGCGGATGTTGCTAGCTCCAGATTTTGACTCATTGATGATCCAGTAATCAAAACATTAGTATCATCAGCGTGCGATACAATGGTGCAGAAGTCAGTTGAAGCATATTGAAATAGATCATTGATAAAAATCGTAAAAGGTGCTGGTCCAAGTATAGATCCCTGAGGCACGCCCATTCTCACATGTTTCACGTCAGATTTCATTTCGTTCCAAACAACTCGCTGCACTCTATCACTTAAATATGATCAGAATCAGTCCAGGGCTGTCCCTCTAATTCCATACCTCTCGAGTTTTATGAGAAGTAGGTGATGGTTGACACAGTCAAAGGCCTTTCTGAGATCTATGAATACTCCCATTGGTATGTTTCCAATGTCGTACTCCTTTACGACAAGCCTGATATAATCGGACAATGCAGTATTAACTCCCTTATTCTTTATAACACCATGTTGATTAGCAAACAGTAGACTGTTCTGTATAAAAAATCCGATTAAGTTGTTACTAGCTACAGCTTCTATGATTTTGGAAAACGATGATAAAAGGTTAATCGGCCTAAAACTTGAAACTTCATTTACATTCCCACTCTTAAATAATGGTCGAACTTTCTAGTTTCAATTTATGTGGAAATATTCCCTCGGAAAAAGATAAGTTAATCACGTACGACAGCGGTTTAGAGATATATTGTGCAATTGATTTTAGGATAGAATTGGAAATATCATGGTATCCAGATGAGTTGGAGGACTTTAGCTTTTTAATTAGGTACAGTCTCTAGTTCAAAGTGAGTGACAGGCATGAGTTAAAAGGATATCCCGTCCGTTTCGATATTGAATAATAGGCTTTCATGAGTTGTGTGGTGAACGATATTCGAAGATAAGGTGTCAGCAAGCGATATAAAGTAGTTGTTGAAATAGTTGGCAGCATCAACTCCATTCAGTCTGTTATAACTATCATCTATCACTTCCAAATTGTCGTCGAATCTGGTAGAGAAGATCCCCGTATTTGATTTTATAATTTGCCAGGCTGTCTTCCTTTTATCACAGTGACTACGTTTAGCATTGGCAAGTAGTTCTTGATAGTACTTATTTTGCTCACTTGCTGTCCGAAACGTATTAAGTCTCCCAGTAGTGAAAGGTTTTCTTTCATTTCAATCAGATCAGCAGTCATCCATGACGATGGTCTTAACGCTCTATTACCGACCTTCACTTGCGGAAAAGAGATGTCATAGTAGTAAGAAATAATGTTCATAAACACATTAAATGAAGAATTGGGACATGCTTCTTTATAAACTTCTTCCCATTTCTCATCTTTTATGTGCAAAATAAAATTATTCATGTTCGTTTCGTTAAATAACCTAATGTAATAATTATTTTTTATGTTGCTGCTCGCATTTACGGAACATACTATAATACACTGAGCATGGTGATCAAGCAAGTCTATGAATAAACTGAAGAAGTGATTAATATCCCCCGTGGGTGGTCGATAGATGCTAGAACTATCAATTTTAGCTTTGTGAGTTCTACTGCACAACATTCTAATTCTTTCTCTTCACAAAAGTTCTCAATAACATAATCGAGATGTTTAACATTAACTCCCACCCTGGAATAGATCACAACACTCCCATGCTTATACTATTGTCGACAAAAATGCGTACATAAACAATAGTGCTGTAATTTGATAACGCTAATATTATCACTTGTTCGCCAATGTTCACTAAAAACTAATACATCATAATTCCTTTGATGTAAAAATAATTCTATACTATGGACCTTATTAGCTATACATTGTATATTCGGATGAAAAATTTTAAAGTTAACGACATGTTTTACGTTTGTTGTGGATATCTTCGGAGCTTCCTTGCCAAGCCTGTTGTCCTCTTTCAAAGACTGATCGAAAAAACCGATTGAGTCTTATTTGGCCAAATATTCGGTGATTTTACTTGGTCCAGATCTTCTATACGACAAGACAGTTTAAAGGACGAGTACTCTTCGGGCCTCTTTGATTGTAATTTCTCGCATTTGACATTGTTAATTTTTTGGGTTAACAAATATGATATTTCATCCGTTTCAGTTGTTTGAACATTGGGGCCACAGATATGCAGATGTGCCAATCTCTCAATAGCTTTAATCGCAAGAGTATTTGGCGCCTTTCCGAACGCTGTATTGCGATTGCGTTTCTTGCTACCTACTGTACGAAATCCGTCATTTTGTAATTCTTCAGCATCTAATGTATTAATGAAAGCATCTTGGTTGTCGTAAGTTTTTTCCGATGTAGTAATATTATTTTCGTGTCCTGTTTTTACTATGTCCGAATACGTTTCCTTCCCTAAATCTAATCGATGTATTTTTTGATCTGCATTGACTTTTTCTTGTTTATCTTTTACAACAGGAGGTACACTTTTAGCAGTTCCATTTCGAGAGATTATCGTGTTATCTTTTATTTTCTTTTACAAATTTGGTGCAGTAAACTCTGCATTTAATATTGTTTTTAATTGGTTTAATTCCTGAGATAAATTTTTATTTTCAACAATTAATTTATTTATTTCAATTTGATAGCTGGTTATAATAGTATTGGTAATATTTTTAACAGCAGAATCTATTTCCCGTGTTATAAATATCTCAAAGTTTTTAAATGGACTCACAGTTTCTGCATTATCTTGACGCAAAGTTATGATTTCACTGCAGTTCTTGCATTTCCAGTTTTTGATAGAACCATCATCTTTCAATTTAAGAAAAAGCTGCCCCGTAAGATGTACACAAGCAATGTGGATGTTTTTATCACATCCTAATTTACATGTAATGTAATCGTCGTATCGCGTAATACTTCTATCATGACTCGCACAACCGATTGCCATGGCAGCAAGCGCTATGTTATATTTCTATCGTCCTCGTTAAACCGTCCCTGCGACGAAACTGCCCCGGCAAACTGCCATAGACAAATATGTGATGCAATTCACGGGCCAATATACATTTTCTGTAGGAGAGGCATAACGCGAATCAGATGTATATACGTAGGAGATGCTACATGATATCTCTCTAACAATCTTTGATTCCCTCGATACCCTCAAGAGCTCAAACCGTACGTAAAATGCCTAAGCCTATATTTTACGATAGTTAGATAAATCGCACTATCATTTGATTAACCATTGTATACAGAATGCTAAGTTCTAGCAACTGAAACATTCGACCAGCAAAAATGAATACTCAGGATTGATTTTTGTCAAATTAGAAGAAGTATTGAGGACTATGATATATTAGTAATATGAATAGATTACTTGTTTAGTGTGAGTGTGTTAAAACAATAACAAGACTGGATATCGAGAAACTAATAATTTTAGTTCACGATGGAAGGCCTTTGTGGGACTTGGAAAGATAAGAATTATCATAGAAGAGATAAACAACGGTAAGCGATTTTGATTAATTTTTATTTATTTTTAAGTAACATACTCTATTATAAAAAAATAACTTTAATTATATAATTAATTATACATTATCTCTGATAATAGGAGAGGACTCCGGGATACTTTTCGTAAACACTTTCAGGAAACAAAGCGACATAAATCTGCAGATGCAGCGGCTTCTGCAATTGCGCCAACGTGGACATATTTCAACTTCCTACTTTTATCCGATACTATGGAAAGAAGAAAACTTCGTGGTAATACATCACTGGAAGCAGATACAAGTCACGACGCTGAAAGTCCTGAACTAAATAATGAAACGTCTTTATCGGACCCGCTTAATACTGAATACTCCCAAGAATTGTTTCCAGCTGATACTATTCATCAGTCATCAACATCAAAAGTATATGACGATAATGAAACTTCCACAATGTCACAAGAAAATACTAGTATTAATAGAAGCAAACCATCTAAACGTCACTTTCAGAAATAATCTATGGACGACAAATTTCTTGAAATTGAAAAAGCCAAGCTGAAAATTTTTGCTGATGGCGACAAGATGAAGGACGACTGCGATTGCCATTTCTTAGTGAGTCTCCTACCTTTTCTGAAGAACATATCACAAAAACGAAAAATGATAGTCAGGAATAAGTTGCAGCAGGTCTTTATTGATGAAGAACGTTTAGAACTGACAATAACGCGTTCTCAACAAAACAGTTCCAATAATGTATGCCCCTTCAAGACCTTCAAGCGTGTCTTCAAGCTATTGCGGCGAAGCTCGAAGATCTATACCATCAACAACTCCAGTTTCGTTTGCAAATACCTTATTCGGATACCCAATGTAGCTAATAAGTATTGTACTATTACGAAAGTTAATAAAAATTAGACTTATAGATTTTGTATAACTTACACTAAGACGCTCTTCAGGTGGAATGATTTCGCGGGAATTCGAATATTTTTGGATTGATAGTTTAATGGCATTTAAAACGTATTCAACAGTTCCTTCACTCATTCGATAGTAACTAAAAAACTTTTTTGGACCCCTTTCTAAATCATCAAACAAATGATGGAATTCTTCCAATCTGACTCTTTTCTCTATTATTTGTCCAACAATTTCTTCTTTTCCGATTCAATAATTTTATAATTATTTTAACATAATACTACGTAGGAACACTGTTCAGGAATTAATAGCTTCGAATCTATGCAATTCGCTTCCAGTAGTCGACATTGCATACGCGAATTTGTACGATTTAATTCGTCCGAATTCTGACGAAGATAATTCGTCCGAATACGCATGCAATGGAGGCGAGGCCTTGATATTAATTTTCTCATCAGGTGCGTTATTTACGTGATATTGCGTCCACATTTAACTTAATAGATTTTGTAAAAATACCAACTCGTGTACGGGGTAATAGTGCTAGTAGACAACGTTTTTTCTGACATTGTGGAAATGCAAGATGTTTTTGGTATAGATTTTGTTTTGAGTGATCATCATCCAAAGATTTCCCTCAATAATTGTGCATATTTTAGAAATTTTATCGATGTTAATGTAATAAATTTTATTGAATAATTTTTCTTGGGATCAACTCTTTCTGTACAGTGACATAAATCTTGCTTTTGATTTATTTTTTTATGTTTTTATAAAGTATTTTTATCAATGTTCTCCTTTAATAAAGAGAGAAACCTCTAAGAGTAGTTTTAAAGATAAATGGTAACTTGTGAGATAAAGCGTTTGAGTAATAATCTTAAAGATTTATTTATACTCCAAAAAAAAAACAGTTATGAGTTATGAGTAATATTTATTCAGAAGCAAAGAGAAAACATAAATTCGCCTTAAAAGAAACTAAACGTAATTATTATTTTTCTAAATTAGTTAACTCTTCTAATTCATCGAAGGCTGCATGGCAAATTATTAGTGGGTTGTCAGGTAATATTAAGAAGCGTGAAAATATTGTTTTAGAACGTGATGGTCGAACCGTAATGATCCCAATATTGTAGCAGAAAGTTTTAATGATTTTTTTCTTGAATCAGTTAGCAGAATAGTGAATCAAATATCGTCTGGCGATCATAACATCACTAATAACGTTAATATTTTTCATAGCATGTGTGCAATGCCATATAATGAATTACAAGTTCGCGATTTATTTAACTACTTCGGGGCCTGATGGGGTACCATGTAATTTGCTGAAAAGGGTATTAGATTGTTTAATAGCTCCAATTACTTTTTTGATTAATTTGTCATTTGAATGTGGTGTGTTTCCATCAAAATTGAAAGACCTGTGTCATTCCTTTACATAAGAACGGTAGCAAATTAGATATTAAAAATTATCATCCAGTTACAGCTTCTTTTAGCTTTTCAAACATGTTTGAGTATGCTATGTTGAGTAGGTTAATTTTTCATTTAGATAAATATGATATTTTAATGGAGCAACAGCACAGATATAGGATTAGTTACTCTACAATGACTGCAATTCACGCTTAGTTGATGGTCAATTTCCTATAGGTATTTTCTGCGACCCGAGTGCTTTTGACTGTGTAGGCCATGATTTATTGATTACAAACTTAAATTGGTATGGTATACGTGGTATTGTTTCTAAATGGTTTGAAACTTTCCTGAAGGACAGTTTGTTAGTATTCAACATCAGTCAGCGTGCAGTAAAAAAAAATATATTAAATCCTCTAACCTACTTATCAATAGAGGCGTTCCTCATGTAAGCATTTTGGTTCCAATTTTGTTTTCAATATTTGTTAACGATATTACTAACTTTTTTCAGAGTATGACTTTATCATATATACCGACGATACAAGTGCCGTTGTGTCTTACAGTAGTATATCAGAGAGTCAAAATGGTGCTAATTCATTGTTAAATGCTATGAACATATGGTTTTCCAAAAATAAATTATTTCTTAATGTTAATAAGATCCAACTTATATTTCATAATTCTCAAAACAAGACTCAATTCAATGTTAAGATTGCTTCGAATGGTAACACATCGAGTCTGTGAACCTAACTTTTTAGGATTATGTATTGACGATAAATTAACATGGTATGCACACTGCTACAAACTTATTAGTAAACTAAATTCCTTGTGTTATCAAATACGAATTTTAAAGTATATAATCGGACACAACAATTTACTATCTTACTATTATGCTAATGTTCATAGTAAACCATCTTATGGTATCACAGTATGGGGCGGGTCAACTTTTGTTAAGGAGGTTTTCTTAGCACAAAAGAGAATTATTATATGTATGGGCATTGATAATGACAGTCATGGAGACATTATTTCCAAAAATGGAATTCTAGGATTACGTCTCTTTAACGCATTGCCTCGCGACCTGAAATCAATTTCAAATATAAAATGCTTTAAGCGGAGTATTATAATTTTTCTTGCGCATCACTGTATATATTCATTAAAGGAATTTTTCGAATTGGGTCGCACATCCAGTAATGCCTAAAAAGCAGGATTAAGCCACCATAGATTGGGTTTGTTTGTTGTTGCTGTGTATTTCAATTATTTTTTTGTGATAATTGTCTATGTTCATATTGAATTGATGACAAATGCACTGACGATGTTTTTCCAAAATATCTGTTTCAAATAACATTTTTCCCTTGATTAAACTAAAAGAAAATGAAAAAAAATTTTTTTTCGACGAGATGTATTTTTACTTTAATATGTATATGTGTATGATTAGATTTAGAATTTTTCCATAGTGTTTACGGAGCTTTTAAACAAAAACCGAAGTTAAGATAAAGTTAATGGATAAATGGCAATTAGGTTGTTGATATTGTCACGGACCACCGTGATACGGGCAGCTCAGGATAGACTCGCTCAAATTCTACACATCAACTATTCTACAAATCAACTAAAAGAATCCTAATTGCATAATAAATAACACATTAGTTAATGAACCTTAAGGAATTTTGCTTACGACTAATAAACATTTGTCAGCTCTATCCTTACGCTTGCAACCTTACTGTGACCTTGCTGACCACGGTTATTCTATCACTAGTACCTTCATGACTTTACGTCTACTGTGTTAGCTTTCGTTCTTTGTATTTCCTTACTCAACATAAAAGTAATATACGTATCTTTCTCAGGCTACTGCATTATGACTTACTATCACAATCATACGTTTACTAGATGCTTCCATCTATACCTAACATTTCTTTTTTACATATTTCATCGCCTTATTATTTGCATATCAATACCTTTAAAAAGGAGTGTTTTAACATATGAAAAAACATTTGCGCGCATTTCTTCCTCCATTTATTACTCATTTAAAACTTTCCCCAACTTATTATTTATAGTGCTTAAGAACCCAACAGCTAACAATAGTACTAGGATATATATTTTTCGCGTTTATAAGGATAGGGTTTTTAAATGTTTACATTTTTCCTTTAAGTATACTTTCCCTATGTACAAGATTACTATGTTTTCTCGCTCCCCCATTTAAAATATTAGCATCTAATCCTACATGACTTATACTACATCTAAATGGTTGAAACTTACAGATCGCTATTAAACTCATTTTTATTACAACATTTGGCTCAAAACTATCTGCTGCGCCCTACCAAACCTTCTCAAATAGACCTTTATTTGTATTGAAGATGAACATCTAACTATTTCAACAACAAAGTTAGAATAATTTACTCTATTCAACATAAAAATCAAATTTCTATAACACGGAATGAAAAAGGCGCATCCACCACATGACACGGACCACCGTGATAGGGGCAGCTCAGGATAGACTCGCTCAAATTCTACACACAGATATATAAATTCACCTACCTGCTAGAGGTGCGTAGATTCCAAAAAACAGGGAACTCCACTTTACGCTCCCTATTTATCAAATCAATACAGCTCTATGCCCGTAATAGATTACCTATTACGAGCAAAGGAACTCTCCAAGAGTCCTCTATAATTACAAATAACTTATATTTATAACTTACGCAATCCCTTCTACTAACTATCTTTCCGGTGCTTGATCAGCAGTATCAAAGTACGATGTCTTCGAATTGACCGAGAGATCATAATCTTACACAGCAATTGTCCAGACGCTCAGTCAGCTCGACGACACCGGTCACCGATCGAAAAATGATTACAATACAAAAAACAGACGATGAAAAAAGCAGCGGAAGTCCAGTTAGCGTCATTTCTAAAAGTAAAAGCAAGGCGTTTGTTCGCGACAATATTTTACGATTTCGAGCCATAAATTTCCAGCATTTGGAAATATAAAAGGTCGCAGTCTATAGTTCTATACCAGTGCTCTATTGTTCTGCAATTTAATTGTTATATTTTTAAATTATTCCCTCTATTTTGACGTATTTTTTACAATATACTCTGTCCGTAGTTTGTAAATGTTGCTTGGTTGTTATTGTAAACATTATTACCAACATAAATAAATAAATTTACTTTGTATCTTAAATAAAATTAAACTTCAAATTTTTACTGTCTTGACTAACGAATATAAATTTACTGTTACCATTTAATCTTGTGCTGCAAATTATCTGATGTGTTATTGTTACAAAGAGGTACAATTAACTTACTCGGTGGTACAATTTACAAGACCGGTCGGATAAATCGTACAGTAACTGAACATTTTGGTTACATGAAAAGTTACACTATTTACTACAGTCATGTAAAGAAAAATACTTGTTATGATTTAAAATATCCCGATTGATATTTAAAATAGGCTTGCAATTTAACTGTTATAAATAAAGCTGGCCACGAGCGGTACCGCGCAGTAGCGTAGAGTCGACCAGGCCTCGCGTTCCACTAGAGTTATTCTGCTAATAGAGATGTTTGCTGCCGCAAATAATTTCGTTCATCTTTTAAATAAAAATTAAATAACACGTGCTCAAACACTTACCATTTTAAGAGTCCTCCGTGAAATCACAAAGTGAATAATGTCTGTTAAATATCTGCAACATTAGATATGTTTCAACTGTTGTTTCGGCAAAACTAGTACGGCATGAGGAAAAAATGCGTTTATATGCAGAGAACGAACGTTCTACATCTAGTGACGTAATATTTGCGTAAGTAAAATAATCTTTCAAATAACTTAACGATTCTGTTGACGCACCTTCACAAATGTGTCTTAATGTACCAAAATCAGAATTTTTCTCAAAAACACTTTCAAATTTTTCTAGAACAGAAACATTTTTTGCGTCTTCAATCGCGCATAGCTGTGCGTGAACAATTTGCACGATTTGTAGAGATTCTTCTAACGGCACCGCAGGATTTTGTAATTTTCCTATTGCATCTGCTAGCCCGAAGTAATTGTCGTGAATGATTTTTAAATCCATTTTAACCTGACTATCTTGAAATTTCGACTGGCTTTTCTGGATAGCGGCAGCTTCCTTTGTATCGAATTGTAAAACCACGTTCTTAATATTGTCAAAATATTTATGATAATAAAACGCGGCCTGCAACCATGTTCCCCAACGAGTTAGAATAGGTTCTGGTGGCTCTGGTATACGGGGGCACAGTCTGTGAAATTCGCGAATACGTTTCGGTGATTTGACAAATACTGCTTTGGTATGCGCTATTAAAGCGTCTACCTTAGGATAACATTTTCTTATACTATCCGCCACAAGATTGAGAGCATGAATTTTCCACGTAATGTGTAACAAATTAGCAGAATGCTTTTTAAGAGACCGGCCTACAGGAAGCATGTTTGCAGCACCATCACTCACTAACATCAAGAGTTGTTTTGTTGAAAGTTCAAACTTGTCCAATATATTTAACACTAACTTTGAAATTACTTCGACAGTACACTGTTGTATTCGTTTGGAGACTAATAGAATTGAAGGTGCCGATTGATGAGGTTCCAATTTGCGTGCCATTACATTAAGAACAGAATGTTTCTTCCGATCTGTTGTTTCGTCGACACATAACCACAATTTTTGATATTTCAACTCCGATTTTATTTTTGTTCAATATGTTCGCGCGCAGATGGCACAATTCTTCGTAACGATGTTGGACTTGGTAATTTGCACTCCGAATAGTTATTCCAAAAGCAGATAAATGGTTCCTTGTCTAGTAAATTAAGCGGTATATTACATGCGATAAACGTAACGCATAAATTAAATATAAATTTTTCATTGTCTCGTGCGCAATTTCTCTTTGAGACATGCTTTTCACTATTTACGTATCGTAGACAATGTTGTCTGGACCAACACATTAACGGTATTTTACAGATTACACATTTAATTTTAGCACCTTCATATATTAAGTCTGGAATTTCTGCAATAAATTTTCGAAGTTTGTCCGACTGCGGTCGTTTTGCTGACGAAATCATAATTTTTCTAGGACAGATAAACAATTGCGCAAATGACCGGCAGCGAAAATGTCCGTACTGCTCCGCAGACGAAGTAATACTACCGTTCCTCTCGGTCCGAACTGATTCTACGCCGATGCGCGGTACCGCTCGTGGCCAGCGTTAGTTATAAATAATAAGTCGTAATAAAAGTAACAAAAATTGTTTTCTTAAATAAAGAAAAACAATATAATTCCAACGAAAAACTGTCAGAAATTTTATAAAAAGTATAAGTATATTGCATTTGTTTTCATAATTAAGTATGTTTAATTTTTTTGCACTTATTTTATTTAACGAATTGATAACATAATCTTGTTGACATCTGTTGCGGAATTTTAAAAGTATTATATTTTCCTGATAATTCATTGATTTATCTCGCGCTGTTTATCAATTATAAAATCACAAATGATAAACAACGCACTGTTTTTAATTTACAAGAGAAAAATTACTTTGTTTCTGAAAACATCTTTACCAAATGACGTTTAGAATGCTTTTATGGTCTTGTGCATTCAAGTATACATGGTGTTTAGTTTCTACAGCGCATGATACAAATTTGGTGTCTTCAATGGAACATCTTGTATATTATTGCGTTTTTGGAGGTCTCTCTTCAATTCATGTAAACTTTATTCAACAGTCTAGCTTGCTTAAGATAATTGAGATAGTTTAAGATTTGCATGGTTTCTTTACCGGCCAATGTCTGTCAACGAAATTTTATAAATTTTTATAAATTTTTTTACATCAAGATTCTACAAGATGGCCATTGAAATCGCTGCCATGTTTGATTCATTTAATTTCTTTCTTTTATAAATAGCACACCCCGTATGAATTTCTAAAATCTGATAGAGAAGCTCTTCTCGAATTTATATATAGACCTATCCCTATGCCTAAAATGTGCTCTCCTTTAGCAAATTTTCTGCTTACAATTTCAACATTTACTTTTTCCTGCAAGTTTCTCCAAACAGAGACTCTAAATTTTCGAATAAAAATCATCTAAAGAATGGAAAACACACATTTATTGATAACAAAAAGCAAGAAATGAAATGATTGTTTCCTTTATATCAAATGTTGGAACTGCCATCCACCGACCTCTTGACAATAAGCAAATCTATGGACACATTCATTTTGTACATTGCGAATGACGTCAAGACTAATTCGACTCATTTCATAGCTAATTCTATTTTTCAAATCTTCTAGATTTTGTGGTCTATCAACATAAATTTTTGATTTTAAATATCCCCATACGAAAAAAATCAAGGGGCGTGAGATCTGGGAACTTGGGGGCCACTCTATTGATCCTCGCCTACCGATCCACCTCCCAGGAAAGCAGGTGTTACCATCTTATCATATCGCCACAATTTCTGCAGGTGCAGGTACAAGTGCATCCCCTCAACAAATCCAAATATCGCTGCCCCGTGAGAGTTTCGTCAAAGAAAAAGAACTAATGATTCTATTGTCTATCCTTGCCCACACATTAAGTTTAAGAGAGTGTTGAGTATGTGCTTCAGTAATCTAGTGAGGATTATCTCTACTCCAGTACCTGCAATTTTGCCGATTTACTGTTCCATTAAGCCAAAATGAGGCTTCATCCGAAAAGAGAATTTGGCGAATGAAGCATAGGTTATGATTGCATAAATCCTGCTTTATATCACAAAACTACATTCGGCAGTCAGGGCCATCTTCATTGAGTTCTTGCAGTAGTTGTATTTTGGATGGATGGTATTTTTCTGTTTTTAATACACATACTGATCACTGAGAAACTTCATTGTCTGCTGCAATTGATCGAGGATTCTCACCCACATCAAGTTTCACATCTTTAATCATTTTTTTAGGACGCCCTACATTTGAAATGTATTTGTCGTGTTCAGTTTTTCTACATTTTCTCCCGATTTTACTCATTATGAATTGGCTGATATTCTGGTCTTATCGCCGCATCCTACAAGAATTAAAATTTTAGAACGCCGAGTTTCGCTTAAACCATCCATACTTAGTTAATTTGCAACATTTTTTTAAAGTATAACGAATATTTGCCATATGACAACGTATAAAACTGATTATTAAAGCTGGCCACGAGCGGTACCGCGCAGTAGCGTAGAGTCGACCAGGCCTCGCGTTTCACTAAAGTTATTCTGCTAATAGAGATGTTTGCTGCCGCAAATAATTTCGCTCATCTTTTAAATAAAAATTAAATAACACGTGCTCAAACACTTACCATTTTAAGAGTCCTCCGTGAAATCATAAAGTGAATAATGTCTGTTAAATATCTGCAACATTAGATATGTTTCAACTGTTGTTTCGGCAAAACTAGTACGGCATGAGGAAAAAATGCGTTTATATGCAGAGAACGAACGTTCTACATCTAGTGACGTAATATTTGCGTAAGTAAAATACCTTTCAAATAACTTAACGATTCTGTTGACGCACCTTCACAAATGTGTCTTAATGTACCAAAATCAGAATTTTTCTCAAAAACACTTTCAAATTTTTCTAGAACAGAAACATTTTTTGCGTCTTCAATCGCGCATAGCTGTGCGTGAATATGTTGCACTATTTGTAGAGATTCTTCTAACGGCACCGCAGGATTTTGTAATTTTTCTATTGCATCTACTAGCCCGAAGTCATTGTTGTGAATGATTTTTAAATCCATTTTAACCTGACTATCTTGAAATTTCGACTGGCTTTTCTGGATAGCGGCAGCTTCCTTTGTATCGATATGATAATAAAACGCGGCCTGCAACCATGTTCCCCAACGAGTTAGAATAGGTTCTGGTGGCTCTGGTATACGGGGGCGCAGTCTGTGTAAATCGCGAATACGTTTCGGTGATTTGACAAATACTGCTTTGGTTTGCGCTATTAAAGCGTCTTCCTCAGGATAACATTTTCTGATACTATCCGCCACAAGATTGAGAGCATGAATTTTACACGTAATGTGTAACAAATTAGCAGAATGCTTTTTAAGAGATCGGCCTACAGAAAGCATGTTTGCAGCACCATCACTCACTAACATCAAGAGTTGTTTTGTTGAAAGTTCAAACTTGTCCAATGTATTTAACACTAACTTTGAAATTACTTCGGCAGTACACTGTTGTATTCGTTTGGAGACTAATAGAATTGAAGGTGCCGATTGATGAGGTTCCAATTTGCGTGCCATTACATTAAGAACAGAATGTTTCTTCCGATCTGTTGTTTCGTCGACACATAACCACAATTTTTGACCTTTCAACTCCGATTTTATTTTTTGTTCAATGTGTTCGCGCGCAGATGGCACAATTCTTCGTAACGATGTTCGACTTGGTAATTTGCACTCCGAATAGTTATTCCAAAAGCAGATAAATGGTTCCTTGTCTAGTAAATTAAACGGTATATTACATGCGATAAACGTAATGCATAAATTAAATATAAATTTTTCATTGTCTCGTGCGCAATTTCTTTTTGAGACATGCTTTTCACTATTTACGTGTCGTAGACAATGTTGTCTGGACCAACACATTAACGGGATTTTACAGATTACACATTTAATTTTAGCACCTTCATATATTAAGTCTGGAATTTCTGCAATAAATTTTCGAAGTTTGTCCGACCGCGGTCGTTTTGCTGACGAAATCATAATTTTTCTAGGACAGATAAACAATTGCGCAAATGACCGGCAGCGAAAATGTCCGTACTGCTCCGCAGACGAAGTAATACTACCGTTCCTCTCGGTCCGAACTGATTCTACGCCGATGCGCGGTACCGCTCGTGGCCAGCGTTACTGATTATTCTGTATTTTTGATTGATACCTACTTAATCTATAAAAACTTATCCTTATTCTTTGCTAGTAAACATTTAGGAACAGGTTTATAGCACTTCAAACATTTGATTTAAAGGAAATAATCATTTAATTTCTTGAATAATAACATTTATCTTTGCTTTTTGTTATTAATAAAATCTATGTTTTCCACTTTTTAAATGATATTCGAAAATTTTATTATGTGAGCTATTAAACGGAAAAACTAAAAATGTTGATGGCACCATTTAGACAATGAAATGAACTATCAAATTAAAAAAAGTCGGGAGTCATTTAAAAAATTGTCGAGAACGACATTACTACATTACATACTACTACAAAACCAGACTTGGGGAAAACTTAAAATTAATGCAAAGATAAAATTGATGAGATAAATTAAAATTTAGTCCAAGCATTTATTCGAAAAACAAATTGCTTCAAATTTAATGAATATACTCCATAATTTTGCCGCGCCCAGTATATATAAATGAATAATAAAAGAAAATAATTTAGGATAAGTGCTTTGAGGGAAGAAAAATTAACAAATAGTTTTTCATTTTTTACGGTTGATATTAGAAAATCGATTATCAGGTAAGTTCAGTTGTTATTTTTTTTTTTTATTTAATGTAAATTGAAGTTACACATTATTCAGAATAACAGAGTTGTCAATATGATTATTCCTATGTAAGCTTTGTAATACACTTTAACATAAAACACAACTCGATTATATTTCATTAAATTCGTTCTTAATTTAAATTTTCACACAGTAATATTATCTGGAAAAATGAGTCGCCTTGCATACGGGTGACATTGAGATCGAACAAATAACAGCGGCCTCTTACCTAACGCTAAGGTCGATGTGCATGACACTTTCACTTTCAGCGAAAAGGTGAAAACATGTTTCTCACGAAAACTAATAAAGAAATTCTTGTGGAACTTATTTTAAAAACAATATGCAACACATTGTAATAATTTAGCCGAGGAAATAAATTTTGTTAAATTTCTTTATTCGCAAAAAGGATAATATAACAAAAGTTAACCTTGGATAATATTTATAATTGTTACCGACATAAAAAACTAATCAATTTTTTTACAATAGGAAATAAAATTACTCCGAATGATTTTTGTTTGCCTTGTAGATTACCTTCTAGTTCTCAGTATTATTTTTAGAATATTTTTTCCTGTTTCTATACCAAAACATTGGAGATTTTAGATCGATGTATCCTAATATAGTTACGCGTTATTGTCTTTTTAAGGAACAATAGTCAAAATAAAATTTATTGCATAGTCATAGTTATAACAATCAAAAAATAAGATAAGTACATAATAAGGTCAAAGAATAAGAATTCGACTTTGTTTTGTTTATAATAAACAGTGGACTTACCTTAATTTGTATCTATCTATTCCTCTTTAATTCCTTTACAAATACTTAGTAAAATAAACAAATAAACACAACAATCATATTTATCGATGGACTTGTCAAACTCGTTTAAGGTCAACGATGGTTTTTCTTATTGCATCTAAATAAAAAACGGTGAAATCGCTTAAACCTGTATACTAGAGGAGCTGTGTTTGACGGTGTTAAACCATAATTGGGGTTTTCAGAAATGGATTGGTACCGTATCCTTACAGGAACCATAGTACTGGTGACATGGATGAATGGGTAAGTTTGTGTTTATCATTTAGTTCTCCCTTTGTGAAATGTCTTATTTCTGAAGTTAATAAACGAAGTCGGCTTCATAAATTTCAATAATTTGCAAACTTTTCTGATTTAATTTAAGCTATACATACCATATATACACGATGCATATACATGTTGCATGACATCTATTTTCCCACGTGTTTACCGCTATAAAAAATTTCAATAGAATCCATAACGACCAGCCCCTTACATTCACTTCCCCATTTTACGTTTCCAAATTGTATCCCCCTTCACTTTCGTAGACTTTCAGTATCTATCAGTCTTACAAATACGGCCGTATGTGTTAATCCAATATATTTCAGTTATTATAGAAAAAGGGAACATTTCACTTTTTGCAAGTGGAAATGTATTTTCGTTAAAAAAAAGTCGGATATAAATAAAATAATGCAACATAGGTTGCTATACTTTCTATGGCGTATACGAAACCGATCAACTTTTTTACACTGCCAAAAATGCTAGTTATTATTATTACATATGATCGTATTTGTCAGTCTAAGATACCGAAAATTTACCAAAAAACAACGTAGGATACAATTTGAAAAAATAAAGTGATGAGAAGGAGGGAAGAGGTTCTTCATACAGGGGATTTTATAACGACAGAATTTTATGTACCATATTTCTCTATTCTCTATTCTGTTCGATTTTACTTCAACCCTTTATCTCTATTGGTATCCGAATAAATACGTGGGAAAAGATATGAGACCATGCTTAAAATATTGATTTTCCAGCAGTTACTAAAGTGAATGTTCGTCAACGCAGATATTTGAAGTTAGCTTGTTTCATTTCTTACTACGGCGTACTTTTAAGTTAATTTTTCTCTATTATGCCATTTATATTACAAAAGTGATAGTAACATTTAATACTATTATAACTTTATCGATATCGATTTAATTATCTTTTACGTAGAGTATTTTCTTATGTTTTATAGTATGGGGATCTCGAAAACTAGCGGAGATAGAGAGACGATCAAATGGGAAAAAAGCAGTTTTACGAGCCCAATTGAATGAGCCTTTTTTCTTAAAAATTCATAGTTAACTAGATACCTCGAAAAAACTTTGTTCTTTGTTATTTCGTTTGATGCCTATACCTCTGTTATTATTGAAAAAATGTAAAGGAAAAAGTTGTAGATAATTATGTGCTTAATAAGACAGTCCAACCGAGCTTTTTATTTAAGCTATTTTTTAATGGAAACCATAGTCGCGCGACAACTTCATAAAAAAAGACATTTTTTTGAGGATTCCAACGATATAATCCTTGACATAGTTATTTTTACAAATAAATAAATTACAATCATTTTCTCCTTTTAATTTCTGAACTGTTCACGAAAGTAAGCTATGGAAACAATTGATAGATACACATCCCGTTTGGTAACAAAATTCAAGATAGATTTTACATAAAAATAATTTCCGAGAAACTAACAAACACATAATGACAAATGATAAATTAAGAAACAATAAAGGAAATTAGGGTAAAACTAAAGTAGTACATAAATAACGTATTAAAGTAAAATATTTAAGATGAAATATGTTTTTAAAACTGAATTTGTTGCTTTTAACGGAACGTCGATCAATATTAGCGAAAGCTTCTAGTACAGCTTTTCTATTTGATTTTCGGTACACCCTATCTTTTAACATTCTCCACAAATAGATATCTAAAACAGACAAATCGTCGGATCGGCGTGTTCCTTCCTATCGATGAGTTCGGGAATACTTCACTTAAATGATTTCGTACCGTTAGCTGATTATGTGGTGAGTGCCCCATCGTGTTGAAACCATTAGAGCATACCACGTGTCTGTAAAGGTTAGGCTGCGTTCACATAGGCTAGCGCGAAATTAGTGTAAGAATTTGACAACCGAGACCAATGAATTGCTTTGTCATAACCTAAATTTATCTGTTGATATTAACAATTGCTTTTATAATGCACGGAATTGCATAGAAACGTTACATGGTATGTTCATTAGTAGTTTCTGCAGTAATCATGACACATAAATTCAAAAACAAACGCAGAAAATAGTTAAAGTTTGACGTGTGTATAGTTTCGCGTTACACTAATTTCGCATTACACTATGTGAACGCTATTTAATTCATCTAACATATCAAAATTGTTCTGCAGAAAGTGAAGATAGCGATCACCGGTTAATATAGCATCAAAAACATACGAAGCAAGAATTGTTGAAGCAATGACCCCCCACCAAACATTAAATCCAAACTTAACCTGAGGTCTCCTCTGTTCAACATGATAAGGTTTCTCTTGCATCCATAAATATTCGTTATATCTATTGAACATGCCACACTTTGTAGATCGTGTTTCATCTGTACGCAAAACTATAAATTTAAAGTGTGGATCAGCTTGATACGCATTAGTAAACCAAGTACAAAATTTAATACGGTTATTGTGATCATCAGAGTATAGTGCATACTGGCAATTTATAGGGATGAAACCTATGCTTCTTCAGTGCTCGTACAACAGTACGCTGTGCCGTGTCTGCTTCTATTGAAATTTATGGAATTGAAATCGATGCATTAGACGTGCCAATATATTTACCTCTGCCTGTTCATTAATGCTTCTTGAAATCTTATTTCTTAGTTGGTTGGTTGAATATGAAATCGAGAAGAACATTAGATTTCGCTTTCATATGAATTCGTAGAAAATCCTTGATATGTAGTCTGTTTAGCATTTATACGGTATGATCCAAGTTAACTAGTGCCGTCTCCGTTGTTATTGGTCCTGCGAAGTCGGTTAAATTGGCAAAGTAGCAGTTTTTGCTGCTGGTTATTATACATTTTTATAAAAAGCAAAATTTACTATTTTTTTAATGGAACACCCTGTATGCTTTTCAATATTTTAAAAGATAGTCAGTTTCTGATATAAAAGCAAAAACAAACGTGTATCTTTAATGGAAATTAAAAACAATGCAAACTTTCTTATTACTTATTTCAGAACAATAGTCTATAAAGCTTTTGTATCAGAAACTAAATCACCTTTCAAAAAACATTACCTGCTTGCCAATTTAACCGCTTTCTACGACCAACGATAATGAAGATAGCAACAGTGGCCTGTTAATTCGAATCACTCTGTACATATTTAATGAAAACAAATTAATAGTAGGCCCTGTTTATAGTGCTTATAGCTCTATACAATTTGATTTTAATTTATCCAAATCAGATAATAATTAAAAGAATTATCTTGTTGCGTTTCTTTGGGAAACATCCTGTTGATATAGACAATTTTAAACCATCAGAGTAAAGATTATATTAGTGGATGGGCGGAAGAGAATACCTTTCCTGAACAATTTAGAGATAAAGCTTTCAAAAAAAAATATTCGGAGATAAGTTTCGCACAACACGAAATTATGCGTAAGTATACAGGATCTTCCAGTTCCGCTGCAAACGATGCACATTTGGTTTCTTAAATTGAACCCCCTATATATTATTACATTTTCCGATGCTTCTCTTCAATTCATGTCAACTTTCTTCAAAATTCGCTATACCCATCTACCTTAGCTCTTGAGATGATTGAGGCAATTCGAGACTTTTCCACGCTAGAGCAATTGTAAGAAATAACTTTGTTTTAATTAATAAACTCAACACTGTTTATTGTTTCGGATTATTTTAATAAAAATATGGAAAATAACGTATACAAAAATAATATCAATCTTAACGATTTATTAATCTCTACCGAACTGTCATTTTGTCTCCCGCGCTGCAAACCTCGCATACCAAAAATTTCTTACAATTGACCACCCTGACGGCCAATGTCATCATTGGGTATAATCGGCTAAATACTTTGGTCTCATCACCTCTCTCCTCGGACGCACGACCTCTGCTTGGAGTCGTTATTGAGTTAGGGAATCCCGTTTTCTTCCCTGCTGGTATCTTGGCATACAAGCATTCAATACAACCTCCTATATGGTTTTTCACGTATTTTCTCAAGCTTCGAAACCAATAATCTTGCAAAATCATCTGTACCGTCGCCTCTAATCCAGGGTGTCCCATTAAATCGTGTGTTCGCACGCACACATTCTTTCGCATACTATCCGTCTTCTAGTCTTATTCTGTACTTTCACGTCTCTGAACAGTTTTCCCTCTTCTAAAACATACCTTTCCACTAGCTTGTTTTCTTCCCTAGATCTATCTTTTCTCTTCAACATGTCTATAATATTTTTCAACTTGTGATCGCTCAATTGTATCATTTCGATTTTCTCTTGTTCGGCACACAGGAAAATGTGCGCGCTTATCCGTTGGTCTATTAGATAATATAATCCGTGGTATCCATTGCCCTTTCCTGTGGAGCTCTACTTAACGCGTCTACGTGACACATTCTACTGCCGGGTCGGTGTTTAATTTTGTAAGAATACTTACTCAACGTGGTCATCCACCTCGCGAATTGTGGATTCCGATGCTTTTGATGATCTATGTGCATCAAACATTCGCAATCTATTACCACGGAGTCTATATTGAATAGAAACATTCGTAATCGTTTTACACACCACACAATAGCTTAAAGTTCCAATCTACTCGAGTGATATCGCGATTCAATGTCGGTGGTCTTCTTCGATACAGAATAAACGAATTTCATTCTTCCGGTATCTTCGTCACGTTGCATCAGCATTTCTGCTAATCCTACAGCCGAAGCATCTGTGTGCAATTCTGTGTAACTATTTCAATCGTAAATCTTCAAAGCTTTTTCATTCTTCAACGCATCCTTTAGATAGAGAAATGCTTTCTCCTGTAAAGGTCCCCATTTGAAGCTAATGTCATGTTTGGTCAATTTACTCAGCGGTTGTGCATGGCAGGCATATTTTCCAATAAATCTTCGAAAAAATCCAGTAAGTTCAAGGAATCTTCTCACCTCACTGTGGTTAGTTGGAGCAGGGTAATTTGTTATGGCATCTATTTTTCGAGTTCCTGGCTTTATGCAATCTTTGGTAAATCCTAAGTATTCCACCTCATCCTTCCCAAATTCACATTTTGATATCTTCAATGTCATCTTCGCTTCTTTTAATGCCTTCAATACACTTTCTATTTGTCGCATCATATCTTGAACGTTTATAGAGGAATCAGAATGTCATCCAGGTAATTAACTAACACTTCATTTCGTAGTCTTGATAAAGCTATCTTCACTACTCGTTGAAATTCAAACGGTGCTTTCTTAACCCAAACATCAGTTTTTCAAATTGTCCGCTTCCATCTTCGGTTACAAAAGCCGTTTTCTATTTGCTCTCTTCTGTTAGTGGTAATTGCAAATATCCATTACTCAAATCTAGGATGGTAAATAAGGTACAACCAGACATTTTGTCAAACTGCTCGTCTATCGTAGGTATAGGAAAAGTCAACCTCGTTGTTTGCATATTGAGTCGTCTGTAGTCAACTACTAATCTCTTGTCGCCAGTCTTTTTACTTACTAATAATACCGGAGCTGCGTACGTGCTATTAGTGCCTGTCACAATTCCAACTCTTCTCCATTTCTGTATTATTCTGTTAATTTCCTCTCTGTCCTTTTTACAGGTCCGATAAGGTTTACTAGCAACTGGAACATCATTATCTTTTATCATCACCCCTACGAAATCTGTACATCCAAAGTAATCTAAATTCAAGGCAAAACATTCTCTGTAATCTCTCAACAATTCTAACAATTTGTTCTTTGCTTCACCTTCAATTGCATCTCCAGTTTTCATCATTTCAGCTGTTAGATCACCACGTTTTTCTTTGGCTTCATTTGAAGTCAGGAGGCTCACCATTAGTAATTGAGCCATGTCTTGTTCGGTTTTAGAAATGTGTCCTTCGTCACAATTACACCTACCAATTATTGGACCTGTAGATAATTGAATATTACTCGCACAGTCACTGATAACTTCCACATTACAACGGTTATATTATTATTTCCCTTTTCAATCATACAATCTTTTCCAATAATAACATTTTCTTTTCCATTACCGTTTTCAGCTTCTAACTTTGTCTTCTTCCGCTCTTACAAATTTTAGTACACTCCCAAATTCGGTAATAGCCAATATTGTCATGTTCACTGAATGTCCTTCCGATGATCATATCATATTCTTGGGCTTCAGGTGGAAACAACCATACCTTAACATCCTCCACTAAGGCCTCGTCTACTTTCATACTCGCAATGATGTATTTATTGCACTTGATTGTAGGATTCTTGACATTGCCAAATGCATATAATCTTGTTTCATCACTATGTGGAGCTAGTTCGTGATATTTTGCTACACTGTCTTTAATTGTACACACTGCACTACCATTGTCCACCATACCTTTTACCTTAATGTCATTGTCTAAATAAACCCACTTAATAAGTTCATTTGCATTGTTCACTCTTTCTAGATTTGTGTAGTTCACTGAATCTCTAGGCTTATTCTCTGGGCAATCCCGTCTTAAGTGTCCTTCCTTTTTACACTTATAACACCGAATTTTCGATTTTGTCTTAAAGCTTCTTTCTTCCTTTGTTGTAACTTCCTTCCTCGGGCATGAAAATGACTTATGTCCTTTCGCTTTATATAAGAAACATCCGACTTCCTTATCTGTTCGATTATTAACACTCTTTGCTGCGTACTATTCTGTTCTAGTGTCAGCAAATTCTGTAGAATATCTTCTTCCGTTGCATATTCCTCAACGCACATTGCTGTTCTATATTCGTGTATAGCAAGCCCTTTAATCACTTCATCCCTTACCTCTCGTAGTATAAACTTTTGCTTTTCCAAAAAATATTGTATTACATCTTCCTTTTTGCTGCTTTCTATTTCTCATTCCATCCCATTTATCAGATATTGTTCGCAGTCTTGTGAAAGTGTTACGGAAATATAATTTAGTCTTTCCATTCATGTATGTATATCCTTTCGATGTGTCTTGTACCAATTTAGGGTTGAGCCAGCTAAATGGGCTCTCGCAGCAGCCAATTTTGTCTCATAATTCCATTTAAATAACTCTGCATTTAAAGTTAAGCTGTCAAGTCACTCGATAGCTCCACTTAGATCCTTTTCCACATGAAATGTTTTAATGTTCCGCACCAAATCAGGTACGTACTATGTCTGTTCGTGAATAGTGCTTTGATTCACAGACAATGCATATGCCATTTCTGCAACAGACTTTGCCAAATTGTCGACTGCCGCCATCTGAGCCGCCACAGCACTAGGCAAAGTAACCTCTTTTTCTACTTGTTTCATTTCTTTTTCCATCGCTTTATCTATCATATTCTCCGTAACTCTATTATTTTCCGACATTTTCATGTCTCTCACACAATCCTAGCACGGTTTTTCTAAAATTACAACATACAAGTTCCTCTACAACTTTCCTGCACTTTTTGTTAACCGGGCAGTCCAGAGTCTTATTCATCTAAGTCCACTCTACAATAATCCCACTTCTGAAGTGTAAGAAATAACTTTTTCTTAATAAATAAACTTAACACTGTTTATTGTTTCGGATTGTTTTAATAAAAATATGAAAAATAACGTACACAAAACTAATATCAATCTTAACGATTTCTTAATCTCTACCGAACTGTCATTTTGTCTCTCGCGCTGTCAACCTCGCATACTAAAAATTCCTTACACGGTGATTCAAATTTTATTCGATTTTTTGAAGTTTTCGGCAATATATTGAAAAATGTTTATATCAACGAGCGTCTACAAGATGACTAGTGAAATTGTTGCCATGTTTGATTCATGCTATTTATTTTTTTTTTAATGGAACATCCTATACATTTTTCAAGAATCTAACAGAGAAACTGTTCTACAATTCTTTTTATAAACATTTGTCTACAGCTAAAGTGTGTCGTTTAATAAATTAAATAAGGGAAATAATAGAGAATCTTGATGACTGTTGACATGGATTGATGAGAGGCATCCAAAAACATCATAACATACAGGCTGTTCTATTTAAAAAACTAAACTTGTATCGTGCGATACAGGAACTGGACACCCTATACAACTGAATATCATTTTATGTTGTTCAGCACTTGTGTCTGAATGTTTTATTTGACAAGTTTTTCACTAAATTACTCAGAGAAGGAATTATTCTCTACCACGTACTAGGTGGACACGCTGTATAGGTGCAAGATGCATGCGGTAACATTTGCTTTGTACTGAAGCACTGATTTGAAATTTCATATTAATATTTTATAACGCATTGTATGCTTCTGCTGACCGTGACATAATACTCATTGCGCCGAGCTGTGCTTATCTTACCATTACTGTCTCTAAACACCCCACAAATTTAATTCTGTTGCATCCGTTTTCTCCGTCGCAATGAAAGATTATGTGCCAAATCGCAAGAAACACCACGCTTTTCAAATGCACACAATGAAATTTGATGAACGAAGTCTTTGGCGGACTTAATTTATTCGTCCAGTTCAAACTTGTACGTGATGATTTTTCTCTTTTTGTCTTCCAGAATTTATTGTGAATCCTATTGGAGATGGGAATGCTTTAATGGTCACTGCAATAAGCTGAGAATGATCGACGGTAATCAAAGTGTAGCTTTGAGCTTACCAGCATGTCGACTTTTCTGCTCAAAGCATGCCGCACTATGGCCAAAACCAAACGGCGAGATTATGATCGGAAATTACTTAGCCAAATTGAATGTGAACAGCATTGACGTTTTAAGTTATCCCGCCGATAGTCGCATATCCGATAGGATTAGAAGTGCTGGGACCCGCTTTAAAGATGTAATCGATAAAATAGAACCCAGAGGAAATCGAATGAGCGGTGGAAAGTCTCTAGTAGTGAATTTGCAGATCGCTCAACCAAATGTTACGAGATTAGCTCTAAATATCAACGAGGCCTACGTCTTAAAGGTAGAAGAAACAATAGATGGTCGTATGAATGCTACGATTACTGCCGAAAATTATTTCGGTGCTAGACACGGCTTGGAAACTTTAGCTCAGTTAGTAATTTACGACGATATAAGAGACGAATTCCAGATCGTTAGAGATGCCTACATTATAGACAAACCGCAATACACCTATCGAGGAATCTTATTGGACACGTCGAGGAATTACGTTTCAGTAGATACTATTAAAAGAACTCTAGAAGGCATGGCCATCTCAAAATTGAATACCCTTCATTGGCACATTACCGATACGCATAGTTTTCCTTATGTTTCGAAATCTAGACCGGAATTGTCGAAGATAGGAGCTTATTCGCCGAGAAAGGTCTATACGCCACAAGACGTAGCCGACATTGTCGAATACGGACTCGTGAGAGGCATTAGGGTGATGCCCGAATTTGATGCACCTGCCCACGTCGGAGAAGGTTGGCAGGATACTGGATTCGTAGTATGTTTGCATAAGGAACCATGGTCCATGTATTGTGTTGAACCCCCTTGTGGTCAGTTAGATCCTACTCAAGAAAAGCTATACGACTTTTTGGAAGGTAAGTAGCTCTTGAATTTGTCGAAGATTTCATTAACCGGATGTACCCATAACTATATTAAATTATATCAACTTACTTACTTGTTTAATTCTCAGCTTTGTAACGATACACGCATTTCTTGCATTTAATTTTATTTATTTAATTTAGCGGTTTGCGTGACTATTTGGTGTCACCCGGTATTTGTATGAGTATCATGAGAAGCCGCGGTAGATGTATTATTTTTTTTCAGTTAGGATATTTTTTTGTTTTTTCATTAAGATATTTGGCGAAAGGCTATTGCTTAAACCTACTTACGTTCAGTTACGAACATAAGCATATTATATTCCTCCTATTTCTTTATATTTAAAGTGTAAGAATATATTTCAATTTTGTAAATCGATAATTAAAAGAAGTGCACGTTGTTCGACGGGGACACAGGTTTCTTGTTTGTGCTCAGTTAAAAAGAGGGGTTTTCCAGCGGACGAGAGAGAGATCGGACAAGTGCAGCTAGAGAAGAATTTGCCAAGTTGCAAAAAGATAAAATTACAGAAAAATTACAGACCCATTTCATTATTGTCAGTGGTATCAAAAATAATGGAAGAAATTATTTGTGAAAGGTTGACATCATTCTTTGAGTTTTCCAACATCTTAAGTGTGTATCGGCATGGTTTTACGAAACATAGATCAACGGAGACCGTAATGATTCCGTTTGTCAATATGCTTTACAATGAATTAAATGAAGGGAAAGGTTGTTTAGGTGTCTTTATGGACTTGAGCAAGGCTTTCGACTTGATTGATCATCAAATAGGTACTGATACAGAAACTGTATATGTATGGAGTACGCGGAAAAGCACTTGAATGGCTTGCGTCTTATCTAACTGCTAGATCGCAAGTAGTGGAAATTCAGAGACAGCGGTCAGATGCCTTGCCTCTCGATAGAGGTGTCCCTCAAGGATCCGTGTTGGGCCCCTTATTGTTTATGTGAATGACTTATTGACCACTGTAGCACATTCGAATACAGTAATGTATGCTGATGATACCAGCTTCCTCGTATCTGAATGGACTAGACCGCATTTAGTTCTGCTCACACAGAGGCTACTTGATGCTTTTGTTAGTTGGTTTAATAGCAATAAGTTATATGTTAATAATGAAAAAACCGTTTGCATGCGTTTTAGTCCAGGTTCTAATAAAATGCACGAATGTGACTTAATAAAAATAAATTCACGCACAATCCAGCAGGTCCAACATACCAAATTTTTAGGGGGCTACTTGGACAAGGGTTTAACATGGGAAACACATGTCACGAATTTATGTAAACAGCTTTCAACATCATGCTATGTAATATATAAATTAAAGACTGTTGCTAGTAATGAAGTTGTAATGTCATACTATTATTCGTCATTTCAATCTAGAATAAAATACGCGATATTGTTCTGGGGTGCTTCTTGTCACGTTGGAAAGGTGTTGCGAATGCAAAAATTGACTATTAGAAATATGGCTGGTGTATCTAAGTGTACTTCATGCCGCTCCTACTTCTCTTCTATGCATCTTCTTACCGTGACTGCTCTTTATATACTAGAGACTGCGGTGTATGTTAAAACTAACATAAGTTTATTTACTAGGAACGTTAATTTTCATATGTACGATACTAGGAACAAAGATAGTTTATCCGTACCAAAACATGAATTGGTGACGTAAGATTTAAAAAATATAAAAGTTTTTAAAAAAGAACTTAGGACATTTCTTTATAATAATGTTTTCTATTCGTTAAATGAATTTTTTAATTATGTTTCTACTTACGATTAGTTGTTTAGTATTGCTAAATAATATGTATCTACGCAAATTGCATGTGTTATTTTCTATAGGCTGCATGTTACTTGCACACATATCGTTTTCTTTTTTCATTGATATTGTAAATCTATTTTTTTGTATATTTTTTTTTGTTGACTTATCTTATGCCGTATGGTCCACTAGATCAATAAACTATTATTATTATTATTATTATTATTATTATTATTATTATTATTATTATTATTATTATTATTATTATCAAGTCGCCTGCGTAGCATAAATTCTGTTATTACTACTATATTCATTTCCAGTATTCTATTCTATATCTACTCAGTTTTTCTTTACAATTTTTTACTACGTCATCCAGTACTAAGTTGAAGAGAAGTGGGCTTAGAATGCACCCCTGTCTGAGATCTATGTTACTGGTAAATGTTTTTGATGTTTCATTTCTAACCTTTACATAATTTTCGATATTTTTATATATGCATTTTATACATTCATTAAAATGTGGTTTTAGCCCTTTCTTCTTTATTATGTTCAAAACGTCTTTCCTTTGTATACTGTCAAACGCCTTCTTCCTGTCTACAAAGCATTTGTCTTCCCACTTTGATGGGTTTGTCGCATAGCTGTCATTGTTCTATTTTTTCTAATAATGACCACGTTGGCTTTTGTCTATCGCGTGCTCTTTCTTTTCTTAATCTGCTTTCTAGGATTCTGCCATACAATTTTCCTACCGTGCTCCCCAAAGTGGTACCTCTATAGTTAAAACATTCTTTGTTGTAAAATCGATATTTCCTTGGTTTTACCGATGTTATTAAATTAATTAACGAGAATAAAGTTTTTTCATTAAACACCAATAGGATTCGAACCTAAGACTCCAGCTTGCCGGACTGGTACGCTGACCACTACACCACAGAGTCTATTGATTCGAATCCTTTTGTTTTACCTAGATGTATATACATCTACAACCATCTAAACATTTTTTTATTCTCGTTAATTAATTTAATAACATCGGTAAAACCAAGGAAATATTGATTTGTCAATATTTGCCAATGAAAGCCACCTATATATTAATTCTTTGTTGTCTTTTTTAATATGTAGGTGAGACATTTCGCTAATCGGTTAGGACATTTTTTTCCTCTATTACTGCATAAGGTATATTTAGAAGTTCATTTTTTTTCTCCTAGTTTCAATATTTAATAATTTCTACTGTTACTTCGTGGTGACCTGGTGTATTCCCTAATTTAATTTTCCTCATCGCTTCCTTGAATTCTTCCATTGTTATTTCCTTTTCTTGCGTCGTGATCAGAGTATGTTTTCTACGTTCTCCTTCTTTCTCTTCATTTACGTCTACATTTACTTGGTTTGCGTTTACTTTCAGTAAATCCTTAAAATAATCCCTCCATAATTTTTGTCTCTTCCATTAGAAATCTTCTTCTTTTGTTATTTCCTTTTCTTGTAATTCCATTTTTTCTTGTGCCGTGAGTAGAGTGTGTTCTCTGCATTCTCCTTTTTTTCTATTCACTTACGTCTAAATTTACTTGGTTTGCGTTTACTTTCAGTAAATCTTTAAAATATTCTCTCATGTTTCCCTCTTCCATTAGAATATCTCCACTTTTGTTCCTTACATCTTGTAGCATATTCGTTTTGAACCTTTCTCATTTGTTTTTCGTTTGTAAAATAGTTTCTAGGAATAAATAACTGTAGGCTTTCACGGCCGTAGTCTCTATTTGTTTGTCTCCGGGATTGTAGGCAGTGGTCTTGAAATAGTGTATGTCGACGTTTCACCAGACGCTATGGCTGGAATCTTCAGGACGATGTTGAAAGGTTCACTAGTCGTCTGAGGAATGAACCATCAACATCGTCCTGAAGATGCCAGCCGCAGTGACTGGCGAAACGTCGACACTATTTCAAGACCACGACCAACAAGTCCAGAACACGTACTGTTAGTGCAAAGTCATAGTTTCTAGTTTTCGTCATAAGTTTCTGTGAGTCTATTACCAAAATCTGCCCATATTTTTTCTTGACTTGTTATTATCAGTTCTTTTACCTTTATTCTGTCAGTCTTGTATTTGCTGTTTTGTTGCTCAAATAAGTCTCCCACGCTTCTTTTTCTACTTCCTATTTTTGATGTACCGCAACTAATTTTTGCTGCTTCCTTGAGCCTTGATTTAAAATTCTCCCACCTTTTGTTCTAAGTTTCGGTATTCTTGTATTTTCCTGTAAAATGTTTCTAGTTCTTTATGGTATTTTTCCCTTGTTACGTCCTATTTAAATTTATGATTTAATTTTATCTTTAATTATTTTTCTTTTTTTGTCCGTTGTTTCTTCTTGCCCTATACTACATTTCATTTTAACTAAATAGTGATCTCTTCTTATTTCTGTACCTCTCTGTCAAATACATATTTCCGATTGTTAGGAACAGCTGAAATTTCCCAAGGATCTCGTTCTAATAATGTCAAATATTGCTGGCACCGATAATGAGTTAGATCTGTGATAGATACCTACATATTATTTAAGTTCTGTATTTCGAGTTATACACAAAATACACGACGCAGTTATGTTAAACGTGTGATGACTGCAATTAAATGAAAAACAATGTTTTTTTTGCGAAGATTTTAATTCTATTGTGGTAACACACTGAAACTTAGTCACCTCATTAGTTACCGACTTTTTATACTGTATTAATTTTTTTATACAGGAATCTATCAAGACATGATAGACCAATTCGATCCAGATGTATTTCACATGGGCGGCGATGAAGTCGCATTTAGCTGTTGGAATTCCACCCCGAGCATTGTCAATTGGATGCAAGCCAAAGATTGGACTACGTCTGAAGAGGGTTTCATTAAACTGTGGGATCTATTCCAAAGTGAAGCTTATGCTCGTTATATGAAGTTGGCCGGTAAAGAAGTACCTGTTATCTTATGGACTAGCGGTTTGACAAAACATCAAAACGTAAACCAATACCTACCAAACAATAAGTATATCATACAAGTTTGGACAGGTGGACATGATCCGGAGATCGACCATCTTCTCAATAAAGGCTACAGATTGATTTTAAGTAATTACGATGCGTTATATTTAGATTGCGGATTTGCTGGTTGGGTTTCCGATGGAAATAATTGGTGTTCACCTTATATAGGTTGGCAAAAGGTTTACAATAATAGTCCAAAGAAAATCGCAGGTGATAAAGTAGATCAGATCCTAGGAGCTGAGGCAGCTCTATGGACGGAACAAGCAGATGATAGCTCTATAGATGGCAGACTTTGGCCGAGAGCAGCCGCTATGGCTGAACGTCTATGGGCTGAACCTAGTGAAGAATGGGGACATGCTGAGCAGAGAATGTTGGTACACAGAGAAAGGTTAGTGAAAAGAGGTATTGCTGCTGATGCTTTAGAACCAGAATGGTGTATGCAACACGAGAATCACTGTGCAGCAGTGCCATTATAAATCAAATACTCCAGGCATGTTAGGATTATAAAATAATTTTGAATTTCACCTTAATGTAATCTCATAGAATTATGAATAATACGTTTTTGTATTAAAATATACTCTTTACCGATGTTTTTTCCTTATTGCCAAAACCTTAGAAAAGTTTATTATTCATAGCATTTAATAGGTATTACCTGTATAGTTTTTGAAAATATAATGCCCACAAAGCAATAAAACACATTGCTCTTACATCATAGCCACAAATCCAATCAGTCAAATCATATTTATATCTATGGAAATTACGATGCACTTCTTTATTTTTAGCTTTACGTTTGTCTAATTTTAAGTTCTGGCAAAGGGCGACCATTTCTTTCCAGTTCTAAACGTTCCTCAAAATTGAGTCCATTGCTAACGATAATTCGCAAAATGTAGTTTAATTCCTAATACTTGAGTAGAAGAACATGCTTGAATCAACTGCTTTGATGGCGTCACACCCAACTGCCAAAGACAAGAGAGACCGTCACGTTAATTTGTTGCTACTCCAGAACAAAAACAATCCCGAAAAGTATCACTAGGTATGGCTTAAAGACCTGAGTAGCCTTCTCTCAAAGCAACTTGTGTGATCCTCCTTCATACTTTTGTGACAAGTGCTTCCACTATTTTTGTTCTGAGGGTAGGTTAATTAAAGGTTTATAAAGTGTCATTCCCCCAGGACAAATTAATAAAAGTTAAAAACAATAAGAATAAAGTTAAAGCCCCCTTCTCCGTGTACATAGACTTTTAGTACTTGCTCCAGTCCACCAACAACTCCAAGATGACCCACTGGCACGTTCCCTACAGTATAGGTTACTACTCCAAGTACAGCTACGATCTCAAACTATTCTGCGGGAGATACAGAGGACATGATTGTGAGGTGGTTGGTGCGTACACCCTAAAATCTTGTCATCTAATACGCTTTAAAACAAATTAATAATATTTTTATTTATGGAGGTACGGCTCGCGTTAAATGCAATCTGGATTACCGAGATAGCAACACTATCCCTGTGGTATTTTAGAATCTTTCCGGCGACGACGGGCACCTAATAATGGAATAATTGGCGCAATCAGGGAACCTCAAGACCATCCTCAACAGTACCGAGCAGTACATTTTAATGATCCTTACTATCGAGGAGACGAGATAAAATTCAAGTTCATATATTCGTTCAGGTACATGGCGTCTTCCTTAAACGTTATACCTACAAAAGCACCTCGTACTTGAGAATCAATTTCTCGATGTTAGGTTGCTGAAACGGAAGGGTGTATTTCCGTATGCCTGCATGTCGGCATGGGAGAAGCTCGGGCTGCAGCAGCTACCGCCAATCGAAGCCTTCCACGATTTCTCAGATTCGTGCATTACCAAGAGCGATTACGAATACGCGCTGAATGTCTACTCCGATCTTTATATGAGGAGGGATGTTTTGTTGCTAGCCGACGTACTTGAGAACTTCCAAGAGACTTGCAGCGGAAACTATAGTTTGGGGCGGCTCATTACTACACAGCATCCGGACTATTGTGGGATGCCATGTTAAAGCACACGGGGGTGGAGCTGGAAACTTTCCAGGACGTTGATATCCTGATGTTCCTGGAGAAGGGTATTAGAGGCGGTATTAAGGTATAGTAAAGTCGCAGTATTATTATTTTAATTTACACAATATCTGCCGCCTGAAGGCTTCGAATAGGTTGAAAACGTTGAAGCTTAGGATTTCCCCACAAGCTCGTGGGATATTGTTATATATGCATTTATATAACTAAGTTTTAGTAATTTATGTTGGTAATACTATCTCTCTAAATAACCGCGCGTGTACAAACACTAGATTACCTAATATATTTTGGCTTCCGACGGCGAATTATGAAAATCTATAATTTTCCTTGGAATTTCCGACGTAATTAATTACTAAAAAAATGTCCCGTTGAGGAATTGAACCTCACATCTCCTGCTTGTTGGGTAGGCGTGCTGACCACTACACCACGATGACTATGCAAGGATCGTTCACTCTTTAATATCTGAGTTGTTGTTTTTATCTGCAAATATATCAATATTTCGACAGACAATTTTAAATTTTACATGCCAAGTACACTTATTTAATGAATATATTTTGGCTTCCGTCGGCGAATTATGGAAATCTATAATTTTCCTTGGAATTTCCGACGTAATTGCTGAAAAAATGTCTCGGTGAGGAATCGAACCTCACATCTTCTTGCCAGGTAGGCGTGTTAACCACTACACCACGAGGACTATGTAAGGATCGTTCACTCTTTAATACCTGAGTTGTTGTTTTTATCTGCAAACATACCACAATATTTCGACAGACAATTTTAAATTTTATACGCCAAGTACACTCATTTAATTAATATATTTTGGCTTCCGTCGGCGAATTATGGAAATCTATAATTTTCCTTGGAATTTCCGACGTAATTGCTGAAAAAATGTCTCGGTGAGGAATCGAACCTCACATCTTCTTGCCAGGTAGGCGTGTTAACCACTACACCACGAGGACTATGTAAGGATCGTTCACTCTTTAATACCTGAGTTGTTGTTTTTATCTGCAAACATACCACAATATTTCGACAGACAATTTTAAATTTTATACGCCAAGTACACTCATTTAATTAATATATTTTGGCTTCCGTCGGCGAATTATGAAAAGCTATAACTTTCCTTGGAATTTCCGACGTAATTAATTGCTGAAAAAATGTCCCGGTGAGGAATCGAACCTCACATCTCCTTCTTGCCAGGTAGGCGTGTTAACCACTACACCACGAGGACTATGCAAGGATCGTTAACTTTTAATACCTAAGTTGTTATTTTTATCTGCAAATATATCACAATATTTCCACAGACAATTTTAAGTTTTATACGCCAAGTACACTAATTTAATTAATATATTTTGGCTTCCGTCGGTGAATTATGAAAATCTATAATTTTCCTTGGAATCATTTAATACCTAAGTTGTTATTTTCGAAATATTGTTATATTTGCAGATAAAAATAACAACTTAGGTATTAAAGAGTGAACGATCCTTGCATAGTTCTCATGGTGTAGTGGTTGTATAATAACAATAATCCTAAGACACTGCATTACAACATATCATTAACTAACTTAAAGAGAGCCGCAATTATGCATTAAAACAGCCGCAAGTTGCCAACCCCTAAAAAACTTCTACGCTTTTTTTAATTGTTTTTCCAAAAATGTTTCTTACTTTCAAAAAATGTTTTCTTTTCTGTTTGTTTATATCGCTGTTCAGGTAACTTTTAAAAATTAGAATTACCTCGCGGTAGTTACATCCATTGCCAGCTACCCAAATATTTGCTGTGTTGACAATGGTGCATTGTCACAACGAGTTAATTTTCTGATGTGTTATTTGTGATGTTTTTTATTTGTTACAATAAAAAATTGTCTGAACTTTTTCTTTTTTTTCCCTTCCAATATAAACAACTGCGAACATGATGTCCGAAAATGCCTGGACGTTAAAGTAAAATTCAAACTTCTATAAAAGTAAATAGCTTACAAACTTAAACGTACAAGACGAAGTACCAAATTCGGTAAATAGCAGTGTACGTAATAGTATACCGGCTGGAATGAAGCGACCCGAACGCTATAGTTGAATGCTGCATTGCAAGACTGCCGCACCCAGCATTTTTGTTGTTTAAAATCTAAAGGTGAAAGACTCATAAAAAAGGATGTGCTAATGACCGAATTGATCTTTTCATTATTTTCTAAAAGGCATTGTTAATTCTTGTATTTATAGTTATTTATTTATTTCGAATGAATATGAATAGTTACTCGTTCTTTGAATATGGAAATTACAGTTGATTATGTTATGCTAACGCTGTTTTTTAACTACAAAGCAAATGCCCATGTAAATATACATGTAGGAAAAAGCAAAGCAAACGCCTAAAAAGCCTGTTTTACACGTCGCGATTTATTGGCCAATTACTTGAACAAGTTCTTGGCCAAGAAATCGATAGAACTATGCTGCCCTTACACGCTGCAATTGAAGAATTTTTTAGCGATCGTGAATACTCGTCTAATTTCGTTAATAGTTGAATGTTCATCTGCTTAAAAAAAAAATAGATTGGCAATCTGCCTTTATCAAATGTTTTGGGAGTTTTGGTATATGCATAGATTAGCTTAAAATGCTTCAATTTCGGTGACTTAATTCAAATTATCCATTACATCAAGATAATCGTAAATTTCTGAAGTTTATCCTCATTTTATATTAAAAACACTTAACAAAATTTGTAGGTACTATCTTGTTACTAGGTTGGTATTTAAACAGCAAAGTTAGTGAGTAATCATCGGAAAATCGTGGCCAAAATAGAGCATGTTCTATTCAATTAATTGTATGATAAATTGTTCAAAAAATCGTAGATTTTTGCTACTTTTACACGGTACGATAAAATCGATCAACTTGTACAATTAATTGACCAATAAATCAAAAAACTGAATTTTATGGTTGAATTAGCAGAGCCGCAAAAGTAATAAAAACTTAATAAAGAAAAAATTATAAAATGTGCCGTCAATATTAACTCGATAGCCAGTTCATATTAGCCTTTCTGCAAGTGAAATGCATAGTTTAAGGTTACATCGTTTTATAACAATAGAAGTAACGCTTCATTTTATGTCTTAAATATATACAGCGTGTCCACCTAGTGCGTATACGGACAAAACATAATTCCCTTCCTGACCAATTTCGAGAAAAGATTTTCAAATAAAAAATCTTCGGTGTCTTGCCAAAAACTCCACGAGAAACTCAATGGAATAAAATTTGAATTACCGCCGTAGCGTGTAAGGTGTTATATATCGGCCGTAAAAAAGGGAGATTTTGCAAAAATCTCAAATTATGTCAATTATCTCAAAAACTGAAATAGATAGGTATAGGGAATATTGATGAGAGCTGCCATGAATTGAAGGGAGATATCTAAAATCGTAATAATATGCAGGATGTTTTATTTAAGAAACCAAACATATCGTGCACAGCGGGAACTAAACGCCTTGTTTACTTCAATATAACTAGGTGGACACGCTGTATATATACATATGGTAAATATACTCATTCTTTAAACAGTTACGTCGAAGTTAAAACATATCTTTAACAATGATTTCCAAGTAAAACTTTGTTAGATCTATAATGATCATAAAAACCTTAATTATACAATTGAAATGTATACAAAAAACAAAATACCCCCGACATACAGTTAATACAAATACAGAACTTCCACAACAAATGAAATTTTTTTTTATTTCTTTGCTATCTATTTCGTCGAAGTATGAAACTATTTATTACGATACAATTTTCAGAACAATACTATTATTAGAAGTATAAAAAAGAACCATGTGATAAAATGTTGCCTTCCGCAATGATTTACTAGCTGCTATAAAAACAATTATAGATTTCTAATATTTCCCTAAACATTATTCGCTAGATATCTGTCACATAAAAATCAATTTGTACCTACAGTCCAACTTTTAACAGGTGTATGGTTTACAGTAAATTCATTCCAGGTACTCTACGACCGTTTAAGCATTCACGATTGAAATTCGAGTAAATTCTTATCTTAAACTTTATAGCCTTCCTTTGCGCACACAAAACGACTAGACTCCTATACGTGAACTGCACCCATCGAATGACAATGTTAGAGTAACAGCGGGCGCATCCAGTGTTGCCGCTGGCCTTTTTACATTAGTACCAGTAATGACTCGCAAAAAGTGCCAGATTTGGGTCTTTCGTACCAGATTAATTTTCAAACCCCTAATTCAGCAAAATAGCAGAAAAAGAAACAAATGATCACAAAAACTTTTATGTAATAAAAGAACAATAAATAGATATTTGTAGGAGCCTTTTTTAAAATTGTTTCTGATGGCTCCCATGAATAACATATGTAATTCGCTACCAAGCAAATCTTTTGCGTGTATAATAGCATCACATGTGGATACCGAAATCTGTTGCGTAACTTTGTTTTTAATAACGTTACTTTTGAAAAAATTCTTTCTGCACATGCAGAAGAATGTGGCAATTACTAATGATAAATTTGGAAACATCAGCTCATTTAACTCATTTTTCATATTTATGACTAACAACTAAAAATCTAGAAAATCTTTTTCACCATTTTTTCTTATTTCTTCCACGTCACAAAGCAAACGCCATTCATGGTTCAAGCTTTCTATATCTACATCAACCTCTAAATTAGGGAAAAAGTGTAATATTTTTAGTATTGTAGTAATTTCACCTGAGATGGCATTTTTTGGATGAAAGTTATTCATATATATTAATAATGGATCAGTAAAATTAAACCTTTTCTTAATTTCTACAGTTAGTTCTACATAGAATGCAAGAGCATTGGTTTTGAAGGCGTTTATTTCATGTTCTTCAATAGTCAAGCTATCAATATCAACAATATTTTCTCTTTTCATAAAATTTCTTAAGAGTTTTATACAACTCGCTTACTCTTTTGTGAAGAATATGTATTTTTTGTGTTTCACTCTGGAATTCCATGTTTAACTTGTTCACTAAATCAAAAACATATGATGAAAATGAGAAATATATTTTATATACTGGATTATGAAGACAATTCATTATATTTCCTGTAGTATGGAGGTTATCAATTTTTGTCACATGACCAAAATATAATTTAAGTGCATCCCATTAATGTAAAATATGTTTCACCACTACTTACAAAATAATATTTTGTTAATAAATAAACATATAATTCTACCATTTATTTATATTAACCTGGAGTGAAAACCATCTTGTTTGGCTAGGATGAAGCATTCTACAAGGTTTTATATTAGTAAATAGCTGAAATTCTCCTAAATCTTCAGATCTATGGCTACTATTTGAAAAATGGTTAAAAATTGTCTTGCTAATTTTTCCACTGATTTAGGCAACTTCAAGGCAGCAGCGGAAGCGCATAAGTAGAATGAATGACAAGTGAACCCAAAACAAATATATTTGGGTTTAAGTTCTTAAATTTTGCTTGTACACCTCCTCTATGTCCCATCATAACTGCAGCATTATCTGCTGCAAATCCAATTTTTTTTTTTAAATCTATTTTGAAATAATTTAAAACTTCACATACAGATTTAAAAATACTATCTGCATCACAAGAATATAGTCTAGTTAAATTTAAAAATTCATCTTTAACTACATTACCCAATATCTAATTAATATAACGAGTGATTTTTGAATTGAAATATCTGTTGTTTTATCAATAACTGAATACACATTATTACCCAATGTCCTTTTATATTGTCATGTGCTTCATTTACAATGCTACCGGAAGTAATTACGTTTGCTTTAGTTCTTTATGTCTTGCAATCTGCGAATCTGGGCACACTGATTTTAGGAATTTTGGCAAATGCGCCATTAATAAAAATGGAAGGTTATGTTCATGTAAGAACATTATACATTTAAATTCTGATCTTTGAATTTCCTTATCTGTGCAAGTCGTACCAGAGTTAATACCAAACTTATACAGCGTAGCTGTTTTTAGTTTTCTTCATGTTATTCTGACAATGGATTGTTTGTTCGTGATGTTTCAAAAGGACAAATTTAGATATCAAAGTTATAGCGCAAGCCTTATAATAACAAGATGATGAGACTGAATTGTATGTTAACCAATTAAACTCTTTTTCCCACACATTTTCTATGTCGTTGTATGCAACTATGATTTAGACGTCTGGTCTTTTGACGAGTAACAAAAACATCATTACAATTAACAACCTCAATTTCATCAATATTATTAATTACGTCGATGTTAGTTTCTGTGGATACTGAATTGTCACTTGATATATGCCATTTTAAAAATCTGAAAGAATTATACAATTGATATTATGTAACAATACCATTACTCGTTAAAAATCTTATTTATCCATTTCGTAATCTTAACGATTCCAATATTTCCAAATTCTTAAAATTTGATATAATTAACAAACCATCAACAAAACAACAACGAAAAGTAATTAGAATTGTTAACCCCAAACATTAAAATATAAATAACCCTGTTCGTGAGTTTGTGCGCCTTGTTTTAAGTAAATTGCATATCAGGCGATTACATTCATATTAACAAGAAAGTACCAAATATCCACGCGTCCGTACCAGAGTTCCAGATTAGGTGAAAAAGTACCAAATCTGGTACTAGAGTACCGGTTTCGGCAACAGTGGGCGCATCTCACAGTGTTCAAGCTCCGGAAATATTCGTTTAAGCGGGGGTATATCGCTTCTCTCGCTAGTCGGTTTGGCGTTCGGATTATTGATTCTCCGAGTTTACCCGATCGAATCCTCGATTTCCACATGGTATATCAAAATCCCTCAATTTAATTACTACTGACTATTTTTTTTATTTTAAAAAACCGCGATTTTTCAAATGAAGAGCGTGTTACATAAATAAAATCCGGCCTTACACTGAAAGGTAGAAAGGCATAGGATTAAACAAAACAAACATAAATAAAATCCCAAAAGAAATAACTAAACCGTTTATTATAAATGTATATTATATATGTACACTTAAAGGGTAGTGTGTCTCAATTATATAAAATGAGATGAAACGAAGAAATAAATCGAAAAGAACATGCGTGAAACTGGCAACGTGCCCGAGATAAGATCGAAACTCATCACATCGTAAGTTCCATTATGGCATTTACTATATCGTTCTGGTTGTTCTTTAGTGCTTTGATTGCCTTTGAGCGACTGACATTCGCCTGCGTCATCACCAGTTCGATATCTTTCTCCTCGACACCGGTTTCGTCCACCTCTTCGTCCGACTCTTCGGCAATTGGTGCGACCGATGTCGTGGTGTTGCTCGCTGCGCCCTCAGCCGCCGTTTCCTTGAACTTCTCGGCAGCGGCGACTTGGGCTTGTTGTGAAAGATCTTCGATCTTGGCCTCACCGAACACGATGTAAGTGTCGCTAACGGGATTCTTGTAGACATCTGGTTTGTTTATTACGAACAGTATATTTTTAGATTTACGGATTGTAACTCTATTTACACCAGGTACCTGGATAACAGAAAGAATTTTAGTAGTATTGCAAAAAGTTGTGCGAAACAAAAATCTCATAGATAAACATAAAAATCGAATCAGTCTGCCAAGTAATTCATCAAGTTTTTCTTTACAGATGAATATAATGCGAAACCTTGGAGTAATCATCATAATAAAGAACATGTTTAAAATTCCTCCTGTACATTCAACATTCTTTTTTGGGTTTAATGGATGTTTGTTTAAATTTAGTCAATAATTATCTTCGTTAGCATTACAAGAAAGTTAAGAGGCAATCAAAGTTTTCACGAAGTTGTGTTTATTTAATGAAATTAAGTTACATTTAAAGAAAACAACACAACTGAGTTTCAAATTTTAAACTACTAATATCGCTACCGTTTAAGAGCCGGTTTCACAATGTTGTGGGTCCTTTCAAATATACATTTTATTCCGACCAATGTCAATAAATGTCGCTGTTAGAGCTATGATGTTTCGATGTATAATCATAATGGTTCATTACGATAAGTACTTTCAATTTTCACAACTCTCAGTTCATATACTGTCAAGGAATATATGAAAACGTCAAATCAATATATTTTTTGTAATATTAATATTTACCACTGGCGGATATATTCTAAAACGCATTATATTTTTACACAAAATTTGTACAATCAAAGCACTATAACACCGTATAGACAGAAACACTAGTTCAACTGTTTTATTTTCCGCCTACACGAACTCTCCAATTATTTATTTTGTGTGCGGGAAGCTAAACATGCAAGTGCGCATTTAGTTAAAGTTGCGATCATTATTTTGCAAAAGATCACATGGAATGGCAACACAAACGAGATTTAACACCTTTTTTTACGTACTCTACAAGTCACATGTCTACGCACGAGTACAAAAATACCCCCTCGTTCTCTAAAATCAATTTTAAGGGGCAAAGTATAATCTGATATTATTTTTTTATCTATCAATAAATTTCTTGTGCCACTTACCTCGCGCATCAACATCATCTAGAAATGACAATTTCCGTTAATGAATTGGGATTCTACGAGGATGTTAATATTCCTGGATAATTTTAACTGTGAACATGTCGACAGTTATTTGATAATTGTCACAAAGTTGACAACCTAACATAATATACGCCATCTAACAATTGAGACTGATACCTTATATTTGTATGGAGCGGGAAGCGTTCCGATTGTTCCTATTAAAGTTGAATAGGGCCAGCCTTCACATTTTGAATTAAAAATCTAAGATTGTCAGTGTTAATATGTTTTGTTCGCTGTTGTTGGGTGTAATTTCCATTTCCAAACTCGCTTTTGACGGCAAGTAGCTACTTGGGCTCAAAATTTTGAATCAATAGTTTGAAAACGTCAGTATCCTTGTTTACTGTTGTAATGGTAACCAAATAATACTAACACCAGAAACCACTTGGTTGCATACAAGAATGCTGGACTCGCTTTTCACAGTAAATATTTCTTACCTTCAATGTTAGACATATGTATCATTACACATTAATGTTAGAGATATAAAATTCCTATACGGTGCATACAAAAAAAATGTGTTTTTTAAACAGTAACGTTTCTAATGTTTGAATCTAGCAAGTTTGATGTTCAATACTCAACACTCATATTTCGAAGGCATTCTAATACCATGTCTAGATAAAGGCAAGAATGTAATTCAATCTCGTAAAAATTTACGCTAGAATGTATATACATTTCGGAGCTTTTGAAGGAAATGGATATATCTAAATTTAGGCGATTGAGGACAGAATTATAAATTCGAAACCTGTTAAAAATAGATACACGAAACCTATATTATGTTCATTTACTTTCAGATGGAGAAACCAAAGAAGTAATGTACAGGGCGTTTTGCTTAAAATAAAATAAGTGGCTGGTTCGCTACTTATAGATCATCCTGCACACACTTTTAGAAGATACTGTGTGGTGCCTATTATACTGTCTGAAAATTGTAACCTTCTACCATTTACACACTGGGCATAAGTTTACAATTCCCGAAGGTAGGAACACTCTGTATAATGAACATGAAATCTCCATCGTTAATGGAATAATACTTGCAAGGCAAATTTGTACACCTAGCAATAAGGTATAGAATTGACCATATTCTTGTGAAATTTGTTTAAAAAATGAAAGTAGCATTTTACATGAATTTTTTTCAATTGGCAACAATTCTTTCAAGGTTTCAAATTTTTTGAATTCATTGAATATTTGACTTAAATCCCATAAATTTGAACTGTTCTTGGTGGCAGCACCAACTTTATTTATTTTTAAGTTTTTGTTTAATCGGGTTTGCATTTAATACAATTTTATATTTTTGTAGTTTCATAAATATTGAGGATGTTTCAAGAGAAAGTACGTCCGAGACCGATCCTCAACCATTACGGAAATAATTAATGGTATTTTCAACATTTTCTTTATTCAATAATTTAACAAGTTACGTTAATAATAGCAATATATATTACATCAAACAGATTTTAAAAAATATTCTCCAAAGGATCACTGCATTGACGCATACTCATTTTCTCATTTATAAACTGCTTAAGTAGCTTATCAGATTCAATAACTATTTGTTAAGCCTGTTTTACACGCCGCGATGTATTGGTCAGTTAATTTAACAAGTTCTTGGCCAAGAAATCGATAGAACTACGCTACTTTACATGTTACAATAAATTGGACAGTTTTTTAACGATCGGGATCATTCGTTTAGTTTCGTGATTAGTTGGACGGGGGAATTATTATTTAATAATTCCCCCGTCCAACTTAGAAAATTTCCATCTACATATAAAAATAAATTGGCAATCCGCTTTTGTCAAATATTTTGGCAGTTTTGGCATAGGCACAGAGGCATCCTCCTTTTACCCTATTAACTGAATATTTATTGATTCAAAATCACCATATAATCATTTTTACGATGATGGCGTTCTATTTACAAATATTCAGTTTCGGTGCAATTACAAAGATACTGAACAAGTTCGTAACCATTTATTTTGTTGGTTAGTGACGTTGTGGTTACGAAAATTAAAATGTGTTCCTTTTTCTGACAACTAATCACTTGATTTTCAGTTGAGCTGGTTCAATTTCTAGTAACTTGCAAATCATTTCAGTTTATAATCACTTAGTTATTTTGTAAAAGGAGGACGCCTCAGATTAGCATAGGTTAGTTAATTCAAATTATCCATCGCATCATAATTGTAAATTTTCGAAATTTTATCCTCACTTTACTTTAAAAACATTAAACAAAATTCTACTTTTCTGTTACTGAATTGGCATTGAAACTACAAAGTTAGTGAAAAATCGTGGGAAAATTATTGGTCAATTAATTAAACAAGTTAATCTTCTGCGTAAAACAGCAAAAATCGGTACGATTTCTTGAACAATTCATCGTACGATTAATTGAATTGAATAGGACAGGATTTTCCGACGATTTTTCACTAACTTTGCTCTTGTAATATCAGCCTAGTAACACAAAACTGCTCATCAATTTTGCTTAGTGTTTTTAAAGTAAAGTGAAGTTAAATTTCGAAAAATTAGGACGATTATGATGTAATGAATATTGTGAATTAACTAACCGCAACCGAAGTAACCTTAATTATATCTGTGCCTGTACCAAAACTGCCAAAACGTTTGACAAATGCAGATTGCCAATCTATTTTTATATGCAGATGAAACTTTCCTGTTTAATAATTCACCCATTCAGCTATTAACGAAACTAAACGAGTAATTCACGATTGTCAAAAAATTGTTCAATTTATTGTAGAACGTAAAACAGCATATTTCTACTGATTTCTTGGCCAAGAACTTGTTCAATTAATTGGCCAATAAATCGTGGCGTATAAAACGCTTTATAGTAACTACAGCATTGAGAATGCAATTCTCTCTTGAGTTTTAAGTAGTTATTTGGTGAAAGAAATTTAGCAAAACACCATTAATGCTTTCCACAATGATGACCATAAAGAATCGAATTTAATATTGGTCTATTTTTCTTCGATATATGTAGTACTCCTATTATTGTAGTTATTTAATTGTTTTATTTTCTTTTGTTTGTAAAAATTCATATTTAAATTTGAAACTAATTTCTTACAAATACTGGTATTCGAAAATCGATTTTTTCACACATTGGCTGTAGTATAATTACTACAAAATGTTTAATAGTAAAATCTAAGCACGGATTATTTCAAAAAATAATCTATTTGATTTACAAAATATATAAAAACCTACCAGTTTTAATCCTAATTTGGACATTATCTTACGAGCCTTCTTTTCACCTCTTGACTGTTTAGCTTTAGAGACCATTTCCATTGGTAAACCAGCCGCTGCAGCTGCCCCTGGGAATGAGGCTGTGCCAGCAGTTCCATTGCCTGCGTCTTCCAATTCTGGAATCTCATCGTCTGTGTCACTTTGTGTAGATGAGGAACTGTGATCAGGTTTGGTATCTGCAACTGCTGGTTTTTCTACCTCAGTCATTTCGGGCATTCTGTATTCTGCAATGCGTATGTAAAATTACATTTTGCATATGCACACTGCTTATAAAAGTAACATTGAAATTACAATCAATATAACTGGTTATTTTTGCAGAGAATTTTTACATTTGTATGAATAATACTTTGGAAAACACAAAATTATTTGGAAAACACAAAATTATCAAAAGCACGTGGAAAATCTATACTTAGTACGAAATTAAGTGCTGTCATAGCAAAAAATTATTTGATCTTTGATAATGGGCCATTCATACATTCCCTAACATAAAATACGAGGTATATTGTACAAATTAATATTTAGAGATTCTATATCCTATCTAGTGCATTGAAAATATTAAAGGATGATTTAAATAAAAATTGAAAACTTACTTATTTATTCCTACAACAGTACACTACACACAGGACAAACCGGTGGAGTGAGGAAGGGAGAGGAAGGATATTCGCGTTACTACTGAAGTTAGCTACAAATTGTAATACAAACTATTACTTTTCAATGTTCTTGAGGTAAGGCTAACGCTTTCGGTTATACATTACATAGACATACATAGAATAGAATCGGACAAACCCGAAGTTGAACGAAACTGTATCGGCTGACATGATTCAAACGCGAAATTGGCTTAATTTGAAATCAATATGAAAAACAACATGCTTGAAATCCAATTTAAATTCACTGTCAGATGCGAAATGCTTATCAAATTCCTATGGTACACTATATCGTGCATTAACTTAACCTGTGCAGAGACAATTACAATTTAATTAATGTATCCACAAGGGAAGCCGAAAATATCGTTAGCTAGCAACGCACAAAAAAATATTAGAGCAAAAAATTATTGCAAATCGTCCCAATACAACACCAAAAAAGAATCAAAATAGTACTCCCACCCCTAACGCTATTATCCCCCGTGAGCTAAAGGTAGAATCCACCACCTTAACAGCGAAACTAAACAACTTACAAAAAAATGTTAGAGGAAGAAATTGCAGCTCATTAAAACGGTCGCTATAAAATTATGCTTTCGCCGAATTCTGATACTTTATTAGGATTCTATAAACATTCAGTCACGTTTCATAGCGGTCCAGATGCATTTACTTCCTAAGTTTCCTGGAATATGTCGTAATTCGCATCTTCCGTTCAATTTGTAATTACTCTTTTGATCGTGGAATAACAAGGCTCTTTACCCGCTTCGTTTTAAAACCCTTGTTACACTCACGTAGCCGCCTGTAGTAATAGCAATTCAGTTTGCTAATTTAACAACTAGCAAAGAATCTATAATTCACTTCCAGTGAGTTAGTTTTTACCTGAATTTTGAAAATAACAGTATAGATGTTCAACTAATAGAATTGCTCCTGTTACTTGTTAAAAATAACGCGTCTTGAGGGTAGTTTTGAGTGGGAAACAAAGGCCAAAAGAAGCGTTTCAAAATAATGCAAAGATAGTCTTGTAATCGAAATTTTGTGAAGTTTTTATCTCAAAGAAGCTGTTCTAAAATTAGTGAAATGGAACTGCATCAATTTCTGTAGAGTTTGGGCGGTTCGTGGGATTTGGATAGATATTTTGCAAGAGGACATGAGGAGGGTTTGGATGAGAGTCAAAATCGGCAGAAGAGGGCGTTTGAACTGTGTACTTATTTCGGAATTATATCCGGCCGCGAAACTTTTCGCGAGTGTCCGACATGTGACACCGCGGCGTGTAGGATACAGGTTTAAATGTTCTTCCGGGCACTTTTTTCTCCCAACCATACATTGTTCGAAAAGGCAATGTTAAAAATGATAAGGGTGGACAAGATTATTTATTGTATTCATAGTTTTTCAGAGAAGATGCCATTAGAACAGTTTGTACGCTACACGGGATGGGCGACGACAACAGCTGTAGCGTGGTACGGCTACAGCAGAAACATTGCGAAAAAAATTGCGTGGCACGATTTGGGACAAATTGGTGGCGCGGGTGACGTCGTGGAGATCGACAAGAGCCAAATTTTCAAGCGCAAGTATGGTGTCGGTCGCGTGAACAAGATGAACAGTGAGGGTATGTGGGTCTTCGGTGGAGTTAGCAGAACAACTGGAAAGGTTTTCGCCATAATAGTACCAAATCGAACTTGAGAAACGCTTATATCATTGTTGCGTGACCATGTCGATCGGACGGGATTCATTTATCTGCAGCGATGGATGAAGAGCTTATCAAGGATGTGAACGGTATTTCGCAGCACACGGAATTGTAAATCATCGCGAAGCTTTTGTAAACCCTCGGAGGGGAGTCGAACCGCAGTGGGTACCAGCCAGGACCTATAACGTAGAGTGCTTGGATAGAAAATGGACCGGTTCTCCACCAAGACCAGATTTGGAACTTTTCCGATGCCGCGCCCAGAAGATTGAACGAGAACGAGAACTAAAGAAAATACTTCGCACGTGTTCGAGTTTTTCCAAGTTAGAAAAATACATTGGTGAGTGGATGTATGGTACAAACATCATACAACGTATTCCGACAGTTCCGGAGATTCTTGGGCGATGTTGAGGGTGCTTATCCCGGTGTTGGTCAACTTTAATTTTTTTTGGTCTTCTATTGGAACGATTTGCCGCAATTTTTTCCTCTAATATTTTTTTGTAAGTTGTTTAGTTTTGCCGTTAGGGTGGTGGATTCTACCTTTAGCTCACGAGGGATAATAGCGTTAGGGGTGGGAGTACAACTTTGATTTTTGTTGGTGTTCTATTGGGACGATTTGCAACAATTTTTTGCTCTAATATTTTTTGTGCGTTGCTAGCTAACGATATTTTTGGTTTCCCTTGTGGATACATTAATTAAATAGTAATTGTCTTTGCACAGGTTAAGTTAATGCACGATGTTCGTGTACGATAGGAATTTGACAAGCATTTCGCATGTGAAAGTGGATTTAAATTGGATTTCAAGTTGCTTTTCACATTGATTTCAAATTAAGCCAATTTCGCGCTTGAATAATGCCAGCCGATGCGGTTTCGTTCAACTTCGGGTTTGTCCGATTCTATTCTCTGTATGTCTATTTAATGTATAACCGAAAGCGCTAGCCTTCCTAAAACGGACTTAAACCAAATAATTTGGTATTTCTCAGTTGTCAGTTTAAGTATGACATACTTGTTCTCCATATATATGTGTTAGTCATGCGAAATACCGCTCCACTCATGGAACGTTACTTTCGCGACCGCGACACAAAAATTCCGCGTTGCCTTGGAACTACTCGCGCACCTACTCGAAAGTTATCGATTTTCGTCGGACGCAGTCGGATAATTTCGCAACACGGGGGGTGTAAGTGGAGCGGACTCATCTGTATAGTATCTACTATTTGGACAATATGCACGCATACCATGTTTATCACTCCGTTATATGAGAACGGGACGGACGATGTTATCATTTCAGCGAAGTTAATGTTCTCTAGGAACGTTGCGACGTTTCCAAGGATAGTCGCCTTAACTACGCTCTTGTCGCGCTTCGGCGACGTTACAGTTCCACAGGGACGTCGCGAATGTAAACAGCTACCATTCCCGTTTCCCGCGACAGTCCATCGCTCCAAAGTAACAAGTTATTTCGGTGTCCTAGAGCGCAATACGTCCCGACAACAATATACCGACCTACCACTAATATGAGTTCTCTTTGTTTTGTACAATGTTTGTACTGTACCTGTGACTGTACCTATTACCGTTCCAAACAAGAATACAAACTATCCCAGTATTAATACTCTGTAATACACCTTACACAGGCTTAAAATGTCTAAAACAGTGCAGTATTTATCGCAAATTTCCAAGTATTTAAAAGTACCAACTGGGAAAATTACTTTTGATCCATTTTCGGTAACAAACTAGTTTGTCTTCCTAATATAACCTATTCTAACCTAAGAATAATAATTTGCAGCTACCTGTGAGGACGCACAACAATACGTCCGTTACAGGATTTTTAAATATTATCTTAGCTTACTTAAAAGAATCAAAATGCGATTTACTAGGCAGAACACCTCAAGATAAAGCAGAAGTGTATCAGTGGATAGAATATGCAGATGTATATTTACAGCAATGTGCCATACCACAAATTATTAATGACCAATTACCAGTAAAGCTAAAATGCCATTGTACCTACATGTAATTTGATTTAGTAATCGTTACAGGGATTAAATGGAGTACTGTCAAAGAACACATATTTAGCATCTAATAGGCTGACAATAGCAGATATTGTGTTGTATTATATGTTGTTATCTGTTATGGTAATTCTCTGTCTCTAGTTTATTTATTCAGATTAATTTTTTTCTTTGTTTCTCTAGGAATACCTGTCACATGTGGAAAAAGAAAAATTTGTAAATGTTTCACGGTGGTATGATAATTTACAACAAGATAATGAAATGCGACAACGGAATAACTTGATCAATTTTAATACAAGTTTTTTGTCAACTGTTGCACCTGCCCGCCATTCATTTATTTTTAAATAAACAATATTTCACATGATTACATATACTGTTTTTAATAATATATATACATTTAAATATTAATAACTTGAATCTTTTATGCCATTAGCCAATAACAGCAGGATAGTGTGCCACATAGTAATATGGATAAACATAAGCATATGGGTAATATGCTGTCTCTGAGCGCTCTAGGACTTCTTTGGGATCATCTGAAGATAATGGAACTCTGAAAGAAGCAAGAAATGTTAGTAGTATAGAAAAGATTTTACAATAATTGTATATCAACATACAATATGCAAGGTCATTCATAGTGGCTTCCCCTTTGTTTAAGGCTCTCTGTACATTGCTCTTGTTAATTGTTTTTTTATCGGCGTCGTCCGTTTTCATTGTTAATGAAAAAAAATGTGCCAAATTGACGGACGATATGTGCGGAAAACCCAGCACATATCGTTCTATCCCAAAACCATTTTATTTCCGTTTTTGGGTACTCGCGACTTGGCATGATGTGTTTTATACTTTGCAATACTTGCAAGGAGAGGTCACCAGATGTTAAGCTTAGTTTTGTTCCCGGCTTTGTCAGCTAGTGAGAACCCCTTGGAGTATTTTTGGATAATATTAGCCACAGATGGCCAGGTGTTTAATTTTATGTCCCAAATTGTACGTCTCGCTTAAATACAAAAAAATATCAGGAAGCGATAGCTTAACGGTAAAGCGTTCAGCATCCGCTGGGTAGTACGTTGTATTGCGTTATGTGTGTTCGAATCTCGGTTGTGTCAATTGTTCTTTTGTTCATTTGAAATTAAATATTACAATGATAATGAAGGTAAAAAAAAACGTTTAGTTTACATAGATTGTCTGTAATATGATTATTTAATTACGGATGTGTTGAGGTAAATATCGGCAATTATTGACATTTAAATGTTTTCGGTTGATTGCATTGGTAATATAATCGGATTGCGGTTCTGTAGTGAGCGCTTTACCGTCAAGCTATCGCTCCCTTGTAATTTCTTTTTTTTTCAGGTATTTAAGGAAGGCGCGCAACTGTTTGGGGACCTAAAAATTAGACGCCTGGTCAACTATGGCTAATATTTTGCAAATGTACTTCAAGGGGTCGCCAAAACAAGCTGACAAAGCCGGGACCAAACTGAACTTAACTTCTGGTGACCTCTCATTGTTAGATAAAAATAGACGGAAAAGAACGAAGCTTATGGCGGTTTCGGTTTTACACGTCGTGAATGTCCGTTTCGTTAAAGCCACAGTTAAACCCAAAGTATTTTATGGTCAGTTGCACCCACACGATTTAAAATTTTATCTTAAGTTAAGTTAAAATGGCAGGTAGAATGTGATAATTGCACTCAATTAAGTAGAAAGACTATCACAATCTACCTGCCGCTTAACTTAAGATTAAATTTTAATTCGTGTCAGTGCAACTGGCCATTAGCTTCGCACGCTACTTGCTCTATATGCCGCGGTGAAGCAAAGAAGGTCGAACTTTTACACAAATACGAGTTTTTCCCTTCAAACTCACAAGCACTGTTATAAAATTAGTGGTAGTATCAGCGACGTAACATGCGCAATAGACCCAAAGAAATACGTAAGATAACTTGGTGTAAATATTGTGGTTATATGTTAGCTTCGCTTGTCAATATAAACAAATGCTTCTATTACTTCAACTTCTCTTAAAATAAGTAGAGTTGACATTTTTAAAATTTCGCGGATGATTTACGTTGATAGTTCCGGCAATAAAGGACGTATTCGTCTGTATTACGTTAAGAAATTTGCGAATATGTCCTTTATTGCCGGAACTACTAACTTAAATCATCCGCGAAATAAAAAAATGCTAACTCTAGTAATAAGCATTTTTGAGTTAACGAAAGTAAGGGCTAGATTTATGTAGGTTTACCAGAGGTTTGGATTTCCTCGGAGATGTCCGGATTTTTATCATGTCCGGGGACGTCTGGGCGGGAATGACACGGCCACCTGGGGATGACGTGGCCATAGAATAATTTGATAGAAGGGCAACTCCAACCATGGATGTGATCCTGTATTTTGGCGTTTCTGGATGCGGCCGTGCGGGGCAATTTTTGTGAAAGAAAAGCGTGAAACTCTTATTCAAATAATTTAAATTTGAAAATCTATACCCAATGAAAGGATAATTACGGAGAAGTAAAATTAAATCGAGAAAAATGGAATTTTTCCCTTACCTTTTGACGCTATAAACGTAGCTTTCTGTCATCCAAGTTTGTTATTTTCGTGCTGCGTTATTTGTTTGGTTACTTATGGCTGTTTTACACGACGAATAATTATGTACGTATGATTTGACTCTATTTGTGGAGAGATCGTAGTAATGGTGGATGTCATTTAGAAATCGTGCGTAAATGACTATGTGGCTCCTTATGTAACCTTGCTCGGTGTTGGTTGCTGATTTACACGATCCGCGCAGAATTATGCGTCATGTAAAACAATTTTTATTGAAGTAATTTGCAATAGGGAGGTATTGTAAGTAGAAAATAAAGCCCTAAAGGTTCACATTTTTAGTATTGAATTTGACGGTATCTAATAATATAAATTTAAATCTGGTATGCAGGCTTCCGCGGTCGTCAATAACACTATACTCTTGGTTTCCGGGTTGGAACCGCGTCGTTGTCGAAGCTTCTGCCCAGGCAACGATGCGGAATATAAGTTTAATTTTTGAAAAAAAAACTAAATGAATGAAGAAAATATAACTTCCGGATTTTAAAAAAGATTTTTAAAAGAAACTATATCTGGGATCCCTAGATTTATTCCCGTTGACAGAATGCGTATGTGAAATGTCAGGAATTACAATGTACTAGATAAAATGAATAGGAATAAAAAATATTCCAATATTAAACCAAAGCGATCTGCTATATTTCGGCTATCAATCGTACAACGACAGTCTTCAATGTTGTTACTATACCGTACGAGCCAGCGTACTATGATCACCCGATTTTGTATTGAATGTCACTATGGAATGTCATTTGCTTGACAAAATTGTGTAAACGCAAATTCATTTGTGCCCCTTACTCATGTTATAAACGGCGTATTCGTTCATCTACATGTGCAAGCCACAACTTCGCTCTTGCATTTCCAAAAACACCTTGCTCACGTTATAAACTGCATATTCATTCACGTATACGTGTAAGACACGACTTTGCTATCGCATTTCCGAAAAATGCCGATTATGCTGGCTGATCATAGTACGCTCGCTCTTACGGTATACCATGTAGTCAATAGCAGACGTAGATGCATGTCCATGACGATTTGTAACAACACGCGTTGGAGCGTCAGTTGTAAATGTCAAACTGTAAGATTTTATTAAGTCCACAAAATATCTCTATTGATAGAGTTACTAAGATAATCAACATTTAGGTTTCCACAGATTATTACATAATCAGTAATTTCGGTTGCTTTAGTCAATATATCTGCCAATTTATCAAGAAATATACTATAGCAACTCGACAGCGCACGGTATATTGTAACCGGATATATACAGTTATGTTCGTATGTATTAGGCACCCCTAAAAATTTTAAAGATTAGCATAAAAAAATTGAAACAAAATTATTTGCATATATATATATATCTACTTTATTATAAATAAAAATGTACATTATTAATATTTGGTCGGTCCCCCATGCGCTTTAAGAACAGCTTTAATTCGCCGTGGCATACTTGACACTAAATTAAAGTAGGTATCGGCGGAAATTAAGTTCCATTCTTGAATAATTTTTTCCCGAAGAGCCCGTTTAGAGTCACAATGGTGTGCAGAAACTTTCCTTTTTAAAATATGCCATAGGTGTTCTATAGGAGACAAATCGGGTGCCTGGGCCGGCCAGTCTAATAAGCGCACGCTATTTTCATGAAACCATCGCATACTCTCTCTTGACCGATGGCAGGGAGCATTATCTTGCTGGAAGAAATATTCTGGAGTCTCTTCCTCAAAAAGTTTTAGCACTGATGGCTCTAAAACTTCCTGCAGCATCGCTGTATATCGGTTGCTATTCATGCGACCTTCGCACAAATGCATTTCGCCGACTCCAGAAGCTGTCATACATCCCCAAACCATGATGCTGCCGCCGCCAAATTTGACCGTGGGTAGTATGCATTGTTCCTGGAAGGCTTCACCTACCCTTCGTCTTACGTATTGTCGCCCAGATCGCCCCTTAATCTAGAAAAAGTGTCACAAAAAGACTAAACAATTTATTAAAAAAAAAAAATTAATAATCAAGAAATAAATAAAAACTTATTCATTGATTGGATGCACTAAGTGATAATAAAGCTTACCTCAATATTTGATTCATCGGACCAAAGTACTTTTGACCAATCCTCGATGGTCCAATCTTTAAATTTTTTAGTCCAGAGTGAGCGCTTTTTTTGTGTGCCTCGCTTAAGTACGGTTTTTTTCGAGCCACGCGACCGTGTAAATTAGAAGCGCCGAGACGTTTTTTTACCGTACTAGCGCTAATGGACACATTATGTCGAACCTACAATTCACTAGAAATTTCTCTAGAAGATTTTCGTCGATTTTGTAACGCGATTCTTTGTATGAGTCGATCTGTTCGATGTGTGGTACGCCGTTTTCTTCCTGTTTTTGGTTTATTTTCGTAACTGCCAGTTTCTCTAAACCGTTTTAACGTGATTTGCACAGCACAGCGCGAACATTTAATTTTTTCTGCAATCGCAGTTTGTGAAAAGCCTTCCGTATTAAGTAAAATTATTTGACTCCTTTCTGCGATACTCAATTCGCGTGTTTTCGGCATAATTTAACAATATTGTTTATAAAAATACTGTATAAAATATTTAACACTCAAACAACACCCATTCGAATAGTTATAAATACTTCGTCGGTTTGTGGTTTGAACAATACTAAATACGCCGGAACAAATAATTGCATTATAATCCTAAAATTGGCGACTATAAAACAGTTGGGGGTGTTAAATTCACGTATGCGTTGCTTGTGTAATATTTTATGCCCGCCTATCTGGAATTTTTAGAGTACTCGAAATACAGAATTTTACCGGGGGTGCCTAATATAGACGAACATAAGTATATATTGTAACTTTTGGTCAAATGTTAATGTACCGCCGTGTACGTCTACATTAGTTCCCAACAACATTATAACCCTCCAAATTCAACATGTCTACTTGCGTTTGATTACACCATTGTTTAGACACGCATAAAAACGATAGTTTATCATTGCGTACAAAAATTTAGACATGTAGTTTATTTAATATTCCTTGTGTGTCAGCGTGAACAATTTTAACACAGGTTATTACGTGTTCTTTTTCAATACAGGTTTCTTGTGGAAAAACAGATGAGTCGCACATTTTCAGGCCAAATATTTGTATTATTTATTATATTACTTTCATTTGAAGCTACTGTTATTTTAAATGACGAGTAGAATTCAGGATATTTTGAATTCAATTGTTCGCTCTTTACTTTTTTGCTAGTGTGTATGATTAAACCGTTTATTGTTGTCTGTGGACCTAAATTGCACAAATAAAAATGTTAAAATTTTTCAGCTACTTTGATTTCAATACTGCTTTTAAAACCGTTTTCGTTTTTTGTCGAATATTTTATTATTTAGTAATCCTCTAGCTTGGTCATTGCTATTATTTGCAATGTTTACACTTCGAGATTTATCGTTTGTAGCTTTTGTCGCATATGTCTGAGGCGTAGCCGGTACGAAGGTATAAGAATCACTTTTTCTGGCTAAAGTGTTTTTAGCTTTCTCTGTCGTTGTATTCTTGTAAAGATCTTTTATATTGTTTACCAGAATATTGTTTTCAGTTTCTAGAGCTTCCACAAGGTGTTTAAATGAGTCAGTTTTATTTGAGAGGCTATCTATCAATATACCTTGTTTTTTGATCGTTTGATTTTGACGATCCATCATGGTAATTATGTCGTATAACTTTGTATACACATTGTTAAGTTTAATGTTTTCTTTGTCAGATATACCACTCGAATTTGCTGCTTTATTTCTAGTAACTGCTTGTGCGTTCATATCGAGTTTTATCTATCTCGTAACCAGTAGTACACGACAAAATATGCAAAGATTTAAAACACAACACAATGGATCGGTTTTATAATAAAAATGGCGCATCAAAAAACGTAAGCGTCCGGTTATTTTAATTTTAAAATTTTTGGAAAATTTTTATTTTGAGAAAAACATGCAAATGTTTTACCTACAGCTAATACTTACGCTCTTACAGCTCTTAACGCTTGAGAGGCTTCATGTTGAGCAGCGATGGCTAATGGTAGTGCTTTCGGCGGAGCAGCAAAAACGACGGCAATCAGCAAAAGTACCGATAAAATCTAAAAAAATAAAATTTAAAACAGATCTTGGATGATGTCAAGCAGCGATTAGCCTACCGAGGTCTTCATAATCAATATTGTTTCGATATTATTTCGAATACAGCGACCTTTGATGATATACCTGATCTGCGTTGCCTTGAGATGCGGAAGCTTATTTATAAGCTGTCAAAGATCCTATATGGACCGGTCGTGATCAGCATTATTTTATGGTTGCATGCAAACAATTAGAAATGTACATTTTGCAATTCCCTTCACTCATCATCGATTTGTTTGTTATTTATAATAAGTGGATAATTATTTATTGATTTATTTGGTTATACGTAGTTTCTTATAAGGTTTTAGAAATATTCGAAAAATTTCAATTTTTATTTATCTTCTAAATTCGTACAAAAATACATATTCCGAATAATAAAGTTTAATGCCACAACTAAAATTCTATACAACAAAAAATATTTTTATGTATTTTGTTGGTGCACTTGGTTAACATGTTCATTCCACATTCAATTTCATACATTTTGCGAGAGTTTTGGAAAATTCACATCCATTTTCGTGCTCTAAAACATTTTGGTCACATTAGGAAAAGAAAAGTAATTCTATATCCTATATTTTGAAAAAAAAAAGGATTTGTCCGCCAAAATTAACTGATAACTGAGTTTTTTTAAAAGAAATACCTGTTGTTGCCAACTTCGCAAAGCAACGTCTTGTATCTCTAACTAACTTTAATCTCTTCCTGTCATTGCTTGTATGATCTTGCAAAAATTTGATGGTTGCACTTTCTGAAGGCATACTATTTTCATCGAGCTGGGAAATAAATAATATATAAGGTGAGTCATCTCCGTGGGCTAAGTGGATTGTGCCTTTGTGAACGAAGATTTTTCAAAACGGTTTTTTCCTGTCATGGGGTCTGATCGTGGACATGGTTTAAAATTCCGTTGAAGCCAGCAGGTGTCTTATAAGTTCGTAGCTCACCAAAGTTGTATTTTAAAAAATGGAACATGCCACATGCATACATACTATCACGCTTTTGGAATCTTCGATAAATTCTGAGAAAAAGTGTAATAACATGCTATTGTCTTAAAATTAAATGTTTCAGAGTGTGTTTTTTTTAAGTAACTATTGACAGTAGTTCAGTTTCAAAAATCGATATAACGAGAAAATGGCTGATTTTAGACATGTTAGTAATTTTTTGCCTTGAATTTTGCTAAAAACTCAAAGCTAAAATAATACACAGGCATTCCATTAAAAAAAGTGACTTATATTATAATAACTTAACATAATACTACGCGCATCTCATTAGTAATTCAGAACTGCATACGCGGGTGTGTGCTAAGCCCTTTTATGCTTAATTTAGGTACCAAAAATCACATCTGTCTACCACGCGCACTTCCGGAGAAATAACGATTTCTGTAAATGTCGACCCTTTCAAAGAAACCCTAATAAGGCAATAGTACCGTATTACATTTTGCCTTAGAATTTAATGAGTATTCCAAAAATGCAGTAATATATAACATGTTCCATTAAAAGGAAATACGACTTTGAGTAGCTACGAACTTATGAGACACCTGTAGGTTTCAACCTAATTTTAAACCATATCCACAGTCAGATCTCATAACAAAAAAAAAATTTTGTGAAGAATCTCCATTCACCATTCCTCAGAGATGACTCATCCTGTATAGTTAATATTGACAACTTCGAAATAGATTCACGATGTCCCTAAGGTGCGGATATATTTGTTTGCTTATTAAGCCAACCGTATTTTGATGAAGTCCTCGGATAGGTCGATTTTTAATTTCGTTTCATCATATTTCTCTATTTTTGGGTTCCCGAACACTTGATATTAGTGCTGTTGGTATACGATAAAATTGAGACTGGATCCGATATCCGATTTTTGAATCCGGATCGGCTGTCATTTTCGGATCCGGATCCGTTATCTGATTTTCAGGTTCGGATCCATAATCCGGTTTTCGGATCTGGCTCCGTTATCTGGTTTTCGTATTCGGATCCTTTATTCGGTTTTCAGATCCGGATCGGTTGTTCGATTCTTTGGATCCGGATTCATTGTAAAATATTTCGCTTACAGATTCAATATCCGTTGTTTCGGATCCGTATTTCCTATTTTGGAATATGTAGATCTTGCTACTTTGAATAACCTTACATAAAAGATACAAATTATCGGATAATTCAATGGAAATATACGTATTCATAGATTTAGTTTATATGTCTGTGTATTAATGAAATTCAATCAAAATTTAATAACGTTCTACTTCAAAATAAAGTAGAAGTATCGTATGCCGTATTTTATTATTAATAATGATTAGCAAGTTCTATTTGCGTCCATTAATGTGTAGATGGGTATATGCTATAAAGATGTTACATAGAATACCATAATAGCTCCTAATGTTTTCTTCAGGCAAATTTTGGTACGCTATATGTATAATTCAAGATATTTTTGCAATGAAGAAAGCGCTTAATAGAGAAAACATCGAATTTATGTCATACGGGAAAAGTATAATACCTTTTAAAATCGGTGAACTCAGAGTAATATTGAGATTCTATGTGCACAATTCGAAGTTACTTTGCACTATATAGGAGGTCATTAAATCTGGTGATTATTGCAGCTATATTGTTTGATCATCACTCGACCTATTGCAGGTTTAACAATTTACTACGAAACTGTAGGCTATTTACTATTTGCTCGGAAAAGTTATCGGAAAACAGAGCTGGATTTGCTTCATCAGATAGTGGATTCGGATCCGAGATTTTGGATAAAAAATCCGAATTCGAGATTTCGGGTCCGGATTCGAGTTATCGGATAACAGATCCGAGGTTTCGGATAACGGATCTGAATAATAACACCAAGATCTGGATAGTAAACGATCCGGATAACAGCTCTAGTTGATATCGAAAATGTATCATACCTGATGTGATTTAAAATTAATAAATAGTTGCGAAGATAGTTATTTTAAAACGAGTAAATATTACGTACATAATCAATGTTTAGTAATGTTATTTTATTATACCATTTATTTGGAAAGATAACGCACATAAATTAAAAAGTAGCGATAAAACAATTTATAGAGCAAATCTTCCAACTTTATTCGTCATTTTAGCTGACAGTGTCCAGATTTATGTAAATATTTTGTGCAAGTACTAACGTTTTGTGAGCATCGAAGTTGCAAACAATACGGTGAACGTTGATACTCGATAATACATATGTATTACGAGGGCGCATTGATAACTAATGCCTCCATGGCCATAACTTTTATAATGATTGGCCAGACAGTGTCAAAAGTGGTTTGCCATTTACCTTAACTATTGGTACATAAGTCTCCCTAGCGGAGATTCTCAGCAACATCGCGTTTACGCACGACAGTTCTAAAAATAGCGACCGGCATGGACGTGCGGTTAAAGCAGCAAGCTATCATCGAATTTCTTACTGCGGAGGGTGAAGCGCTCATTGACATCCATCGAAGGTTGTACCGTGATGCGTGTGTTGATGTGAGTACTGTTAGGAGGTGGGTAAGAACCGTGAAAGACGAAAATCCTACTAAAACGAATCTCCAAGATCAGGCACGCAGTGGCCGACCAGTGTCTGCGTGTGGTGAAAGCCAGGTGGTTCTCGTGGATGAACTGGTTCGTGAGAATCGACGGTGTAAACAAACTGACATTGCCAATAGGGTGGGTATTTCACAAGAAAGAGTACATCACATTATCTGTAATGTGCTGAAGTATAGGAGAATATGCGCACGTTGGGTGCCCTGAATGCTTACTGATGAAATGAAAGCCAAAGCAAATTTGCGAACAACTGTTGACTCGATATGAGTACAGACATAAGGGTTCGCCACAACCGAAGAAATTCAAAGCAGCTTCATCTGCCGGGAAACTCATGATTACCGTTTTCTGGGATTGCGATGGCATCGTTCACATTGAATTTTCGGAACGTGGCTGTACTGTCAACTCCGAATGATATGTTAACACCCTAATAAATCTGAAGCGATGACTGCGTAGGGTTCGTCCAGACAAAGTGCCAATTCTGCATCATGACAACGCTCGGCCTCACACAAGTCAGAGAACGCGTATACCACTGGAGAAGCTTGGGTTTCATGACGTTTTACCTTATCCACCTTATAGCCCACATCTTGCGCCTTGTGACTTTTTCCTCTTTCCGAAGCTTAAGGAACATCTCAAGGGCAAGCGTTTCTCTTCGGATGCAGAGGCGATAACGGAGGTGCGGAAATGGTACCGTGCGAAGACTTCAGGCTTTTTCCGTGACGGATTTGCGCAACTCGTAGTACGTTGGCGTAAATGTATTGCTGTCAATGGCGATTATGTGGAAAAGTGATTATATCAGCGGGTAGAGGACAGTTTCTACTATCATTTCACACTTATATATAAACAAAATATCCATTACAAATAAAGTTATAGCCATGGAGGCATTAGTTTTCAATACGCCCTCGTACTTTACACACATTTTCGCAATTGTCAATTTTAGACCACAAGTGTGATACATTTTTGAAAACAGCTGCTCACATGTAAGCCCAAAATATTCAATGGGTTTCGTTTAAAAAAGTGCATCATGCGGAAACAATTATACAACAAAAATAAAAAAAATGATTCCGTACTTTAGGCGCATCGAATTGTTTAATATGAAGGAGTCTTAATTTGTTGTTGCTTACCAATTCCATATAACCGAAAATGCACTGGATAACGCACTAAAAGTATTAAAGACATTATACGAATACCTAAGATTTGTAACTTTAGCAATAAATGTTACATTATTATCTTCTCTTTTCAATCTGATGAAGTCATCATTACTAGGGTAATTTACATTATCTCGAGAGCCATACCCAGGGTACTCTCTGTTAGGCCCATTTGCATGGAAACTTTCACCATTATAATTTTGTTGTTTTTTTCTATCGTAATTATTTGAGTTATAAGGAATATTTCTACTTTCTTCTCTTTGATCATAATTTACACTAAAATCTCCATAATCCCGTCGATCGGTTCCGCCGTTGTTACTCCGGTGAAAGCCGCTGTTTCTTCCATAATTGTAATCCCTTTCGTTATCGGAACAAGATTCTTTTTGGTACCTGTTATGATCGTGATTTTTTCTCCTGTAATTTGTAAGATATCCATCAATGTTACTATCATCAAAATTTCTATTTCCTCTGTCGGAACGTTTGTATTCTTTATTGTAACTTCTGGTGGGATTATAGTAACTGGGGTCCGTTCCCATATTTTCGCCATCTTCCTTATGTTTCCCACTAGATTCCGTGGTTCTGTATTTATCTTCGAGTTTGTATGAAAAATCGTATGTTAAATCTGCCTTGCATTCATTTAGATATTTTAAAATTTCATTTTTTATAACGTTCTCATCTTTAGAATTACGTTTCGTTTGATTTGAACTAGAATTATCGGTCAAGTTACGTACTGCGCTCATAAATTGGCTTTCGCCAATTATGGATTTCGTGACGGCAAATATTAATAGCGTTTGGGTTAACATTTTTGCAATTACCTCCCGAAATCTAACTTCACAACTTATATAGTCATCGTGGATGTCAAAAACGATACGTTTACAAGATTGACGGAAAAATTGGCAAAATTATTTCATTATGCATTCACTTGAATGACAGTATAATGAGCTGGCTATTATGTTTTGCGTTGGTAAATTGTTTTGTTATAATTTCCGCTACAGAACCTACATGTCCAAATGAAATTAATTTTAATAATTGCTAACAATACAGTCATAAATATGTATACAAGACTGTTAATGTCAATTTTGAAGTTAAGAAGTTTCTGATATTTTAAAATGAATAATTGCTAACAATACTTAAAATTCATAACAAACATTAAGGATATCGGTGCACTCCTCATAGAATATTTAATAAATTCTGATTAACGCGAATTTAAGCTGTTAGTCTCAAATCCCATAGTTCCAAAAATGTATTGTCTCCTTAAAATGTACAAACAAGGAAAATCTACGAAACCGATAGTATCAGAGTATTAGTTATCACCTACGTACAAATTGTCCAAATGGTGAGTGAATTAATACCAAAAGGTATTTGTCATAATAGATAGTCTAGAACCAGAAAACTCACTAGACATCCTACATCAAGTACGTAATATCGAATTAGAATGAATTTCAGTATCGTTCGGTTCTCAGTGTATTGATCCTAGAAAATACAGAATATTTGGTCGAATTCTTAAAATTAAATAAAACTGACGATGACAAATTTGTTGAATACAAAAGATTAACTTCTTTCTAGCAACGTCGATGGGTAATCCTGTCTGTTCTCATGGCAAACTTGTTCATGAGGAAATTTTAAACCGATATGGGAAAAGACAATACTTTCCCAATCTAGTTTAGGTACACAGATAATATTTTTATTGTCATGGCTCAAGTGTGAGTTATAGAGTAATCAAGGAAATAAATAAAGGTCCAAGCTTTTCACAAAAATTCTTTAATATCGAAAAAAGGCGACCGGTTTCGTGTCATTCATTTCCTTGATTAATATTTTTAAGTTTTTGACACTAGGGAAACTACTATCCCTTCACTTCTAGCAGCACTTAACTAAAAATTTGAAACCACTAAATTTACAGTAGAAGAAGTGAACAGCCAACTTCCATTCCTAGATAGTAAGGAAATTCTTCTCACAAAGGTATTCACTTACTGCAAATAAACTAATCTAGGGGGATAAATAAACTAGTCAGCTAATAGTAAGTCAAACAAGCTGCTTATTTTTGGCGTCTTATTACATCTATTAGAGGTAGAAAGCAAATTTACCTAAACTCACTAAACTGTTTAGTTGATAATAGACGCAAACAATTCATTTAATATAGCCAAAGCATTGGTTAATTATGGTTACCCTACTTATTTCGTTACAGCAGCCAGCTTTTCACTTACAATAAATTTCAGTATTTATTTGAATGGATTCAAAAATATATATGCATGGAAAAGAAAAACAACAAAAAATCATTAACAACGTTTATTACTGCTACTTTCAATATAAACAAATATTCATTTACATAATTTTTATCGGACGAAAAATTATCACTGGCAGAATTTGTTTAATCTAAGTAAACAAAAATGAAAACAGTGATTTATGCAAAACATTTTTTGTATCTTTATGCAGACGTAAACTAATTTTCACCTAACCACGACGTTCAACTTATTTTTAACTTGCAGAGAAAGGAAAAAGTAATTTTTCCTATTAAATCAAGGGTTAATTAAAGCAGGATTGGAGATACTAATCTGGAAACTGTTTAATAGTTGTCAAATAAAAGAGCAAATATATAAGGCAATCATTTGTATGAATGATAGTTTTTTATTTTTAAGTTTTAATAAAACAGAAGTTGATACATATTACACAAACATTTCGTTTTAATGACTGTGCAGCAATCGACTTACATAAATAGGGAAGATACTTATTTGGACTTTGGTTCTCGTTTGTCTCCAGTTCTCATTTGACGATTTTTTAAGTGTAATTTCGTAAAATAATAAGAGTAATACTAATAAGTAGAGTTGGCACTTTCGGGCGGCGAGCTAGCACCTTAGTCAGTATATACGTATCCACAAACAGTGAACCGACTGTGCCAAGTGAATATTAACATCGATCGCCGATCGAAGGTGCATATATACCACGTATATATCGAGATTTTTTATGAAATATCAAATTAAATGATAATCACAAGTCTTGTTTTATTATTTTCAATGCTCCACTTACAAAAATAATTTTGACTTACTTACAGTAAAGTGATATGTTTGTGTATAGCTGAAAGTTCTTCTTTTAAATTCTATTTTCTTCTAGCTTCTTTAGTTTATTTTTCTTAGTTATTTTCTTCAAGGTCCACGTGTTTACTCGTTGTCACAGCATTGCCAATCCACCGACTTGATACTTTTGTGGTTGGCCTAACGATGACTAGATTCCAAATAATGTGTGTTGCACATGAATTTTGTGGGATTTTTACTAAAAATAGCTTCAAGATGTAAATTATTAAATTAAATTTTGATATTTAACGAATATTGAAACTAAAATAATAAAAATTAATGAATTAAGATACACTTCACCCCAATATCCCACTACAATATCTACACAAAGAAAAAGAGTTTTTGAATCAAACAAATAAATAGATATATATCTTTGAAATTATTTATTTATTTCAGCAAAGGTTTATTTGAAGTAAGTGGTGAGATGTAAATGAGGAAAATAATAGGAAAGTGGGATAATGGATTTACAAATTTTTACCATTGGAAAACTTACTTTAAAATTTCTGTATAAAAATAATAAGAAAATAGTTGCCACAGATTGGTGAATATCAGAATATCTTGTTTGTATTATGGATTAGCGAAAATTACAATAATATCGCCGATATCGTTTTCAAGATCAGTAACACCAATGTTAGCAGTTTACTTTGATCTTCCCGTTTTCATATTTTGTAACTAACTGTTAGTATATTTTCTCCTTTTTTGATATAACATGTATTTCAGCAAAGGTAAGCGATAATACATGCTTGCATGTATAAGTCCGTTGAGGTATCTGCTGTTCTATCTTCTACCCTTTTTGACATAATACGTAGCACCCTTCTAGCACCTAACCATACAGTTATCCCTGCCACTCGTTCGCGATTCACAGGATTCCTAGATTACCGAGGCAGTAAGTTTTGTAATATCCTTTGCAAACAAAAGTAGTACAAGTAACACTTTAATCTTTATGTATCTCTACACACAACACCCAAGTTATTTTGTGGTTATGTCGTCTTCATCGAAATAATTTTGTACGTATACAATTACAAAATTACGTATACCGCGTTCGTAAGTTCCGTAGCAAAGTGAACCGCTAAAATATATAGACAGTGTTACAACGTTTGCCCGCTATGAAAGTATAAGGTGGGGAGCGCGCAACACGAATCAAGGACGCTCATAGCACAAGCGACATCATTATTCGCGATATGCATGGGACTCGCGCTTATAAATGAATCCTTACGTAGCCTAGTATATGGATAATTATTGTTTTTATAAATACCTATATAAAAGTGCATACTTTAACAATTTTTTTGTCAACGTATTTTTGTAACTATATATTATAACAATTTGGATAAACTACAGCCTGTTTAAAGTTATCGGTGCACTATACATAACTTCGACATCGAGACCTAACCTAACCTAACACATAGATATTGACTATAGACGTGCTGTCGTGGAGTATTGGAAAAGTGCAAAAAAAAGGTCGTTCATTAAAAATGGTAGTGCATCGCTACAAGAAAGTTACATCGTTACAGCAATTACGGTGGGAACAGCAAGTATCCTCCGGCGGAACGAGACGTCAAAAGCTGTTTCAGCTCTCACAATATGTGTTTAATTAGTTTAAAGCTGGTCTTGATCATCAAATGATAATTCATGGTTATAATTTGAGAAGATGGGCATCGGAAACACAAAAAGAGTTGCAAATCCCTAACTTTGTTGCGTCGAATAGGTAGATATAAAGATTTAAAACCAAACATAACATTGTGTCCCGCAAAATAACCAAATTTCGTACAAGAATGCAAGTTAGTGGAGCTGCAAATGTAGCTGCAGAAGCGGTGAGCTTTGTTAGTAGCATACATAACTTATTACCTGAATACGTTTACAATACCGACCAAAGTGGATTTAATATTGAAATGCATACGGGTCGAACATTGACTGAACGTGGATCCACATCCGTAGAAGCCATAATTCAGTCAATTACAGCGACCACGCATAGTTATACCATTCAACCCACTGTATTAGCAGCTGGAAAATTAATGTCTCCCCTTTTCGTCTGTTTAAAAGAGGTAACCGGTCGTCTGGGACCACTTGTGCAACAAAGAATGTTCCGCCTGCCAAATGTGTACATCGTGGCGCGGAAAACTAACTAAAAAGTTGGTTACACAATGGGTTAAAGACGCATATGCTCCATACGTTGGCTAAAAGACACTTCTGCTTATGGACTCTTGGTTAGGACAAAACCCTGACGACATTTCTGAAGCTGTGCCTACTGACCATCAAGTTACAGTTATGATTATTCCAAAGGGTGCCACAGGTATCATTCAACCTCTTGACGTGTACTTTTTCCGTTCATGGAAACAATTTACTCGACAGCTGTCCGATACTATTGTTCTATCTGCCTTTGCCATCCAATTATATCAAAGAGACAATATTCTACGTTTGCAAGGGCTAACCCATTTCCAGTTTTCTTCACTACGATATAAGGTGATGCGTAAATATGCGTGGTATAAAAGTGGATATCTCGCGGAGCATCCCGCAGAATTCACGACTCCATTAAAATTCTCTTTCCAGGATTCCTAAATGTCCCACTGTGATGAATGTGGAGAACCAGCTCAGGTACGGATGGTGTAAAAAATTTCTATGTATAAAACATTTTTTCGTTGAATACCACAACTGTGGAGTTTACATTCAATAATGCAAACTAACAATCTCATTAAAAAAAAATGTAAGATGTTTACTATTACTGTTTTGTATAAAAGTATGTAAGGTGCAAAGTGTGTTTGTTTTTTAATATTGTTAAGATGTTTAAGTGAATTTAAAGCGAACCCAACCGTAGCTGATGTATCCGGAAAGTGTTTCTTTTTTGACCATTTTCCCTTTATATACATACATACATGTAATATTTTTGGCACTAATATCAATACTTCCTGGAACAACCCCAAAGTTATTTTAGGGATATGCATACGCGTATCTGAAAATATTCTGAAAGGGAAGCCAAACTATACGTAGCTTACTGACATTATGACGCACTTTAATATATTTTCGTACTGTATTATATAATCCCAAGTTCTCTATTCTTTTTCGCGATTTATAATCACTAGAAATAAATGGAAGTGCAGAATTCTTCACTGTCCAATAGATCGTCCATGATAGATGCCAAATGCACATAAATAGTAAACGGAAGACCAATCAGATAGGTATAATAACTGGATATATGTATGCGCATGGTCGTGCTTTATAAAAAATATTTCTTCTATTATATATAACCGAGGAAGAAAATGCAAAAAAAGGTAATTTTTATTTTTAAATGTAGTTTGTGGAAAAAATTATGACCTGTCTAGGGCGAAAATTGTAGCCAGGGTGGTGAAAAAGAAGTGAAATTTTTCTTCCCCTACCCCACTAAGGGTGGGGCAGCATTCATCTATGGTCCGTTTGAAAGCCCCTTTGAAGTAAAACATTTTGGTTTTTAATTCATTCCGACAGCTTGCGCGGCTCCGAAGTTATGATGAAAAATGTGTTTTTGGGGGTAATTTCAGACGCACCTTACACCCCCTTAAGGTGAATATGGGCCGTTAAAAAAATACGTGTCCTTTACTTTTTGATGGTCTACTAATATACCAAGTTTCATCGAAATCGGAGAGTCACAGTTCTGTCTGTTTGCTTGTAAGTTAAAGCTACGTGACACAGATAAAATAAGAGAATTCACAGAGGAGTTAAGACGAGCAAACGGAGCATGAAAAGTGTGGTTATATCTACTAGAGTAGGTAACGAGGCACAATAAAAGAAAGCTGTCACAATAAATCGGGAGAATCAATATTGTCGTGTACTAGGTTATATATAAATTTGATTGAGTGTAACTGTCGTCTCACCTCTAAGGAAACCATATCGAATCTTTATAATAGTATCTGGTAGTCAAAACATGGATAAGTGCCTTCCTCTTTAAAATATAAGTATTTGAGAAACTTTCTTTGGACTCTTTCCACTGCTGTTTTATGTGTGAAATAAAAGCGATTCCAAATAAGAGAACCGTACTCTAGTTTTGATCTTACAAATGTTATATATAATAATTTAATTGCACTCGTATGAAAGTGCGTGGAATTTCTTAGAAAATCCAAAGTTTTCATTGATACGATCTGTACGATCTGTTCTTTATGAAAAGCAAAGGCAAGCGACGAATCGAGAAAGATGCCGAGGTCTTTTACAATCGAATCCCGGGACAACAATTTTCTGTCAAGACTATAGTTAAAGTATATGGGTTTCAACTTTTTGGAAAACGTTAAGATACATCTCTACATTTAAGGACGCTTAGAAGCAACTTATTTACGGTACGCCAATTAGCAACTACATGCAATTGGTCTTGCAGGTAAGTACAATCGGCGTAAGATGTTATTGAAGTGAAAAGTTTTAGATCGTCAGCAAATATACAGTTTTTGCAGGTAATACGCTCGAGCAATTCGTTAATGAACAATAGGAACATTAGAGGTCCTTGGTTGGAACCCTGTGGTACCCCTGAAGTAGCGAGAAGTAGATGTGACTTAAAACCGTTGAAATAAACATATAATAATAATAATAATAATAATAATAATAATAATAATAATAATAATAATAATAATAATAATAATACTTTATTTTCTACAGGATGAACCCAAGTACAGAAAATTTTATAATTGTTTAATGTATGCAAATAAAAGAAAAGAAAAAAAAAACAAATAAACGTATAAACGTGTAAAACAGTGAAAAGGAAGAAAATAACTAAATAGATAACATTTCTTGGTACCACCTCTTCCGCTATTTCAGTTGCGAGAGTATATCTGTTAAGGAATCAACATTTATATCAGCACTGACAGAAATAGAGTTATAATTTGTACACATGATGTTGATGGGTGATTTTAGCATTATATTAGTTCTACTTGCTTGAACATAGTAGGTAGAGTGATTCCGCGATTCCAGACGGGGTATGTTGAAACTTATTTGATTAAGCAGCAAAGGGCAATCAATTTGATTATTCAAGATGCCATATAGAAATTTTATGCTTATGATCTTCCTTCGTAGCTGTAGAGATACCATGTCGAAACGATTTAGCATAATTCCATAGTCATAGCCTCTCTCCGGATATGTACCGTCCGAAAAATCAAAAACTTCAAGTACCGCCTCTGAATATTCTCAATATTTCTTATGTGCGTTTGATAGATCGGGTACCATATTAATGCTACATATTCTAGTTTGGATCGTATAAAGGCGTTATACAATGAAATCAAGCAACCCATATTCCTGAAGTCGCGACAATTTCTATATATAAAACCATACATGCGGTAAGCTGACGCAACCATGTTGTTGATGTAAGTTTGCTATCAAATGTAACTCTAAGATCTTTCACTTCACTGCACCTCACAAGCGCTTCCCCCTCGAAAACATAGTCAAAGTGCAATGGTTTCAACTTCTTTGTGTATGTTGTAATTTTACACTTGCTAACATTAAGGTATAAATAATTTTTTTGACACCAGGTTCCTATGCTGTTGAGATCGTTTTGAAGTAAAGAACAATCACTTCTACTATTTATTCTATAGAAGATTGTCTGTCTGTAAGGTAAGATCTAAAAAGGTTGCATAGACTCCGTGAAAATCCCATTTGCGCCAGTTTGGCCAAGAGAACGCAATGATCTATTTGATCGAAGGCTTTGCGAAAATCGGTATATATTACGTCTACCTAACCCTGACCATCAACAGCTCCGGAAACGTATTGCGAGAAACAGCTTAGATTTGTGGTCGTTGATCTACCACGAATGAAACCATGCTGGTTTGGAGACAGTACCGTTTTCACGGATGCATATATGTGATTGCATAGTATTGACTCAAACGCCTTCGAAAACTTGCACAAAATCGAGATAGGACGGTAATTTCCCACATCAGCAGCATCCCCACTTTTAAACACGGGACATACTTTCGATATTTTCCATATTTCTGGGAATTTGCATTCCGTGAGCATCAGGTTGTAAATATTGCGTTCGATTATGTAAATATGAGGAGAATAGTAATATTAGGGAGTCACTAAGGCCAACGTTTTCTAGTTTTTGTAGTAGCAGAACATGGTCTATACGATCAAATGCTTTGGAATGCTCTAATGCGGGATGATGCGCATCTTCTGGCAAAAGAGGAAGAGAGGTTTTGCTAACTTCTTATCTACAGTTCGACATAATTATGTTTAATAGACGATTTTTGCAGTTTAATATTGCATTATGTTGACACAAATCAGCAAAACTAAGAAAATTTGAGACGATATCTCTACGAGGATCGTCTATCTCCATATTGTTCTAATGATGAAATGATATTAAAATCACCCTTGATTAAGATATTGTTACATTGTATAAGTACTTGTTCAAACATTTCAAAGAAATACTCAAGATATTCAATAGCCATATTCGGAGGTATATAAATTGTAAACAAATGTATAGTATATATGTTTTGGAATACACATTTTACACTCACTATGTCAAAAAGCGAAAACATGTCTAAAATGGTAGATAAATCTAAAGTGATAAAGGTTATCAACTCACTTTTGATATCCGGGTTTTATTATGTGTAACTACATAGTTAATCTAGTTTGAAGCTTATACAAGTTAGTGCCCAGTGAAACGAAACAAATGTAACCATCGATTGCTTTGTTTTTCAAAATGCGTAATAAACATGCTGTTTCTTTACGATCTATTCAACTTTTCACACAAAAGTGTTCGCACACCTCCTAATGTTAAAGAACATCGAATCTAAACATGCCATGTTGTTACTGCATATTGACTGTCAGTGTGCAGTAGCAGCCCTAAAGATGTCACATAAGATTGTGGACGAAACGTCGGCTAAAGCTACGTCAACGACGCGGTTCCAACCAGAAAATCAAGAGAATAATAATAATAATAATCGTTTATTGTCCAACAGCCCAAGAGCCAATTACAGGACAAATTTGCAGAAATAGTACACAATAAAATAAAATACAATACAAGTTGCCTAAAATAATCCTTACAAAAAAAGTATGTTAGGAATTCGGTAAATCCCCTTTATAGGTCCACGTACTTGCGAAGATAGGCATTCAATTCATTTGCAAAGATGGATGGGTCGTAAAGGAAAACACATGTCTATTGATACGGGTGAACTAATAGTAAAACTACACAAAAGAGAAATCATTATACCAAATAACTAAAATTATTATTGGTAAATCGCGCTCTACAGTGCAGAGTGTAATAGAAAAATTCAAAATATCGGGAACAGTTGAGACAGCATCGCGAAGTGGACGTCCGAAGATATTAGATAAGTGCAAGGAGAACTGTAACACACACAGTGAAGATAAATCCACGGATAAGTGCATCGGATATAGCCCCACAGGTGGAATTGGACACTGGAAACGAAATGCATCCAGGAAACATAAGTAGAATTTTAAGAAAATACAAATATAATGAAAGAGCACCGCGAAAAAATACCAGGAACTAGATTGGCATTAATATCACTAATGAAAGGTTTTTTCGCGGTACTCTTCCATTATATTTGAATTTTCTTAAAATTCTACTTATGTGGATGTTATATCCGTGGATTTATCTTCACCTTGTGTGTTACAGTTCTCCTCGCACTTATTTATAATCTTCGGACGTCCACGCGATGCAGTCTCAACTGTTTCCGATATTTATATATAAAAATACTGCAATCTTCAATATTAGCTACATAGGTGTACGAACACTTTTGTAACTGACTGTATGTTTATAATTATGTCATGGGATTTTTTTTTTATCACAATAGTGGAGGTTGATTGGAACGGAAAGTACATGTCGGCATTATTAACCTGGGCAAATATGCGGTAACAGCCAGAGGCGTGGCGAGCGCATAAAAGCTTACACATAAAATAGAAGGTAAGAAATAAATTATAAAACGTGCTGAAATACTTACCGTTTTAAAAGTTTTCCGTGAAATCACAAGCTGTGTAACATCTGTTAAATATTTGAATCATTAGATATGTTTCCACAGCTGTTTCAGTCAAGTGAGTACGGCGTGCGGAATAAATGTTTTTAATGTCGAAAACGACCGTTCGACATCTAGCGATGTTATATTTGCATATTTAAAATAACCTTTGAAACAACTTAATGCATCTTCACACGCACCTTCACAAATTTGTCTTAATATAAGAAAATCGGAGTCTTTCTCTAAAACACTTTCAAATTTTCGTATTACATACCAATTTGTTTCGCCCTCTACAGCGCATAACTGTGCGTGAATATCATTCACAATTTGAACAGAATCCACTAGCGACATTCATATAATTTTGTAATTTTTCTATTCCCTCCGCTAGTCCGAAGTAATTGTTGTGAATAGTTTGTAAATCTCTTTTAACCTGACTATCTTGAAATATTTCCTGGCTTTTCTTGATTGCTGTAGCTTCTGTCGGATTGGATTTTTAAACTACCTTCTTTACTTGATCAAAATATTTGTTGTAGTAAAATGCAACCTGCAACCATGTTCCCCAACGTGTAACAATCGGCTGTGGTGGTTCAGGTAAATCAGGACACAGTTTGTGAAATAGTCAGGTACGTTTCGGGGACTTTAGAAACACTGCCTTTGTACTAGCAATCAATGCATTTACTAGTGGAAAACATGTAGGAATCGTTTGTGCCGCAAGATTTAGAGTATGGATTTTACACGTTACATGCAAGAAGTTACCACTGTGTTTTTTAAGAGATCGGCTTAAAGAACGCATGTTTGCGGCACCATCACTCACAAACATTAAAAGTTGCTTAGTTGAAACTTCAAATTTGTTCAAAGAGTTCAACACCACCTTTAAAATCTCATCGGCAGTACAATTTATAACTCTTTTGGAAGCAAGTAAGAAAGAGGATGTCGGTCGATGTGGTTCCATTGTACGTACCATTATATTAACCACATCATGTTTTTGACGATCTGTTGTTTCGTCCACACACAACCACAGTTTTTGGTCTTTCAATTCCATTTTCATTCTTTTTTCTATATGTTCACGAGCAAATGGCACTATATTTCGTATCGATGCCCGACTAGGTAATTTACAGTCCGCATATTTATTCCAGAAGGAGACAAATGCTTCTTTGTCTAGTAAACGAAACGATAGATTACATAAAATAAGAGTAACACATAAATCAAATGTACATTTTTTTTGGTCTCGTATGCCACTTTTTGCAGAAGAATGCTGTTTGCTTTCGATGTGACGTTGACAATGGCTTCTGGACCAACACATTAAAGGGATTTTAGAAACTAGACATTGAATTTTAGCGCCATCAAAAATTAAGTCCGGCATGTCCACTATAAAGTTTTTAACTGTGTCTGCCATTGGTCATTTTCGCGACGTACCTAACTGCGACATTTTGAAAGCAAACATAAGCGTACAATTACGAAATAAGTTACAACAGCCTACATATACACAGAACTACTCGCATACAGCATCGATTTAGTACTGACGTTGTGAATGCGTAAAATAAATAATCGCCGACTCCGCACCACATATCTACTACACTGACTGTTACCGCTATTTGCCCAGACTAGTCATTATTCCTTATACTACCTGCAAATCTTCTTTTTTCGTAATTACCATGAGACAGAATCAGCGCCACGTGTTAAAAAATACATTTTAATAAGTTGCTGTGTAAAATGGTAATGCCAGATGAATATGTATACATATAAAACACACTTCCCATTGAGACATTTATAATTATATTATTACATAATCCATTTATGAGACTGTTACTGCATTTAAATTAGGTATATTACGTAAGCGTATGTATTATATGCGTATGATCAAGAATAAGATTTTTATAGAATACGCCATTGAAAATCTTGTATTATTAATTTTTTTTAATTAGATGAAAGTAGTATTTGTTTTTTATTTTGTGTAGATAAGCTTTTATTAAAATCAAGCTATTATTTACAACAGGAAGCTCAATATAATCTAGTAAATTGAGTTACACTCTACCTTTAGAGTGGTTCGAGAGCAGATTGATAAATTTATTGCCATAACTTTATTTTAATGATGTTGCAGTTGGCTTAGCAAGGAAAAAACACGAAAACAAATTTAATTTTGATAACCTTAGGGGGAAGAGGCCCAACTAGTACATCATACAAAGTAAATTACATTACTTCGTATATATCAACGACATTGTGAGTTGCGTGAACTGTAGAATATTATTGTTCGCCGACGATCTTAAGCTATTCGTAAACATATCATCGATTGCGGATTGCGACATGCTACAAAGAAATGTGGATAATATCTATGAATGGAGTGTTGCAATAAATTAGATTTGAATATATCTAAATGTAATGCGATTTCATTTACACGTAAATTGTCCCCAATTACGTATGGATATCTTGTGGATGATACCACCCTTCAGCGCTGTCACACTGTGAGGGATTTGGGCATAGTATTTGATTGTGGTCTATCATTTCGTGAACACCTATTCAAAATCATATCTAATGCTAATAGAATGTTGGGTTTTATTCTACGGGCATGCAGTAAATTTTACGATCTCACAACATTTATCACGTTATATAACACATTAGTACGTTCAAAACTTGAGTACGGAAGCATTATTTGGAACCCAGTATATGAGGTACATACATTAGCTATAGAGAACGTTCAGCGCAAGCTGCTCAAGTATCTGTCTTTTAGGTCGGATGGTGTGTATCCACCTAGAGGTCTACCGCAAGACTATTATCTTGATAGTGTAAACAAGGGCAGTTTTATAGGTGGTTTATTAATAACACTGTACTGAGTAATGACTAAACTTGTATTCAACCAAACATAACTGACATATATATTACAGGTATATCCATGTTATTGACCCATACTCTAGATCTAATTATTGCCAACTGTTGCTGACCGACTCACTACCAACTGCTAATAGTCAATGTCCTTACATCTCCCTCTTTCTAATAAAAAACATTATTATAAGTCCAGTCTTTTTGGAGCAGTTACTACGCGACCCGAACGAGTTGTTAGTCCCTTCACCACTTCACTACCTTTCTTTTATCGACGTCTAACTCTTGCACTTGTGGATTATCTTGAACAGTCACGGGCATATCTGTTACTTGTTGCGATGGTTCTTGCTGAATTTCTTTTTGTTGTTCCGTTACCTTTTTATCCTTCATGAACCACGAGTTTCTTCTAAGTTGTTTCCCATCTGATTCTATCATATATGAGCGGTTTCCTTCTACTCCTGCTACTCTTCCTTGATTCCATTGTCTATTACTTTGTCTGTATAAGATATTTTGACCTAACTTAAAAGCTGGTAATTCTTTCTTTCCTCTGTCAGCAAATTTCTTCGATTCTTCTCTAGTAATCCTTAGTTTTTTAGACACATCAGGGATAACTTCAGGTTTGAGAGACTCTTCTAGAACGGGTATTGTACATTTCGTTCTTCTGCCCATTAACCTCTGTGCAGGAGAACCTAGATCGTCTCTCGGTGTATTTCTCGTAATAAGTAAAGCCAATTGTAAGTCTGAATTGTCCATCGTTGTTCTTTTTAATAATAATTTCGCTTCCTGAACGTACCTTTCAACTAACCCATTTGATCGCGCATGTAATGGACTAGATGTTTGATGCTGGAAAGACCATTTCGCGGCAAATTCTTTGAACTGCCTTGATGAAAACTGTGGTCCGTTATCAGACTGTAGCGTGTCTGGTATTCCATGTAAGCTGAACCAGTTTTTCAGTATCCCAATGACAGCGGTGCTCGTAGTCGAACTAAGTCGTACGAAGTCATAAAATCCAGAATAACTGTCGGCTATTATTAAATATTGATCTCCATTAAAGTCAAATAGATCAGTTCCTACAATTGACCATGGTCTTTTAGGTACATCATGTATCATAATGGGTTCATGAGGGTTGTCTTTTCCGCTTTTCTGGCATACCTTGCATGTAGATGTAAACTGTAATATGTCTTGCGTGATACTTGGCCAGTAAACATAATCTCTTGCTAATCTTAAGGTAGATTGATAGCTTTTATGACCCTCGTGAAGAGATTTCAACACCAATTTATACATTGCAGAGGGAATAACGATTCTATGTCCTTTACAAATAATACCATTGTGAACCATCAACTGTTCTCTAAAGGTCCAGTATTTTTTAGCAGTTTCTGACACTTCAGCTCTTTCAGCTGGCCAACCCTTTAAGATGTAACTTTTCACTTGTGATAATTCCTCATCCAATTCAGTCAAATCTATTAATTCTTCTCTTTTTTGTTTTGTCATTGGCACCACCAAATGCACTTCAAAGATAGGATCAGTATCTTCTTCTTCATCTAATTCACAATCTCTACTCAGTGTATCTGCAATATAGAGCTCTTTTCCTTTTGATGTACTTAACTTTTGGGTTGTATGGTTTGACTTCAAACAATATTCTTTGCAAGCGTGCAGGCGCTTCGTGTAGTGTCTTTTTTGCTATTGATTCTAGAGGCTTATGATCAGTTTCTATTGTTAAACTAGTACAACCCCATACGTACTCATGAAACCTTTTACAACCAAACAGCATAGCAAAGGCCTCTTTCTCCAGTTGACTATAATTCAACTGTGAAGTTGTCAACGATTTTGCAGCATATGCAATTGGTTGGTTTGCCTGTAGAATAACAGCTCCAACAGCTTTACTGCTTGCATCTACAGACAATGTAAGAGGTAATTTATTGTCATAATATCGCAGCACTGGCGGATTTTGCAGAACCTGTTTTAATTTTGTAAATGATTCCATCTGTGCATGGTCCCACATCCATTCATTATTTTTTTGTAGTAGTAACCTTAATGGTGCGGTAAGTTCCGCTAGGTTCGGAATAAATTTATTCAAGTAATTAGCACATCCCATTAGTCGCTGTAATTCCTGCTTATTTTGCGGGATACTTAAACGGTTGATTGCCTCTATCTTGTCGGGATCCGGCAAGATTCCCTTGTCCGTTAATAAATGACCCAAAAACTTAATTTTTTGTTTTTCGAACAAGCATTTCTGTGAATTTAGCGTTAATCCTGCCTCTGCTAGTTTTTCCATTACTTGCTGTGTAATTTTTCTTAGTTCTACTTTGTCATCTGCATGAATAAGGATGTCATCCATCGCACATTCCACTCCCTTTATATTTCTTAGTAAGTGGCACATTATTTGCTGGAATACCTCTGGAGCTGATGCCAACCACAAAAGGTAACCTCAAACAGCTATATCTTCCCCAAGGTGTAGAAAATGTTAAATACTTGGAGGTTCTAGGAGTAACCCTCACTTGCCAAAAACCTTTCCTGCAATCCAATTTGGTGAACCATTTAGAACCATTTAATTTTGCAGCTATCTCTTCTAATGTTATCAGTGGAAAATGCCGTCGTTTTAAGTTCTTGTTGATTTCAGATGGATCCAGGCAAATTCTTATTTTTCCTTTAGCTCTGACTACAACCATTGGTGACACTGCTGGAGTAGCCTCTGTTACTGGCTTAATTATTTTGTTCTTTTCCATGTCATCTAGTTCTTCTTTCACTTGCTGTCGTATGGCATAAGGAATCCTTCTTGCTGGTGCAACTGACCACTGTGGATTATCTATTAAATCTATATCATATTGGAAATTCTTTAGGCAACCAATCCCTTCAAATAAATCTTCACTATTTTTCGAAATTGTGTTAACTCTTTTGATAAACCCTAGTTTTACACAACTCTCACCACCCAGAATGGGTCTAAAGCAACTAGGCTCTACAACTAAGAATTTTACTTTAATTTGCTCACCTGTTTTGCTCTTTATTATAGCATGAGTTTCCCCTAATACTTCTTGATGGTGCAATGTGTACGATTCTAACTTCGAAGTCTTTGATTTTGTAATCCGTAGACCTGCTTCATCGGCTATTTGCTTTGTGATGATATTACACTCGGCTCCTGTGTCTAATTTAAATTTGATTCTCTTGTTTTCACCAAGTGTAATTACTTCTGTCCATTTGGTTCCTTCTTTGCCTTTTGTATTTATCATCGACACCAGGAGAGTATCCTCATTATCTTCATCGTCGTCCCCAGCTGTGTCCACTACATTTACTTTCCTTTTATTTTTTGATTTGCAGGCTACTGCAAAGTGTCCCTTGAAGCCACATTTTTTACATGTTTTTTGAAATGCTGGACATGCTTTTTTACCATGTGTTGAATTGCATCGTTGGCACTTGAATAATTCTGCTTGTTGACTACTTTCCTGTTTCTTCTTTTTTACACTGTCTATTTGTACTCCATTTTTCATATTACTTAATTGTGTTCTGGCTTGTTCGTGAGCTTTGCATATATTTACAGCTCTTTCTAACGTTAAATCTCCTTCTTCCAGTAGTCTTTCTCTGAGTTTGTCACTATTTATCCCTATGACTATTTTGTCCCTAAGCAAACTATCCACTAGATCCCCAAACTCACAATTCTTGCATAAATTTCTTGCACTTGTCAAAAATTCCTCAAATGGTTCGTTTTCTTTTTGCATTAATTTATTGAATATGTACCTCTCGTATGACACATTTATTTTGGGTACGAAATATTCCTCAAACTTCTTCTTTAACTTTTTTAAGTCACTTAATTCCTCTCCGGTTGATGAAAATGTATTAAAAATTGCTATTGCATCAGGCCCTATTACTGACATAAATGTTGCTACCTGTACTTCCGCATTTTTCTTGCTTAATTCCGTCGCTGTGGCGTACCATTCGAATTGTTGAATCCATTGCTTCCACGATATAGCCATATTTCCCTCGGAATTTATTGCTAAATAAGTCGGCGGTTTTAGATTAGCCATTTTTCCCACTCGTATTTAACTTCCTTGCTATTTTTAGTTTCTTTTCCTTAGTCGGGTTTCGGCACCATGTAAACAAGGGCAGTTTTATAGGTGGTTTATTAATAACACTGTACTGAGTAATGACTAAACTTGTATTCAACCAAACATAACTGACATATATATTACAGGTATATCCATGTTATTGACCCATACTCTAGATCTAATTATTGCCAACTGTTGCTGACCGACTCACTACCAACTGCTAATAGTCAATGTCCTTACAGATAGGTTTCATGTGATCTCTTTGCAGTGCAGGCGGTCGCTCTTCGCATTACGGGTATTGCATGGGGTGATACATGCCAGAATCCGATGTTCAGATGTTTTGTACAGTCTAAACTTTTTAGTTCCGCGTTCGTCAGCTCCTCATATTTCAACATTTCAAATTCCAATCGCTAGGATAAATTTAGCGCTTAGGTCTCCCGTTGGTTTCATGTGTAGGTGCTACAATTACATTTGTATGGATTGTGATATTTTTAATTCTAGTGTACGAGAGCTATGTGATGCTTATTTATCAAAGAAGTAGATGTAATCGGGTTGGGTGTAGAATTTAGAATTTAACATTTATGATCATACATTGTTTGTTACTTTTTTTCTTTGTCCTTAATTTGGCCTATGCTGTTGGACAATAAACCTATTATTATTATTATTATTATTATATAGACGGTTCAAATCTTTTGTTTTTTTCAGTACTCATAGATTTGATTTGCTAGATAAAAAAGTAATCAAAGTTCAATTTCAGTACAATTTCGCTATTACAACTTATGTATTTAATAAATGGGAAAATTCGCAAAATTAAAGACATCGAATTATGTTACCAACAAAGTCGTCTCTAGTACTGTCCAAATCTATTGTTTGGAACACTTATAGATTATTGGTAATAGTTTCGAATACAAAACAGCAGTCTATTTATTTATCGACGAACATGTTACTTGATTAAACAAATTTGAAGGTTAAGCGTATGTGAGAGCAACATAAATAGATAAAAGATTGTTAGAGTTATCCTAGTTATTGAGTGATTTCATCATCTGCACGTCTTTGGTAAAGTAACTGACACTTGCACGTTACATATTTTCGTTATTATTCAATATTCAACCTTTATTTTAGGCTATTGATTAAAATATCACAAGTACTGTATGCAAGCACTAGTGCACGTTATGCCTAATACGCAAATGATACAACGTCCCTACTTTGTACGTTTTAAAACGATCATCGCATCAGATCTCGCTGCTACATTCTCGCTAATTTATTCTAGACTAGCCGTTCAAACTAACTTCAGTTCATAGCCAATAAGATAATTACAAGGAAAAATCGTTATTATTTATTCATTATCGATCGTTATCTGTCATTCCTGTTTAACAGGCGCATGATCAAACCTAAGCTAAGGAATAACGTGAAAACAACTACGGATACAGTTGAAATGAAATAATCTTGAAAATACATATTCCTTGTTAATATTGTTTTTGTTGGAATTCAAATCAAAATGAGTATTACATTATTACATGAATTGATATTTTACAATTTAAAATTATTTTCTCTTTTTTCGGAAAGCTGTTTGTTAAAAGTATTCTTGATAATAAATACATAAAAGTTGCTGTTGTTTGTTTATAGATAACATTTGTATGTGTTCGTATAGTATGATTAGATGATATGCAACATTTCTTCAATCTCATTTTTAGCTTTAAAATTTCAAATTCTTGAAAATATTACAATTAGATCTTGATTTCCATATTGTAGATGGCTACAAAAACTGGAAAATTTCAATTTGCGATAGATCGGGGCGGTACCTTTACTGACGTCTTCGCCAGATGTCCTAGTGGGAAAATCAGGGTACTAAAACTGCTTTCTGAAGATCCACAACACTATAAAGATGCACCAACTGAAGGTATCAGAAGAGTTTTGCAAGAGGTAAGCATACATGAACGCGATTGAATTGTGTTTGACCGTGCGGTTGAGTCCAATCATTACTACATAAGAGCCTTCAATAGGAAACTGGTAACGCTCTAGATTCTGAAGGTAATGTGAACAGTAATTTCATAGAATGGATTAGAATGGGAACCACAGTTGCTACAAATGCTTTACTGGAAAGGAAAGGAGAACCTATGGCCTTAGTTACCAACAAGTACTTTAGAGATCTTCTACTTATTGGTAATCAAGCCAGACCCAGCATTTTCTCTTTAGTAAGTCGTTTTAACACTCTGTTTTCAAAATAATAAGTTTTGAGAGAAATTTGTTGTGCTACATTTATTTTTCAGAATATTAAGAGACCGGAAGTTCTTTATTCAGATGTAATTGAAGTAGACTGCAGGATAATCCCAAAATTGGAGGGAAAATGTCAATTAAGGGATATAGCTTCAAGATGGCGGATTATTAGAGGTACTACAGGTGAAGATTTTTACGTAACGAAAGAAGTTCCTCTCGATGAAGTTAGAGATAGTTTGTCAAAACTAAAACGAATTGGTATAAACAGCATTGCTGTTGTGTTAGTTCATAGCTACGGATTTCCAGAACACGAAGTAATTATTGGTCAAATAGCAAAAGAAATAGGTAGTACCTCTTCTTTTTCTAAGAATCAAATTATTATTGGAACTTTTCTAGGTTTCACGCACATTTCACTTTCACACGAAGTTATGCCTATGGTTAGGATTGTTTCCAGAGGTTTTACAGCTTGCGCCGACGCCTATTTGACACCCCACGTTAAAAGATACGTTCAGGGATTTTCTAGCGGATTTAAAGATAATTTGAAGGGATGTAGAGTGCTCTTCATGCAGAGTGATGGTGGTTTAACTCCGATGGATACTTTCAATGGTGCTAGAGCAATATTATCTGGACCCGCTGGGGGCGTTGTTGGGTATTCCGTTCTGACTAATTGATAGAAATGAATTTTAATAAAGTTATGCAATCTTCAGATATGCTACTACTACTTGGCAAAAGGAAACTGATCTGCCAGTTATAGGATTTGATATGGGTGGTACATCTACAGATGTTTCCCGTTTTGCTGGAAAATATGAACATGTTTATGAAAGCACTACGGCTGGAGTTACTATACAAGCACCCCAATTGGATGTAAATACCGTGGCAGCTGGAGGAGGATCTATGCTATTCTTTAGGTGGATAAAATGATTAAAGACTAAAGAGTAAATTTTGAAGATAACAGTTTTTTAGATCTGGTATGTTTGTGGTAGGTCCGGAATCAGCAGGGGCACATCCAGGACCTGCCTGTTATATGAAGCATGGTCCTTTAACTGTAACCGATGCGAATTTAGCTTTAGGACGCTTGTTACCTGAATATTTTCCAAAAATTTTCGGTCCAAATGAAGATTCTCCATTGGACAAGTCAGCTACTATTAGGCATTTTGAATTGTTACGCAAAGATATTAATGAATTTTTGTCGACACAATCGGATATTCAGAAGAATAGTATGAGTTTGGAAGAAGTAGCGATGGGTTTTGTTAGAGTGGCGAATGAAGCGATGTGTAGACCAATACGGGCTTTGACGCAAGCTAAAGGGTATGATACTGCGAGACATGCTTTAGCATGTTTCGGCGGAGCCGGAGGTCAGCATGCGTGCGCCATTGCTAGGTCTTTAGGGATGACCACGGTGTTTATCCATAAATATGCAGGTAGGAATCATGTGGCGATTATTTCCCTTGTTGAAATTTTGTTGGCGTCGAAAATTGTTTGTGTATAGCCTTTGAAAGTATCACAAGCTTAGCAAATTTGTTTGCAAAATTTGTTAAAATTATTATTTATTTTCTCGCAAAACTATATTTACAATTAAATTAATAAACTATCAGAGAAATAACCGGAAAAAACTTAATCATTTCAACATTCATTCCTTAAAATAAAGAATACTATTTTATTTGTTGAAATTAAGTGTTCAATTTCAAATATCCTCAAATACTGTAATACTAATCACCACGCCACATAATATGTATTACAACCTGTGATAAAACATAAAATGTTCCTAAGTTATGCTGAAGGTTTTAAAATTGGAAAATCTGAACAGCAGCCGAATGTAACCGAATTCCTAGCCACGATATACTACGACTTTCAGAGGACATGATGGATGTCACCTAGTATACAAGGTGTCCCATATTTGCGGGCTTCTCTGGGAATATAGTTTCCTATGCAAATACTTTTGAAAAAGCGTTGTTAAATAGAATATTGCATTTTATTAGCAAATATGATTCGGTGACATCGCACACGCAAAACGCATACATAAACGGCAGATCTACCATCAGGTAGGTTACCCGGTATATTTTTAGATATCTCAAAGGCATTTGATAATGTAGACCATCAAACTCTGCTGAGTAAAATTGAGGAGATTGGTTTTAGGGGACCCATATTACTAATTTTTACCTCTATGGCAGATGTCAGCGGGTAATCGGCGCAGATTCAGACACTGCATATCCTGTTTCCTCGGAGTGGATTATAACTCGTCAAGAATTATCTCAAGGGTCGATTTTGGGTCCGGTTTTGTACATACTGTACACTAATGATCTACCCTACGTTCTTGAACGTCATAGTGTAGCAATGTTTGGGAGTGATACTTCTGTAATTATAGAAAAAACATCCCTGGAGTTATTGAAGCAGGAAATTGAAGAGAGGCTTTACTATATTGAGGATTAGTCCAAACATACCAACCTCCATGTAAATGTTGCAAAAACGAAACCAATGAGCAAACGAAATAAAGTTCTTAGGTTTCATCGTAGATTCATTCCCATTTGGAAAAATCATTTACAGTTTCTTGCTTCTAAATTGTCCAGCTTTGTATACGCACTTCGCAAAATAAGAACAGTGGTTGATGTAGAGGCAGCACTATCCAGCTATTATGCTTATGTTGGCGCTAGAATACGATATGGAATCGTATTCATGCTACAGTCTCAAGATTTTTCGGTTGCAAAAGCCTTGCATAAGAAGCATATACAGTCTGTACAGACACATGTGCGAATGTTTTACGAGCTAAAGGCTTACTTACCACACCATGCATTTTCATATTTGAGTGTGCTTGTTCTGAGACTCCACATAAGTATGATACAACGAGAGGCTTCTCCTGAAGATTCCGTAGTCCACGTTGGCTAGTATCCATCGAGGAGTAATAATTCAGTCAATGAAAATCTATAATCACCCGCCTGCCACTAATAAATTAAAAGGATATTTAATCCTTGTAGAAATATTTCACATGTAAAGTGTTTACATAATTTCCCTTAACTTTTCCTTGAACTGTAAAACAAATTTACTTACCTTTGTAAAAGAGCAAATGCATTAATTTTACTTACGTCTTGTTTTGAATATTTCTTTCGGTTGACGATTTTCTTTACTTGTATAAGCTTACAGAATAAAAGTTCCTTGCTTACTATAAGCTATAGACTATAAGTAAATTTGTTTGATTTGACAATAAGGTCTTCACCACCAATGTGTGAAGCAGACAATATTTTCATATCTTATTCATTCTTGAGAACAAAATCTATGTCGCACATAGCTTATTTTTTGTTTGTCAAAACGTATTTCTCATACAATTTTCAGGTAGCATAAAATATGTGAGAAAGGAAGGGCGAACGTGAACAGTCGAAAGTATCCGAACGCCAGCAACGTTTAGACTGCAACTTAGGCCTGACATTCCGATTGTTCTATTTTACTGTTCTATTCCAAATCAGAAAACTGTCAACAAGTTGTTTTCTTTTTGCTATAAATAATAGCCATTCTGTGTTTTCTACTAATTATAGGTCCATGCGTTTTTTTCAGGTATTTTATCCGCATACGGCATGGCTTTAGCGGATGTTGTTCATGAAGCCCAAGAACCCGCTGCAAAAATCTACACGTCCGATAATTTCGCTTATTTCGGCGACAGATTAGATGTTTTGGGGGAACAATGCAAAGAAGAACTGCGAAAGCAAGGGTTCGATGAAGGGAGTATTCAATTGGATTACTATTTACATATGCGATATGATGGGACAGATTGCGCTCTCATGTGTAACCCCGCGAAATCACACGTAGCTACTAAACACGGAGATTTCCTTAAGCCATTCATAGAACGATATCAAACCGAGTTTGGTTTTGTTATCACAAATCGGGATATAATCGTTGATGATATTAGGGTTAGAGGCATCGGGAAAAGCTTAATTGAAGAGGATGCGGAACAAGATATAGCAAGTGGCAAGCCTAAGATGGAAAGGTGCGTTCAGACGTACTTCGAAAGCGGTTTCTATGAGACCAAAGTGTATTTGCTTGAGAAATTATCGCGTGGCCAAGTTATTAATGGACCTGCTATTGTTATGGATAAGCTGAGTACGATTTTGGTCGAACCTGAGTGTACAGCTGTTATAACTAGGTGTGGTGATGTGAAAATTACCATTGGTTCCGGAAAAATTAAAGATATTGGACCGGAATTGGATTCTATACAACTTAGTATTTTCAGTCATAGATTTATGAGCATCGCTGAACAAATGGGGAGGTATTAAGCCATAAGTTTTATTAAATTTCTGTAAAAGGTATTGTTTGTTCGTTTTTTTTTAAGAATATTGCAACGCACATCCATTTCAACAAATATCAAAGAACGCTTAGACTTTTCTTGTGCATTATTCGGCGCCGATGGTGGTTTGGTATCCAATGCTCCACACATTCCAGTTCATTTAGGAGCTATGCAAGAAGCTGTGCAGTATCAAATGATAACTAGGGGACAGTTCCATGAAGGGGATGTTATTTTGTCGAATCATCCAGCTGCTGGAGGGTCTCATCTTCCAGATCTTACAGTTATTACTCCAGTATTTTATAAGTAGGTCTGCTTACAATTTTTAGCCGAGATGTGCAATATATGTGACTTTTTAAGAGGTGACGACAAACCTATATTCTACGTTGCAAGCCGCGGGCACCACGCTGATATTGGGGGCATAACACCAGGCTCTATGCCACCACATTCGACGAGTTTAGATCAAGAAGGTGCCGCCTTTAAAAGCTTTCTCCTAGTTAATAAAGGTCGTTTTTGCGAGGAGGAATTTACCGCCGAGATCAATAGAGCAGGCGGTCGAAATTTGAACGATAATATCTCAGATCTTAGAGCTCAGGTAGCTGCTAACCAAAAAGGTATACAGTTGGTCGGCGAGCTAATTGCACAATACGGACTGCCCGTCGTCCAGGCTTACATGGGACATATTCAAAGCAACGCGGAAATCGCCGTCAGGGATATGTTGAAAGAGGTAGCAAGAGATGCTTTAAACAGAACCGGCAAAACTGTATTAGAAGCCGAAGATAGGATGGATGACGGTTCTCTTATTAAGCTAAAGGTGACGTTGAATCAAAAAGACGGATCGGCCATTTGTGACTTTAGGTAAGTTAAATTGATATTGCGTCTTTCTAAATTAATAAAACAATAGAAATGTAGAACCTTTAAGTTGTAAACATTTCGTTGCATTTTTGATTGCAATTCACCGCAGATATAATTTTAGATATCTAAAACATTTCCTGTTCTTTGAGTATCAAACTATTTGCTGTTTTGGTTATAATATGATTAATATTCGTAATTTGATTTCCTTTTCGCCAGTTTTTCTAAGCAATTTGAGTATTTCAAACTTTTCAATCTGAATATTTCATTTAATGATGGTTATGTATTGTGTAGCGTATGGATACAGAAATACACCATTAAAGTTAGTGTGAATTCAAATTGATTGGATATTGGTCTTTATGTACTCCAGTATTTGAGAATAGAAACGAAAGCTTATCTCCGTTTATGGCTAACCTCTTTATGGGTAAATTTGAAACTGACCTGAAGAATATTTTCGCTTATTTCCCTCGGCTTTGGATTAGATACGTCGATGACATTTTTTGCATCTTTGACATCAGTAAATGTTCAATAACGGATTTCATAGAACAACTTAACTCAAAATTTCCCTCTATCAAATTTACCCACGAAGAAGAAAAAGACAACAAGGATTCCTTTCCTCGACATGTTAGTAATAAGAAATAAAAATAAGTTAGAAATAGACGTATATAGGAAACCTACTAGTAATAATAGATTCATCTTACAGGATTCTAATCACTCATATGAACACAAACTTTCGGCTATTAACTTTTGGTGCACCGGTTACTCAATTTTCCTTTAACGAAAGATAGATATCAAAATGAACTAAAAGAAATCATCAATATTTCTAACTTTAACGGATTCTCTGAAGATGTCGTCTATAATACTATTAGGAAACATAAGAATAAATTAAGAATTAGAAATGTAAGCACATTAGAACGCATTGACGGCCGTAATAATAAGAAATATGTTAAATTACCCTTTTATCCATGTTACACCAAGGGTCTTCAAAAAATCTTTTCTAGGATTGACCGCAAGATTGTTTTCTCTTCGAGCAATAACCTTAAAAACCTTTTTGGAAATTCCAAAGACCCAGTGGATAACATGGATAAATCAGGAATTTACAAAATTTCATGTAAAGATTGTGATCAAGTGTATATTGGGCAGACAAAAAGATCAATCAAAATTAGGTACAAAGAACATTTGGCTCATCTCAAATTCAGAAGGTTTGATAAATCTAGCGTTGCCCTACATATGCTTGAAAATAACCATAGTGTTGATAATATAATGTTAATTAAAAACGTAAGGAGTACTTCTCAATTAAATTGTTATGAAGGCATGGAAATTTACAAAAACAAAACTCACTTAATGAATTCAGATTTAGGACCACTAAATTCCAGCCTTTATCCTTTGTTACATCATGTTTAATCATTTATAGTTGTAATTTTAACCATGTGCAATGAACCGCTTCATTGTAATCTAGGATTTAATAACTCACGTCATTCGGCTCATTTACCTTTAGGCTATTTATAGTCCTGTGCAATGAAGCGGCTCATTAAATTTTACGATTTTAAATTTACATATTGCATAATGTATTTTCCTTATAAGGTTAGTTTTTCACTTAGCTTGTTAGTTCAGTCTTGCTGCTGATGATGATAGCTTGGCTATCGAAACGTGCGTCCAGTACGAATTAAGTGTTGTGGTAAGGGTTTTAGTGAACTGTTTCAACGAAAGTGAGGTTGTAAGACAAGATATTTTAGAAAATAACATTGGATTTTGCTTAGACAGATACAATTTGTCAGATATATACAAGAAAATATTTTATATTACGTTGCGGGTTATATTGTTAGAATTCATTGCATAGTAAAAAGAGATTTTTGAACTTCATTTCATAGTAAACGAGAAACTCAAAAACTTATAGAAAAAGAACCCACAATGAGGCAAAAATTACCAAATTAATCTTATTTAAAAATGTGTACATGAAAACCATCTTTGAGACTAACAAATTTTTACTACAAATTATTTTTTACTAATCAAAATTTCAATGTTTGCATCACTAGTTAGGTAAATTACTTATGCTTTTTGAGTTTTATTTATTTTATGTATGTTATGTCCCCTGTAAGCGTCAATGAGATAAACAGGAAGAGAAATACCTACCATACTGCGCTTTCCCTATAGATAACAGAAGTACTGTGACTTTCCTTCGACTTCACTTGTCGGGAATTTGACACCATTCCAGTCTGTGATTTCAGTTATACAATTCTACAGTTCACTGTTTCTAATTAATGCTGCTGGGAATGCTATCTGTATTAGATAGGTAGATACCAGTAAAAGATTTCATCACACTACTGGGTGCAAATGTGGGCAACAAGTTGTAGATGGCGCAACCCATTCTAGCTTTCATAACATTTTTCTATTGGATGAGATTCTTTAATAAGTAATTCTTGCAATTAGACTTATGCACATACTTCTCTTATAGTTAAGCAAACACCGGTCGCTTTTTTAAATGTTTTGCAACTATAATGACGTTTAGAGTGTCATCTGTATTAGGGATCTTGGCTGCCGGTAAAGCAGATTTCAACAGGGCAATTGTGGATAGTGAATAATAGATGGCGGTATATCTTAAAATCAAATATAATTAACTTATTTAATTAAAATGAGGTTTACATTAGTGGACTATGAACACAATGGGAGGTTTACATCAAAATGCGCTTTTGTATTCAAGGATTTTTACTAATCGTGTTTAGAATGTGATCTATAATAGAGATCTAAGTTGCCACTAAAGAAGATTTCATCACATACATCTAACATGTGCATGAACGGGAGCAAATGTAGACAATGAATAGTAGATGGCGTCATCTTTCTAATAAGTAATTGTAATTATTACAATTGCCAATACATATCCCGTACTAACTTAATGTTGGCTCTACTCTAGTGTAGCGGTTCTTAAACTTTTTTGGTCACGCAATAACTTTCCTTCTGTCGCGGAATTCTAAATCCAATAAAGTTGTAAGTTGGAATTTAAAGTGAAAACATTTTAAATATAATCAAGTACATACAGCGTGTCCCCAGATTAACGCATGGATAGATAAAGCAGACAGAAAATTATTGAGTTGAAATTTCATGTTTTGCGGTTCAGCCATGCTTGAAAAATCAAGTATATCTTGGAAATTTACAAAAAAGAATTTTTTCAATTAGGAGATACGATAATAGGGTTATTAAAAAAACCATGTTCAGAGTAATAAATTATGCTAGTACCTAGTGTGTATGCATAGCTGAACCTCAAAAGATGAAAAATCAACTTCATAATTTCCTGCCTGCCTTACCTATCTATGCATTAATCCAAGGACCCGCTGTTGTAGGTGGCAGCTCTATATGAAATTGTCGTATATATACGAAGTTAGTACTTACAAATATGGATGAGAGTATCTAATTAAAGATACTTTAATCACTGAAAATGTTGAAATTAATAGCTATATCGACGTCTACAGAAGTGAGTAACCAGTATTACATCAATTTTTTGTGAGGGTAGCAACTCAACTAGTGGCTATCCTGCCATCGGTAATTAAATAATAATAAAACAACTGCTACTAACCACTATGTATGGACGCGCGTTTCGCCGTATCACGGCTCATCGGCATACCTATGTGGAAGGTGGCAGCTATATATGAAATCGTCGTATATATACGAAGTTAGTGCTTACAAGTATGAATGAGAGTTTCTAATTAAAGATACTCTAATCACTGAAAATGTCGAAATGAATAGCTATATCGACCTCTACAGAAGTGAGCAACCCGTATTGCACCAATTTTCCAGGGATAGCCACTAGTCGAGTGCTACCCTCACAAAAAAAAATGATGCAATACTGGTTGTTCAGTGATTAGAGGATCTTTAATTAGATATTCTCATCCATACTTGTTTTTCTCTCCATAAGTTATGTACCAGAAATGATACGTCACTCGAATTTTAGGTGTATGTACAAATCCATGCAGAACCTTATTATGCAGGAGTTCTTTCCTGTCCTTTCCCGAACCTTACCACTTGCGTCGCTAACGGCTCGAAGTACCCTGGGTAAGATCCGTTCATAACTCATAACGCTGACGGCTAGAGCTGTCCTTGGTTGGTTTCTCTGCCTATATCGCTGACGGCTAGAGCTGTCCTTGGTAGACCTTTCCGACCTTCTCCATATCGCTGACAGCTAGAGATGTCCTTGGTGGATACTCCCTGTCTACATCGCTGATGGTTAGAGTTGGCCTTGGTAGGCATCTCCGACATTCCGCTAGAGAATATTGTATTAATTTCCGGGTACACAGCTCATAAATATTTGCAAATTTTATTCAACGTTATTTTCCTTTTTGTAGATAGATATACCTCGAATTAGGCTTTATTTAATTTGTTTTATTTTAGGAATTTGGATTTTGTTTTGATTGATTTTATTTTATTATTTTGTAAATAAAACTAATTGTTGTTACTTATATGATTCATTTTAAAAGAACCCTGAGCAATTGCTGCTTAATTCACTATTTTCGTTCCCAATCAACAATATTAGTTTTCACCGACGTGTTTAATCTCCACATCAGAAGTTTGATGTTTGACAATATTATTTTTCCATAAACAGATAGCTGGAGCCACTAATGTAAACATATGAAGTTACCGTTGATATTCCATAATAAAAAGTATACATTTTTTGTATTTCCAGTTGTTGCAAATTTTAAACTTTCATTTTTGTTGAATTCAGCGTAAACTATGTTTTAAAACAAAGTATCGGAAGGGGTAACTTGTAAAAGTAAACACAATAGTAAATTTCAACGAAATACATTGTGCATACAAACACAAATAATACTAGGAATTTGAAATTCTCTTGATAAATAATGATGATATTCAGTGACAAGTAATAATGCTTGGTATGCACGAGGTGCATTCAAGTTGTAATATCTCCGATTTTTTTCTACGAACTGGGAACAGATAGAAACATGCGATTTGTTTTAAAATAAGCGGGCACTCTTTGTCAATGCGCGACAGAGATGGCAAAACTATACGGCACACAGAACCTTTAACGGCAGCGGTGAAAGTGAGAACTGTTTTTAATACTTCAATTGGCGACGTTTTCATTACAAGATCAGCGTGTAATCATTCGTTTTCTCCATTTGCCTGGTGTGACATCCATAGAAATTTATCGCCAGTTGAGTGAGACATGTGGTGATGATATCATGGATGTGTCTAACGTGCGTTCGTGGGTGCGACAGTTCAAAGAAGGCAGAACGTCGCGTGACAACAAACCAAGACAATCTCGGCCTCGCACAAGCCGGTCTGACGACATGATCGAGCGAGTGGAGAAAGTTGTTTGGGGGGATCGTCGAACGAGTGTGGTACAGGTTTTCTCCAAAGTTAGCATTTTTGTGGGATCTACGCACACAATCCTGCATGACGACCTGAAAATGCGAAAAGTGTCCTCCAGGTGGGTGCCACGAATGCTTTGAACTTTGAAGTGATTTCTCATGCTTCCTACTTACCTGACCTGGCTCCTAGCGACTTTTGGCTGTATCCAACGATGAAAGACACTCTCCGTGACCGCACATTCACCAGCCGTGCCGCTATTGCATCAGCTATTTTCCAGTGGTCAAAATAGACTCCCAAAGAAGCGTTCGCAGCGGCCATGGAATCATGGCGTCGACGTTGTGAAAAATGTGTACGGCTGCAAGGAGATTACGTCGAGAAGTGACACAAGTTTCATAGTTTTCGTGTGATTAGTTAGTGAGAACAAAAATCGGAGGTGTTATAAGTTGAATGCAGCTCGTATTATAACATAAGTTTTCGATGATTCCATTACAGTTAGTTTTTCTGAAATTTGACATTTTTTGTATTATTTCTGTTCGTTGTGTGTACAAATTATTTTGTTGAAATTTACTGTTGTATCTACTTCTCTTTCTCCATTTGAAAGCATTTATTATACTTGTATACAAGTTCAACAAATAAAGGAATTTTAAAATTGGCATGATAAATAGTGCAGATGGGGTGAAATATGAAAAATGGAACACATTGACATCTTCTACGATAATAACAGATGACTTGAGAAACAAAAACATCTACTTGCTTTAATGGGGTATCAACGGTAACTGGATATGTTCAAATAATCATATTTTGCAAAATATATTTATCAAGCAAAGCTATATTATAATTATTTATCAAGCAAATTTACAAATTTGTTGAATTCCTCGTAAGAAATGCTTTAAGATGAGGTTTTGTAAGTGGTGTTACCTTGCAATTTAACATTTTAAAATTGGGATTCTGATCGCTTGGGAGGTTGAAATTAAGCGGAAAATTCCTTCCACTGGTGACCAATTAAAAAACAAAACTGGACCTGTGCTAACTTTTTTCAAAATAATTAGTAGAAAATAATTAATGGACTTTTTATATATTTTTTATTAGGAACCCACCCGGTTATGTGGGCTCTTTACACAATTTTAGAGCTATTCAATGACGTATACTTTATCTTGACAGGTGTCATTAGGTTTGTTTCTGCAGCGATTTAAAATCGTTTGAAATCGTTAGAGCATGCGCATTACAAAAATAGTGTTTGTGCAGTTAAAACGCCAAACTCTGACTATTAGTTTGACGTAATTTGGCGTTCGTGCATATCTCCAAATTGATTCCTAACCGTTTGCTGACAGTTGCTCCAGTTTGAAGATTATTGTGCAGTGATCCATCAGACGCATGCGCGTTGTTATATTGTGAAATGAAAAGTTGTATTATAGGTCTTTTTGTATAATATGTTCACACTTCACGCGTGTTTTATTTATGTATGTGGTTTTGTTAGGAATTAATAAATTTGTAATTCTGTCTAAACATTTTGGGTTTATTTCTGTTTTCGCTTATCTCTTGTAATATTTGAATGCAAGATAAATCTATTTTTTTCATCTGCATATTTGAGTATATTTTCTCTTTTAAGTCTGTTAAATACACTTGTAACTTATATTATCGCCTGATAAATGTAAAGAAAGCGTTCGTGCAGTTAAATTGTTAAATCAGTTTTAGTTCGCGCATGCGTAGATTGATTCAAATTAACCTCTGATCAAACTATCACAAATCGGCTGCAGAAACAAACCTATTATTTTTTCATTTATGACGCCATCATTTTTTTAACGTAACATCCTAAATAAAGTTTTATTTTTTGATTGACAATTCTTTAGCAATTATTTCAATACATGATTTAAATATTTTACATGTTTTCGATTACGAGTATTTTATAAAAATGCAATAATAAAGTAAGAATCATTCAAACCACAAAAGCTTTTATCAAAGCCATTTTCTGATTTAACTGTGAGTTCTGCCAAAAATCAGATGTTCCAACATATTTGCGGAACATTGTATTAGATCACTATTTAACTTAATAATCATTATTAAACATTAAGGAAGTTACATGTACAGTGAAACTAATAAAACATATCTCTTTACAGCGGTAGCGGATCGGAAGTGTGGGGTAATTGCAATGCACCAAAAGCAATAACTTTTTCGGCTCTCATATATTGCCTTAGGTGCATGGTCGGCCACGATGTGCCCTTAAATCAGGTAATATGAGCGGCGTATTTTAAAATTTATGTAGTTCGTAGTGCGCTATAAAAATTTAAGAGTGTGTTTTCGCGATCTAGTAGCTACGTAGATATTAGGTGTAGGTAAATTTTATTTATTTTTAGCAAGCATGTAGCATATGCTTTCCAACATATTGGTTCAAATAAAATAATTTTTGTCTTGTTGCATATGTCACTTAAGTTTTGGTTTATTTCGTGAAACAACCTTTACTCAAATATATTTAGAATACCATTAGAGATTTTCTGATGTCAGAAAAATTCTTTTAAATCCGTTAGTTGAATATTAAGGTTCCAAACTGCAATTTCAATTTTAATTTTCTTATGTGTCGAAAATAAAACCACTGGGATAGCGGAGTAGATATATTACTTTTTGAAATTAAAGGAATCTACGAATATGTTTGGATTGAGAAATTATTGTTTAGACCATTATGTGTCTATTGTAATATTATTATACAGGCTGGAAATAAAAACTGGAAACACCGTTTTTCTCCGAAGTTATTATAGATATAAAAAATTGTTCGAATAAAATTTTTAATACTTCTAATAATCTATCTAAATCTATACAAATCTGGCAAAGAACAAATGAAATTTTCGAAGATATTACTTGTTTTGTGCTTTTTTTAATGGTACACCCTGTATATTTTTACATCAGTTAATACGAGACGCGTCCAGAAACTAAGTTCCGTTTGGTAATAAAAACAAAACGAGTACAGATACAGAAAAACTATTTATTGCAAAAAAAACTATAAACCTTAAACTATCTCTCTACATAGCTTCCCATAATTTTGTAGGCACTTGTCATAGCGTGGTAAGTTTTTGTATGTCTTCCTCATAAAACGTTGCCGCCTGTGTTGTCAACCATGTGGTATGTTCTTTGAGCTCTTCATCGTTTTTGAATTTTTGACCACCAAGCAACGTTTTCAGGTGCAAGCAGGGATGGAAGTCGCTAGGAGCGCGGTGAGGGCTGTACGGAGGGTGGTCAAACTGGGTCCAGCCAAAGTCCTGTAAGAGTTATTGTGTCTTGTTCGCAGTGTGACTCTCTGTCTCTGACTATCTCGAACTGCTGCAGAATCATTTGAATCAAGTTTCAAGATGACATTTTTCACTTGTGAAAAATATTTCTGATAGTAAGATACTGTCTGGAGCCATGTTCCCCATCGTGTTATTACAGGCTGAGGTGGTGGTCGTAATTTCGGACACAATTGTTTGAATACACGCACTATCGGATACTTTTTTCGAATGGTTTCTGCTACGAGGTGACATGCGTGTTATGTGAAGAAGAGTCGGAAAACATATTTTCAACATCCTACCAACTCTCAGCATTGTTACGGCTCCGTCAGTAACGAACATTGTGACTTGGGTTCCTGTGATACAAAATTCTCTCAACGAATCTTTTATTATCTTGACAACGGTTTCTGCATCAGTTTTCTAAATCCTTTTACTGGATAACAACAATGAAGCTGGTGGACCATCACGTTTTAAAGGACGCGCTACAACATGAATGACGCTGTGTTTCTGAGCATCAGTTGCTTCATCCACACATAGGCAGATTTCCTTATTTCTCAACTCGTCTTTTATACATTCTTTTACTGTACCTTGCACAAGTGGCAAATTGTATCGTAATTGCATAGATGTTGGCAGCTTCCATGAGGGAACGTACTTAGCCCAAAAAAGACGAAAGTGTTCATTACATACTAGATGTGGGATGTTGCACACACTTAACATAAAAATAAAATCATATAAAAAATGCCAGTATGGAATACTGTTTCTTAAATTCAATACATGACGTTTACTTTTACAATAAAATTTTTAGTACAGTTTACAATGTTTTCTACATTCAAACCTATCGCGACTTAGCAATCCGCTATTGCATATTGCGCAATAAATATGCGGACTTCTATATTCTAATCCAGGGAAGTGCCTGAGATATTTATTCATATTCGAAGAGAACGTTACACACTTTGGGCGTCCCATCTCCGCGTACTTATTTGGCGTGCAACGTACTGTCGCTTTGAACTCTCTCGCGGTACTGTCGAGATCGACTACGAGCTGTAAATTACCCCTACCCACTCCGCTACGATTTTGCGGAGAGTGGTCACATTCTCATAGGGTGTAGAGATAAAGCTTGACGTGGTAGAAGAAAACTAACTACGGTTTTGAAACCAGCACGCCTAATTAACTTTAAAACAACTCAAGAACCAAACTGAACAGAAATTGTGTTACAAATTGTTCCCCAGTGTAATGTGTATTGTGTCTATTTAATATACCATTATCAGAAAAATTGGATTCATCTGATCATAGAATTTTATTTAAAAATTTGGATTTGCAATACTTTCCAGTATTAAATAATTGCAAAATTGTAGTCTTCTCATGGCATCACCAGGATGAAGATTATGAATTTTGTGTATTTTATAGGGTCTGTAATTATGTTTTTTCAAAATCATATGCACCTTCGTATTTAATTTTTGTGCAGCTTCTCTAATTGAATTTCTAGAATATGTTAACACATCAACTTCCAAATTTTCATCTATATCACGAGGTCCGTGTATTCTTGATGAAGATCCAGTTCTACCCAATTTATTTTCTAATTTGAAAAAAATACAAATGGCTTGGGTGAAAGCGATCCGGATATTGTTGTCGGTATGTAGTGCAGTGCTTGTCTTGAATTATTATTTGACAAATAATAATATTTTCTCATATCTACCTTATTATTAATTGAATAATCTACCATTATTGACGCAAATTAATTATTTAGGCCACACAAACTTTATTGTATCACAAAAACAATATAAAAAAACATAAGACTGCCAAATTTTGTTCTCAAGCCAAGAAGAAGCATTTTTCTTCCTTCTTTAATAGCTCAAAAACCATCAAGTCTAAAAGATACTTTTTAAAGGAAACGTTATTTTCTATTAACTGGTGTAAAATATACAGAGTGTCCCATTTAAAAAAATATGAAACCAGTAATATCTACGAAAATTTAATTATTTTTTACCAGATTTGCACAGATTTAGATAACTTATTAGAAGTACTGAAAACCTTATCTGAACAATCTTTTTGTATCTATAATAACTTTGGAGAAAAACGGTGTTTCTAATTTTATTACCACCCTGCATATAGGGAATTTAGAGTATGAGTTAAATTTTTTCTGTTATCACCTATATTTTCAGCGAATTTGGCAGTAACATATTGATACTCTTTCGGCTGTTTATTAAATAAAATATATATGAACAAAAATAAAGCCTTGCAGACAATTAATAAATTAACCTTTTAATTTGCGTAACTTTTTAAATATTTTTAATACTAAATTATTAAACTAAGTCACTTTTGCATACAACCCTTGTCTTGACACGTTTACTTTCTACAACAGTTAGCGCTAAACTCCTTGTTTGTCTTAATGTTCTTTTGTTCATCTCTTTTTAATAGGATTCTTAAACCAATAATAATTTACGAAACAATTCTAAACACATTTGTTATTATTAACGCTGGCCACGAGCGGTACCGCGCATCGGCGTAGAATCAGTTCGGACCGAGAGGAACGGTAGTATTACTTCGTCTGCGGACCAGTACGGACATTTTCGCTGCCGGTCATTTGCGCAATTGTTTATCTGTCCTAGAAAAATTATGATTTCGTCAGCAAAACGACCGCGGTCGGACAAACTTCTAAAATTTATTGCAGAAATTCTAGACTTAATATATGAAGGTGCTAAAACTAAATGTGTAATCTGTATAATCCCGTTAATGTGTTGGTCCAGACAACATTGTCTACGACACGTAAATAGTGAAAAGCATGTCTCAAAAAGAAATTGCGCACGAGACAATGAAAAATGTATATTTAATTTGTGCGTTACGTTTATCGCATGTAATATACCGTTTAATTTACTAGACAAGAAACCATTTATCTGCTTTTGGAATAACTATTTGGAGTGCAAATTACCAAGTCGAACATCGTTACGAAGAATTGTGCCATCTGCGCTCGAACATATTGACCAAAAAATAAAATCGGAATTGAAAGATCAAAAATTGTGGTTATGTGTCGACGAAACAACAGATCGGAAGAAACATTCTGTTCTTAATGTAATGGCACGCAAATTGGAACCTCATCAATCGCGCCTTCAATTCTATTATTCTCCAAACGAATACAACAGTGTACTGCCGAAGTAATTTCAAAGTTAGTGTTAAATACATTGGACAAGTTTGAACTTTCAACAAACCAACTCTTGATGTTAGTGAATGATGGTGCTGCAAACATGCTTTCTGTAGGCCGGTCTCTTAAAAAGCATTCTGCTAATTTGTTACACTTTACGTGTAAAATTCATGCTCTCAATCTTGTGGCGGATAGTATCAGAAAATGTTATCCTGAGGTAGACGCTTTAATAGCGCATACCAAAGCAGTATTTGTCAAATCACCGAAACGTATTCGCGAATTTCACAGACTGTGCCCCCGTATACCAGAGCCACCAGAACCTATTCTAACTCGTTGGGGAACATGGTTGCAGGCCGCGTTTTATTATCATAAATATTTTGACAATATTAAGAACGTGGTTTTACAATTCGATGCAAAGGAAGCTGCCGGTATCCAGAAAAGCCAGTCGAAATTTCAAGATAGTCAGGTTAAAATGGATTTAAAAATCATTCACGACAATTACTTCGGGCTAGCAGATGCAATAGAAAAATTACAAAATCCTGCGGTGCCGTTAGAAGAATCTCTACAAATAGTGCAACATGTTCACGTACAGCTATGCGCGATTGAAGACGCAAAAAACATTTCTGTTCTAGAAAAATTTGAAAGTGTTTTTGAGAAAAATTCTGTTTTAGCACATTAAGACACATTTGTGAAGGTGTGTCAACAGAATCGTTAAGTTATTTGAAAGATTATTTTACTTACGCAAATATTACGTTACTAGATGTAGAACGTTCGTTCTCTGCATATAAACACATTTTTTCCTCATGCCGTACTAGTTTTGCGGAAACAACAGTTGAAACATATCTAATGTTGCAGATATTTAACAGACATTATTCACTTTGTGATTTCACGGAGGACTCTTAAAATGGTAAGTGTTTGAGCACGTGTTATTTAATTTTTATTTAAAAGATGAGCGAAATTATTTGCGGCAGCAAACATCTCTATTAGCAGAATAACTCTAGTGGAACGCGAGGCCTGGTCGACTCTACGCTACTGCGCGGTACCGCTCGTGGCCAGCTTTAGTTATTAGTAAAATAACGTTACATCACTTAGTTTATCGAAATGCTTTTATATGCAATATCTTTCTGCACTCAAAAAAATAGATACCTAATACCAGATATGAGAAATATTATACCCTTTAATATAATTTATTATACCTTTCATTGTCTAGGGACAGGTAGATATTTTAATAAGATGTATAACAATATATAGGTGTTCCAACCTTCTGAAATTGCGCTTATTGTGCAATTAGTTCGAAGCTAATATTTTCTAATAACATAACAAATGTCATAGAGTATCTTTCAAAAATATTTCGGTACCTACAGACTGTTGGATATATAGTGAACCGGGACCTACTTTGTTACCTTATTACGTTTTTGGTTTCTCAATCTAGAAATAGGCCAGCATAATATGGGTATCATATTAAACGGGTACTCTAAAACTGTGGCACTGGAACACTGAAACAGTTCACTAAAACCCTTACCACAACACTCTACCCACTAGTGTTGTGGTAAGGGTTTTAGTGAACTGTTTCATGGGTATCATATGTTTATTTCTAATAGATTTCGAGTTATTTACAATTTTGTTTTCAATTATCCAAATGTAGATATACTAATTTTCTTAAAAAAAGTCAAAATGCAAATAGATTTTAGCGTAAATTTTTGTGAGATTAAATTGCACCCTTGGCTCTATATATGGTATTAGAACGCCTTTGAAATATACACATTGGTCCAGATACAAACGGGGTATTGCCTTTGTGAATGGCAACAGAGCATTCGAGTCTCACTGATAGATCGCATCCAATCGCAGTATATCATAAAGCGAGCAGCGGTACGCACGCATATTATAAAGACGCATGTCCGCCCAATCACGTAACCTTATAATTCAACGCCTTCTGACAAAATGTGTTAATACAGAATTACTGTGTAATTTTTCTGTATTCTCAGATTATGTTAGAATGTACAGTTTCTTATGTTTAGTTTGTTGCAGCTATACGATGTAGGGGAACGAAAAAGTGATTCTAAGTAGGAAAATAAACAACAATTCTTATAAAATTAAACTAAAGAAAAATAAATTCGATAATTATACAAAATAAATTGAAATTCTAAAAATGTTACTTTATTAAGGGGAAACATCTCCTGGTAATTTTGAACTTTGTAACTTTTGTATTTGTTGTGTTTCCAAAATACGTTTCACAGTACTTCTACTAACACAAATTTCGTATTCAATTTGCCGGCTAGAGCAAGGTTCGCCCATTTCAACTAACGAGAAAACCCTCATTTCTCGCTCCTCCCGCTCGGGATGCACTAGAAGGATTTGTGACTGTTCGTCGATTTGTTGGCATTTACGGCAATTCCCAAAATGCAATTTAATGATCTGTACCACCTCTGCGGTTATATGAACTAACATAATGTATTCGAAATCCACGATCTCTTGTTGGAACCTTACGAATGAATACATATGTATGAAATCGAACATACAAAAACGCTAGGGATGTACAACTGCTTTCATAAAATTCAGGGACAACTCTTAATAGCTCATTTTTACGTTTTTTGAGTGTTGTGACAAAGACTTGAAAAATGACAATATTTAGTACTTAACCTAAAAGTTATACGTTGTATTCGTTTATTTTAAAAACTGTTTGCTTTTAACAAAAAATATATCAAAGGTTACTTTTAAATATAAACCCCCTGTATGTCTCGAAGGCGATATAATATTATGTCTAGATGGAGCAATGTAATTTAATCTCGTAAAAATTTACATATAAATATATTGGTGTGATATTTATTTACTTTGGTTAATAAGTGTTGTCTTTTGACAGTTTGAACTATTTTAGTTTCTTATTTTTACGAGGTGAAGCAGGGTTGATTACCTCTTCCCTCCACATTCCCTTAGTTTGATTTCTTTTCTTCGTCTTACACATGGAGATAAAAAGTATTTTCGTTTAAAAAGAAGAGTCCAGTAAGTAACAAAGTTAGAATCTAATTTTACTATTGGAAATTCAAGTTATATTTCTTAAGAATCGAAAATATGTAAATGTATCGTATTTGGATAGACAAATTGCTATTCATATGCAATTTATGAATTTAAAACGTCTTTTTCATGGTAACCAGACTTAATACACCGTACATGCAAAATTGAACATTGTCTCCAAGGGAGCGGATGGAATTTTGAATTTATTTAGAAAAGACAAGATTTATTTATTTACAATAGTTAACTGGGATTCTGGATAACAAAAACAATTAGAGACAGAAAAAAATTTTCGACATGTGATAAAATTTCAAAATTCGATACCTTTATTCATATTTTGAATAAATATGAAACTATTTAAATAAAAACTGCAGTACAGTATCAAATAACCCTATTCCGATCTTATACATCAAAATTACAATCGAAGGAGCAGGATACTTGATTTCGGGGGGATTTCGGGGGCTGTTACGAGTTCAAGAAAGGACACCGAAGAGCTGTTTCGCTGAGAAGAGCAACAGTGTGCAGGTACCGAAATTTAAATGAAAAAAAGGAAAATTCAACTTTGTTTAGTTTATCAAAATTTTAAAATTTCAAGGTAAATTAAAGCTCAAGTTAGGATTGAAATAGGTTTTTGTTTATATTTTGTTTTAAAAGAAATATAATCTTTCGATTTTTTTTAACACAATAAAACTTACTGTCTCTTTAAAACAATAAGACGTTTAATTTTTCATATCTTTTTCGATTTGCAAAAAGTTATTAAGGCAGATCCCACAAATGTTGAAAACAGTTTCAAAACGTTAGCCTTGAGATTTATTTAATTCATATCATATTTTAATTTTACACAAATATAGGATTACTTCAAAATATACCTACATTTAGACGATTGCGGATAAAATTATAAATACCTTGAAATCTATTTGAAATAGACATATGAAACCCATATATTGGTTAATTTTTAGACGGAGAACCCAAAAACGTAATAGTGTAATGTAATACTTGTAAAATAACCTTGAAACGTACGCGTAGCCTAGCGGACTTGACGACTTAATACACAGTTGTATCATAACTTTTGGGAAACATCCTACACAAAATTGAATTTTTCTATATTTGAATATTAAATACCGAAAGAAAATATCATCTCGGTTTTCTGGGATTATCGTTGGCTGGAGATATAGTTACTGAATAAAGCCCCTGGGTTAGAGAAAAGAGACCAAGAAGAAGGAATTTGCTGATAAATTTTCCTTTCTTGATTATTGAAATTAATTTTAATAATCAATACTTCAGTAGAAATGCTGATTTGACATGAATTAATAACTAAAACACTGTACTAACACGTACCCTATCTTAATTTTGTTAGCTTAAAAATACTGTTAGTTAGTTAGCTATAACAAAGTACACATACACATGTTGCACGTATTAATTTAATAATAATTCTTACAACGAATACTTGAGCGAAAAACAAATGATAAATAACATGTAGTAGTATTTTGATGCCTTTGAAGGTTTTGGTAGAGCAAACAGAAACGACTAAGCAAGCTTTGTTATATCAAACGTATATTCAAATATATGATGGAATCTAGGGAACAATATAAATCTATATGCGTATAAGAAGATATATCATATCGCTCTATTTTTACTCTCTTGTATTTCCAATAATTCAAAGCAGACGCAAAACAAGTGAATATTCGATATCTTATTTATAGTTTTACTGTAACTGCATTTGAGAATGTCTGTTATCAAACGTCGACGCCTTTACAGGGTTGCTTAGCTCCGATAGACGTAATAATACCAAAAGGTTCGATATTAGATCCGAGTGATAATGCAGCTGTCGTTGGAGGGAACGTTCTAACGTCTCAACGCATAGTCGACGTAGTCCTCAAAGCTTTCAGTGTATGTGCAGCTTCTCAGGGTTGCATGAATAATATCACATTCGGCAGCGAATCGTGGGGCTGCTACGAGACTGTAGCGGGCGGAAGCGGAGCGGTAAGCATCTCCTTTCGGCAACCTTTGGCGAAATGCGATTCCCTATACTCAACTAGCGCTTTTGAAACTGCAGGGTCCGACTTGGCACGGCTGCTCGGGCATCCACACACACATGACCAATACGCGAATAACGGATATCGAGATAGTGGAGCGGCGATATCCTGTTCACGTCCGTAAGTTTATGTTACGAGAAGGTACAGGGGGTGCTGGAAGATATCGAGGCGGAGATGGAGTTCTCAGAGAATTGTATTTCCGGACGCCAGTTACTTTATCTGTCTTAACTGAGAGGAGAGTCTTGGAACCGTATGGCCTAGAAGGTATGTATATTGTTGCAGTGCAATCGGGATTATGCGCAGACACCAATAACTAACAAATACTCTTCAGACGTTGTCCAATTTGATTTTCCATTCTGAGCAATGATTTTAGAGTAATAAAATTGGCTTTATTGGAAAACGAGTAGTCAATTGGCGGGTTCCATTTACATATGTATATTAGGGTGGAATAGTGACTACCTCAATTTGTTTAGCTGAGTAAATAAAAAGTTAAATAAGCAAAATGTCTTTATTATAAAATGTGTATGTATATATAATTCAGGTATTTGACAATTTACTTTTTCTCTAATATTTTTTTAAATTTAATACTATGTAATTAGTTAATTAATAACAATTGGGGCCAATCAGCAACACAAAAAACAAAAGTACTTATTCTATTATCTCTAATTAACAATAAAAATGTTCATTTTGTGTGTGTGGCAACTAAATATTTGGGACATGGCACGAATTTTTATTTTTAAAGTGGAATAACATCGCCCTTATATTTTGTGACCGTTTGAATTCGGTTGGCCACTGAATTAACTAAGGATCTGCACTTTTCGGAAGCAAATCCATTCCAAATTTGCTTTATTTTGGCTCTAAGCTCTGGTAATGTCCGTTGTGGGTTGTTCCTCAATGCTTGTTTCATTTTATGCCACATTGTTTCAATAATATTGAGGTCACGACTGTTGGAAGGCCAAGAAAGAAAAGTTGTGGTCTCCAAATCGCTTTTTTGTGGTTTTGGCCGTATGGCAGGCTACCCCAACCTGCTGAAAAATGTAATTTTCGCCAACATTTAACTTCACGATACTTGGTAGCAGACTGTTTTGCAGTATTTGTTGATATTTCGCAGCATTCATGGTACTATCAATAAATTCAAAGCATCCTAATCCTAAAGCTGTCATGGAGCTCCAAACCATTACTCCTTAGGAAATTTTACAGTAGGTTTTTGGCAATCTTTACGGAAAGTCTCATGTTTAATGTGAAGCACGCGTTTGCGGTAATCACTAATACATACGTCGAATTTCGATTCGTCCCTGAAAGTTATTCTTGACCAATCTTCTACCGACCAAAATAGTTTAGATTTCGCCCATGTCAGCCTAGCTTTCTTTTGTTTTTCCGTCAGCAATAGCTTTTCCTTTGCCTGTAAGAAAACATTTTTTTTAATACTCCTTTAAATTGTTACTTGTAATTCAACCTTATAAAACTTTAATCCACATCTATGAATCAACTGGCGACAGCATTCCCTTGACAGATTTAGTTTAGTTTCGTGTTTCCATTCAGCCGTAATTTGCCTTAAGGTATTCCTTCTACCTGTGGTTTTTTTACTAATATTCTTCTATCCCCATCAGAAACAAATTTTGGACGACCCGGATTTTTGCGTTTTTTTATCGAGGATATTTGCAGTTTCTCCATAATGCTTAATTATATTCCACACTGTAGTTTTAGGAATATTAAGTTCATTCGCCACTTCACGTATTGTTTTATTGTGGCAATAATTTTTAAGCCTTAACTCATAAATTTTGGATTTGTAGAGATATCACTAAAGCTGGTCACGAGCGGTACCGCGCAGTAGCGTAGAGTCGACCAGGCCTCGCGTTCCACTAGAGTTATTCTGCTAATAGAGATGTTTGCTGCCGCAAATAATTTCGCTCATCTTTTAAATAAAAATTAAATAACACGTGCTCAAACACTTACCATTTTAAGAGTCCTCCGTGAAATCACAAAGTGAATAATGTCTGTTAAATATCTGCAACATTAGATATGTTTCAACTGTTGTTTCGGCAAAACTAGTACGGCATGAGGAAAAAATGCGTTTATATGCAGAGAACGAACGTTCTACATCTAGTGACGTAATATTTGCGTAAGTAAAATAATCTTTCAAATAACTTAACGATTCTGTTGACGCACCTTCACAAATGTGTCTTAATGTGCCAAAATCAGAATTTTTCTCAAAAACACTCAAATTTTTCTAGAACAGAAACATTTTTTGCGTCTTCAATCGCGCATAGCTGTGCGTGAACATGTTGCACTATTTGTAGAGATTCTTCTAACGGCACCGCAGGATTTTGTAATTTTTCTATTGCATCTGCTAGCCCGAAGTAATTGTCGTGAATGATCTTTAAATCCATTTTAACCTGACGATCTTGAAATTTCGACTGGCTTTTCTGGATACCGGCAGCTTCCTTTGTATCGAATTGTAAAACCACGTTCTTAATATTGTCAAAATATTTATGATAATAAAACGCGGCCTGCAACCATGTTCCCCAACGAGTTAGAATAGGTTCTGGTGGCTCTGGTATACGGGGGCACAGTCTGTGAAATTCGCGAATACATTTCGGTGATTTGACAAATACTGCTTTGGTATGCGCTATTAAAGCGTCTACCTCAGGATAACATTTTTTGATACTATCCGCCACAAGATTGAGAGCATGAATTTTACACGTAATGTGAAACAAATTAGCAGAATGCTTTTTAAGAGACCGGCCTACAGAAAGCATGTTTGCAGCACCATCACTCACTAACATCAAGAGTTGGTTTGTTGAAAGTTCAAACTTGTCCAATGTATTTAACACTAACTTTGAAATTACTTCGGCAGTACACTGTTGTATTCGTTTGGAGACTAATAGAATTGAAGGTGCCGATTGATGAGGTTCCAATTTGCGTGCCATTACATTAAGAACAGAATATTTCTTCCAATCTGTTGTTTCGTCGACACATGACCACAATTTTTCAACTCCGATTTTATTTTTTGTTCAATATGTTCGCGCGTAGATGGCACAATTCTTCGTAACGATGTTCGACTTGGTAATTTGCACTCCGAATAGTTATTCCAAAAGCAGATAAATGGTTCCTTGTCTAGTAAATTAAACGGTAAATTACATGCGATAAACGTAACGCATAAATTAAATATAAATTTTTCATTGTCTCGTGCGCAATTTCTTTTTGAGACATGCTTTCACATTTACGTGTCGTAGACAATGTTGTCTGGACCAACACATTAACGGGATTTTACAGATTACACATTTAATTTTAGCACCTTCATATATTAAGTCTGGAATTTCTGCAATAAATTTTCGAAGTTTGTCCGACCGCGGTCGTTTTGCTGACGAAATCATAATTTTTCTAGGACAGATAAACAATTGCGCAAATGACCGGCAGCGAAAATGTCCGTACTGCTCCGCAGACGAAGTAATACTACCGTTCCTCTCGGTCCGAACTGATTCTACGCCGACGGGCGGTGCCGCTCGTGGCCAGCGTTAGTTATCACGCACCATTGTGTTTTATAAACGCAACAATTCACTCAATGCAATAAAAAAGCATCTGCCGAATAATCTGACGTTTCGTTCTGCGTTGTTTTTGTCGTATTTTGTTTCATATTTGACAGTTACTTGATACTGTCCTAATATTTAGTTGTCACGCATTTTCGTTACTTTTACGTGTTATAAGGTTTGTTATTCAGAAACAATAAGTATGTTTTGTGATTAATTGACATTTAAATCATTGTTTATTTACCGTTATTATAATGAATAAAAAATAATTCAAAAAATAAACTGTCAAATACCCGAACTACGCATATACGTATTTTATTTTGTCCCGGTATAGTTAGGGCCCGTAACTTGGTATACACGGATAGTTCCTGAATAAAAAGATTTCCTAGGCACGACTCATTTTAATTTCCGGCGGCAAGTGATCAAAGCAGCGTCTACCGAACCATCCCAGATCTTTCTGAAGTAATGATGTTCTAGGTTGATTAATTTTGAGAATACTTGGTTTATGTATTGATGTTTTTGTCAACCTAACTAGTAGTTCTAGTGGCTATGTGTTTGATATTGTAAGCGTAGAAAAAATACCAGTTCTGTGAAGTGCAGTCATGACCTCCCGTATTTTAATCTTTTTTAAGGATCTCTTTTTTTTTAAATAACGTGCACAGTTCTTTGGAAAAAGCATTTATAGTTGATTCCACAGTTAATACAAACTTTGTCTGAATAAATGGATATATAAAACGCATCATTACTGCTGTGTAAACAGTAAAACCTTGTAATTTCCCATGTCATCTTTAACATTTGTAGTTTTATGTAACATATAAATATTAAAATAAGATTTGCGGTAATTGTACGCATTCTTTCATATACCAAGTGTTCACCTAGTGCGTGGGCGGAAGATAGCTGTTTAGAGGAAAACTTTCCAAATAAAAATTATTTAGACAAGTTTTGAACAACATAAAATTGTATTTAAGTACAGGCTGTCCAGTTTCTGCTGCACACGATGCAAGTTTCCCTTTTCAAATGAAATACCTGTACATTACTGTGTTTTTGGATGCCCCTGTTTAATTCATATGAACCTTCTTAGTTTCTTAAATAATTTGCGACTTTTCCGAAATGCCAGTGCTTCTTTAGCACCCGTTATCTTAAACACCTTACATGATAGAGTGGTGATTCAAATTTTAAGTTTTCAGCGATATATCAAACAAATTTTTATATGAACTGCGTTTTACTATAGCCATCGAAATCGTTGCCAAGTTTAAGTTGTGTTGTTTTTTAAATGAACGATTTTGAATATTTTTTCAGAATCTGCTAGAGCAGCCTTTCTAGATAGTTTTCTATAACCATTTTCCTATATCTCAAATATATCCTTCTTTAGTAAACCAAATATGAAGCTATACAGATAAGTTTTTCGTTAAAATGCGTAGAACGTTGCAACGAAATACATACATACTATAAACTTTTGCTTTTCTAATTATATTCATTAAAAATAAACTGTAACATTTAATGTAGCTATTTGAAGTGAACACAGTTTTCCTTCAATGCGAACATTTCTATTGATCTAAATTGAGAAAACTTTTAAACAACTTTCAGTATGTTTTTATTATATTTTTTACTGATGAACGCACTTAGTGTGCGATGCTTTAAATAAATCTATTCGTTTTATGTTGAACTCCAATCAACAATTATCTACTTTTTTTTGTCATTCATCGTGTTGATTAACTAAACAATGCATGTAAGAAAATGATGGCTACTTCGAGTAGATGATGGAATTGTACCAAAAAAGATAACGTTTACATATTTGCTTTAATGAATATCTTTAGCGAAAGAAAAGTTTATAAATCTTCGCCACAGCACGTTTTTAAACGAAAAAAATATCTGCATAGCTTCATATTTAGTTTACTGAAGGACGCATTTTAGGTATAGGGAAATGAGAGAGATGAAGAGATTTTAGAAGAGCCTCTCCATTAGATTTTGTCAGAATACACAACGCGATCCATAAAAAAAATGAAATAAGATGAGTGGCAACCATATCGATGATCTTCTTGTAGAATCTGGTGCTTCGGAAACTGAACATTCTGTATACTTGAATATAGTTTTGAAACGTTGTATAATCCAAGAATAACTTCTGTCATTTAATATCTAGCAACTAATAAGTAATAATGCATTTACAACGCTGTGCGACACCTTGCATTAACTCTTATTTGATGTATCCATTGAAAGGTGGAAGCCCAGGGGCAAGAGGTCTTAATCTGTTAATCAGATTCAACGGCAGAACGATCAATCTCGGTCCCAAAACAGCAGTTCAAGTGGAACCGGGGGTAAGTGACTCCTGAATCGCTTAATCTTAACGCTTGTGCATGTTTAGTCAATTAATCACGATGGAAGTCGTTCCATAGTTGTCTAAAGAAAAAAGCTATATCAAAATATTTTGGGATATAAAAGAAGTACTTTGAATGCTTACTAAATCTCTTTCTTTTATTAACTGAAGTACTTTATCCATTTCATATATTTGCCTTTTATATAATAGACTCCTTGTATCTGGTAACATATTCCCTGTTTCCTTTCATTTAGGTTTTTTTTATTAAAGCTTGCGTTTGCTCAAATAATTTACACGAATTTAATTTTTGGCATGTGATCGTAAATTTTCTTAAAACAAACGTCCCTTAGGGTACACAAAAGTCGGCTAGTATTAATGTGGGTATGAGCGCCATCCCTTAATAATTCGAAGGAATTAAAAGCTCGGAAATTTATCATTGACCGTTTTAAACTTCCCGTAAAATTTTATAGTTCTTTTGTTTGCGCATTAAAATCTAATTAGCTACCAACTTCTACGTCTTCTCTCTTTCGGTAGCGTGGCATTTCGAACTTCGCAGTAAAACGTTAAAAATTATACGCGCCTTTGTAGATTTCCATGTAATTTATTTCCGGGTCCCATGTACAGTGTCAACATCATAAAACACCAAACTGCAAACACCTTCCTTATTCCGTAGGGTATTTCGGGTGGGACGTTTCGCCCTTTTCGTCCGAAAGTCACCATAATAAAAGATTCTTTCCGTCGACAAGGTCTAATGGATTTCTTTTGTTTGAAAACGAACTTACTCTTTAAATGACATCTTTATGTCGCAGGAAATCCAGGAAAAAGGTTTAGATAAACGCTGTATTAGATTAAAAATTAAGCATTCACATCAAATTATATTAAAAGCAGCAATTATGCAAATCAAGGGACATTTTATGAATATACTTTTAACTTGAAAAAAATTACATAATACGATTTTTTATGCATTATTATACAGAGTTGGGTAAATGTGTTGGAACATCCGATTTCTATCTCAACCAGCAGTTTTTGGCAGACTCAAATCATATTCTTCTACCTCCTGCAAATTTTCTAGCTGGGTAGATTTTATTCAAGCCAAATTATTTGGCTTGTGCAAACGTCATGCTTCTGTTTACATACAACGATTTACTTGCGCAAATTAGCTTGTACAAGCTAATTGGCACAAATTGCATGAGCGTCTAAATCCACCTTAACATATTTGTTTGACACAAAATTGTATCAAATAAAAACGTTCGTACATTTAAACAAATTCAATCTGTTGTTCTTATAAATGTGCTTTCACTTCAATAAGCCTTTGTTGAACTAAATAAATCATTTTAAAGACATATATTTGTTTGATTGAAGAACTTTTTCTCTGTGTAGATATTTCAATCGGTTTTTATTCATTAACTTTCGAAACATTTAAATTCAATAAATCCCTGTTTGAAGCATAAGCACGTACATACATAAGTGAAAGTTAAGCTTTTCTAACATTTTCTCCATTAAAATTAATCCAATAATCATACAATAAAATTGTATCTTTTTCGCGATCTTCAAATTCTTAAAAACCTTCAACGTATTTTTTCGTTAACAACATGTTCCGGACATGGCGGAGGAAATTTCAATCAAGTTGAGGGATGCATTTTCTTGTTCACCATCCTTCCTGGTTTACTGATGTAAATCAACTCACTGCTTAACCGACGTGAGTTAAGAATTTGACTGGTGTATGGAAACTTTAGCAAGCAAGAACTATTCTAGTTCCGAGAATATTGTAGTGAACGTTAATTATTCTTAACTTTGGACCGCCATGAACGGACAGTGTGAGTAGTGCGCGAGGCAGTCGTGGATACCACAAAATAGAGGGATGTAAATGTACAGGGATATTTATAATAAAGTCATAGAAATAATTGAAATATAAGTATTACTGTAAACGTAATCAAAATCTGAAAAAGCATTATTGGCAGAAATTGATAGAAGAAAATTTAAAATCAATTTATTGTAATGAGACTCTGATGTGAAATTAAGCTTCTCAGGGATAAAAGTTACATAAAATACTAAATATGAGGGATCAAACTTAGTTTTATTTTGCGAAGAGAAACTGGATGAAAATTAAACAATTTTTAATGCCAAAGAGTTTACAGCAGACTCCATCAGTCCGCTGTTTACTCTCTACGGGCCCGGGGCGCCACGGCGCACACTTAGGGAACCCCTGGTTTACAGTATTTATTGAATCAAATAATTATATTTCTTTATGACAAATTTTGAAATTTAATAGCAGATTCCTAAAGCAATTTGGAATTTTGAATTTATTTGTTTACTTGAAATTTATTTGAGCTTTTGAAATTTATTTTGCCAAATAATGAATTTTGTAACTACTCACTGTAGTTTTTCAAGTGAAAGTTGCCGCGGAAGTCTTATCTCGACACAGCTCCCAATTCAAATCCAAGTGTTTTCTTTCTTAAAATCCTGATTAATGTTTCATAATTTTGATGTTGGAAGATCCAAATAGTCTTAATAAATGGCATTTAAACTTTAATGATGAAATAGTTTTATATTTATTTGAAACTTTTCGAAGAGTTTTGAAATGTTCTCTTTCTGCCGAAACTTGTCTATCTCACTTATTTTGTTTTTCTAATCCAGATCCAAAGTTCATTAATAAAATCAAATAACAAGCTTTCTGATTCCAACATCCCCCAAAAATGCATTTGCTTTCATGGAGGTGTTGTATGTCGAAATTTGTTAGTACGGTAACTCACAGTGATTATCATGCTTAGGTACCATTGTGTTTTAATTACTGCATGCGAATACTATTATATTATATTACAATCAATTATATGCAATGCAATTCATGAATTTTGAAAAGAAGCAATATAATTGAACTTTCCGTTAGCGAATTTTGTTTTTCGTACAAAAATACGTCTTATTTGCATGTGTAAGGCAAAGAAAGAAAATGAGTTTGGGGGAAATTGGAGGGAAGAGATCACCAGCACTGCTTCGCTTCGCAACAATATGCTACTAAATGCAACCATAAATGACAAAAAGTTCATGTACAAACGTGAGTAATTGAAAATAAATGAACTTTTTAATAATTATTACAGTATATCGGCCATCTTTAAGCAATATGTTGATTTAAGAGCGGTGGTAAGATAGTTATTAAAATTAATATGACAAATGGGAAATTAGAAAATACCAAATAAGACGAAATATCGATTACTTAAGGTTGTTCATCTAAACAGCATGTTCTAAATTTGATGTGATAACTTGAGTATAACTCATACTGTCAAATATAGAGATTTTTATAACTTGGTGAAGTTATGTAGTTTTGAGTGGTAACTACGTCCTGTTGAGAAAACAAATTTTAAATTAAAAGCAGTTCAGAAATTATTGGGAGGAAATTGATAATTATTATTTCCTTTAAACTAAATTATCTTCGCAATTGAAGGGGCAAGTTTAACTCACATTAAAAAAATCTATCTTTTGTTGTAATGAATAGGTTTCATGAAAACTCAAATGTTTGACCATATATTATTAATCCACAAACTCTTCTTACTAATCAAACAGACTGCATTTGAAACTTGTTCTCCTGGTTTGAAGAACAATGCCGCTAGATGTATAAAATATTTGCTTATTTGTTCGATAGCTCAGTACCTCTTGAAATGAAATATAGTACGTATGTATAAAAATAAATTTATTGAAACAGCTCCCCTTATTATTACATAGAACTATATAAAAAAATGTGAGGTTTCCCTTTTGCAAAGTATATAAAAAATATGCATATACCCTAATATTGTATGTTTATTATAATACGGTTTCCTTGTTTGCGGGCGTATTTCTATGTACATTTGTATAAATGTGTCCCAGTATATATTAAATCGCAACGTATATTTCTAGGTATAATTTTGAACGCACCTAGTACGAGTGCGAAGCATTTTGTTATCTTAAATGCGCCTTCAGTATCTATTAAATCGCAACGTTTATGTGCATTGTGCATTATTAGGGACACCACCAAACTCTTAATGGAGCTCGAACGTCTGGTCGCGGAGGCAGTAGCAAAATATAGCCGTTGAGGGCTACCCAGACGTTCTCGTGTTAGAATCTACGCTATGTGGCTTGAATGTATGCTCCAGCTACTGCCTCCCTATTGCAGCGGAGATTCCAAAGACCAAGCATCGTGCGGGTCCGAGCGCTGCACTGCGTACAGGCGACGAAGCGACGAATGGCAATCGTGACACTTCGTGCCCTCGTTCTCCGATGAAGTTCTGGCACTCCGAGATAAAGACACGTACACGTGCGTTATGCTTACTCTCGCGGCGGGGATTGTCTGTTTGATGCCCGACCGCAGCGGTCGTCTGTCTGGCGTGCGTCTTATCTCCAGGTTTGCAATAAAATAGCGTGCCGAAATTGCGATTATTTGGTTGAATACAATTTTACATCAATTCTAACTTTGTGTGCGGTTTTTTGTAACATAACTCCTTCATCCATTTGATTCAAATATAAATGATATGAAAAATTGTTTTAGATAAAAGTTGTTTAGTTTGTGACGAACCATCACGTTTCGCCAAATTTAAAGAGTTTAAATCTGGAAAGAACGAAGAAAATTATTATTTCAATTTTCACCTGTCTCATGTAGTCTTTAAATCTTTGTTGTAAATTCCTATTTTTTTTTATTCTTGTTTCAAATTTTAGAATCATTTATGTTGTACTCCAGTGTACTCTATGATTGTGGTCATTTATGATGTACGTTAGTACATATTGCGTAAGCACGATAGTTACAAGCTCTGTGATGAGCGCGCGCTGTTTACATGCAAGGTCACATTACGTAGATAGACAAAAACGAGTAAATTTCTCTATAAAAGGCGTTCAAATCTGCGTACATTAGTCTTTCTGTGGCTCATGCTACGAGGGAACAAGCTCTTTGCTGGATTGGCTCTGCGAGAGCTTCCACTGCCCAGACTTCATCTCTCGGCGGCCTTTGGCTGCGTTGGATTAAGGTTGGACAAGAACAACGTCGGAATATCATAATAGTGTGGTTTTAACTATCTATCGTGGAATTTTGACTGAAATTATTCCGTTCGGCCGGTATTATGCACGTCGACATTCCGTAGTAGCGTGGCTCGGGCTATCTATTTCGAAACCTCGACGACCGATACATTCAAAGTACGTTACCGAAAATATTTCACAAGTGTCTTGCCGCGATATAACATTTAAAGACCCGATTAAAATCTGACCGAACTCGTAATTGAGAAAATAGAGCATTTATCTTCAATCATTTATTTTACCCGATCTGTATATATTTGTATATGAACTTGATTTTAATTTGCTAGAGAATTTATTTTATTTCATGAAGTTATATATAAATAAAGTGTTGTCAATGTACTTGTATCTTTTCCTAATGAATTGAACCTTTTGGCATTTTTCACGCTACCCCTGTGGTTAAGATTGTCCACACATGCTGTGTCAATTATTCCGATATTCACTTCACTTTTCTTAATCACTAAAAACCGCAAACATCTAACAGTTTTATTTTGAAAATCAAATAAGAATTAAGCCACTTAAGATACATGTTACAAATCTGATATGTGACAGTTGAAAATCCCGTGACAACTAACGACATCCCAGCAACGGAAAATCAAACTGTATTATGAAGTCGATAATATAGTTCCCTTGTCCATTAAGTATGAGATCTTAGTGTTTAGAGTAAGAGAAGTTGATGTTATATATTTTATTCCCGTCTAAATCACTCAGTAACATCAAATTGATTAAAAATATTGTCTAAAAGTAAAACCGTAATATATTCTTTATACGATAATCTCCCGTATATCATCCAGAGATGTCACTAGTGAACAAAGTCTATCTTATATAGCTTGGAGAGTGTGAAAGACAGTCGCTTTGTAATTTTGCGTCTAGGAATAAGGAAGTTATTACATTTTGACGCCGGGACATGCACAGTATTACATTTTGACGCCGGAGCAGAGACGCAGTATTACAAGTTTATTTAGGCCCACTTGCAGCTGATATTAATTGGTAGCAATTTGTTTATTTTAAATGCATGCCATACTGGATTTTTACGTAGTTGTCTGATTAAAAAAATAATTTTGAGTTACGTTGGTACGATATATAATGACAGATCTAGTTTATTTTAGGAGGAAATGAAACAAAACCAGCATTATGATTATGATATTGATTAAGCACAATCGATATTGTTTTGCAACATTGAGAGTTACTTTTCGCAAAGTATTGTGATTAATATCATTAAATGAGTAATTTACACCTTCATGTAGCTCTTCTGCATTATTGTAATTGTAATTACACTTTGTCTATTTTCAGTTTTTACCTACGTCATCAATTTTTGTCCGTATGAAACAAATCGATACATCTGGGTCAAATTAAAAACCGTATAAACAGTTAAACTTGAAAGTAAATTTAATGTATATAACAAATTACTTTTGTTTGAACACAAATTATTTTTGCTTTAATTTGTTAATGCCTGACAGTTTCTATTTAATGAAAAGAATATTTACTTGCTTATCTAATATGTAACCTGAAATAGGTTAGGAATTTTAAATGACGAATGTGTGAATTGATGTTAAAACAGATTTTGGTAGAATTTCTATCTCTAATAAATCAAATATGTTCTCAATTGCAACCGATGTGCATATAACACAATATTCATCGTGCACATATCATAATGCACATATACTGCAAACTGATAAATAATGATTTTTATTAATAAAACAAGATGCATCGTCTTCATTATTTAATAATATATTAAGGTATAAATAGAACATTTCAGACAATATTCATAATAAACAAGTAAACATTAAATAAACATTCACTTATGAATCTGTAATATAAAAGCTGGAATCGAAGAGATCAACAGTCCATTTCTTCTTCGGAACTTGATTCATTGGGGTTGGCAATTATTATGGGCTCAATGTCCATATCTACTACGTTTCTTTCTCGTTCATACCAATTTCGTATTAAATTGTTTGTGTGCCTTACACAATTCTCCCAGGTGTTGGGTGTGCAATGTTCCAATGCTTCATTCCACATACTCAACACATTTTGATCACGATAATTATCCCTACCAATATTTTTATTATAATACCCTTTTGCCTTGGCCCAGATCAATTCAATTGCATTAAAGTCACAATGATATGGGGGAAGTCTCAGCACTTCGTGACCATGTGCTTTTACGAGTTTGTCAATAGAGTATTTTTTTCAGGTTTATTCCTTTTAACCATATCTAGTAATTCCACTTTGGTTGACTCACTTGAAAAACTTATGTTATTGTTCGTTAACTGCGATATCTTGTTTCCTGGACAAGGTATTTGGGATTTTATTAATCACAACGCTATGATAAGGAGCATTATCCATCACAACAAGAGAATTTGGTGGTAAGTTGGGAATTAGTTGTTTCGTTACCCGTTCTTCAAATTTTCTGCTATCCATTGCAGAATGGTAGTCTGCAGCTTTGGAATTTGAGGCAAATATTAGGCTTGCACCATTAATAAAACCATGTTCACTTCCAGCATGTACAATCATAAAACGTTTGCCATCATAACCTTCAGGTCTGCGAACACTTTTAATGGTGTCATCTTGCCAAGACTTAATTTTATTGCCCTTAGAATAAATCCACGTTTCATCTAAGAATACCACTGGTCTCACAGAATTCGACATGAGGTTGGCCATATATTTTTTAAGAAAAACACTTCGCAACAATGCAATGTCATGTTTCTCTATTAAAGCTTGCCTGTTGTCTTCTTTTCGATATTTAAAGCCAATTTCCTTCAACAATGCACTTAAGGATTGTTTGCACAATTCAACAATGGCTTTGGTTTTTAGTTCATCGTTTAGGGTTCGTAATGTAACATGTTTCCCTAAAACAACATTTATATAACAAAATTGTAAACCATTTATAAAACTGTTGTTACTTTGTTGATACATGTTGTAAATAGCATTTCGCACTTCCATTTTTGTTGTCTCTCGCAGATCCCTTGTTTTTGGCTTAGTACGAGGTATCTTAGTTTCATGAGATGAACGAACAGGAATTTGCGATTTCTTCTTTTTGATAGCACAAATAGTTTGTCGGGTCACACCAAGTGCTTCGCTTGCTCTCTGTAACAATATACACTTTGTAAATATAATTGTGAGTGTATTAGAATATCTACCTCGTAAACAACACTCAAAGGTAATAAAGGACCCCCATTTTCTTTTATCCTCTCAAAATATGCCAGAACATTAAGCACAAGCTCCTGTGCCTTGAAATCCAACCGCTTTCCAGGCATTCTCTGTAATAGTAAAAACATCAACTTCTGTTTGATGCATTGCCTTTTTTCAAAATAACTTACTGAAGACTTTGCAGTCGTACTCTGTGTTCTGAAAAGAACAATTTTTTCTTGCGATATGCGAAAAGAATGTAAAAAACGGACGAGAAAATAACTAATAATAAACTAAATACGAAAACGGTGCTAAGCTACATTTGACAACTGACAACGCACACTAAAAGGTAAACAGTGCACTAACAACTTGAACAATGCAGTAGTATATATGACTATCCTTGTCTGTCACTCGCATGAAAACAAACCAGCTACATCCTTGTCTGTGAGACAAGCCCAAATCTTGCTTCCTTTTTCAACAGTAGTACTTGAGAAAGATAGTGAAATTAATAGATTGTCTTTACCCATACGACAAAACAATCACGTACGTAAAAACTGAAAATAGACAAACTGTACTTTCATACACTTTGCTATTCAAAGTGCCCTATAAATAAAAATCCAGAAGCGATAAATCTGCTGATTGACCGATCACCATTTAAATGCGTTAATCTCTATTACTCTCTTATTAAAGCGATGACTTGTAATAATTAATTAGGTACACTTCGAGCATTGTGTGCAGTAACGCCATTTTGCTAGTAGCATATTTTAACATTTAAGGTCAAAGGTAGATCATCTAAAAGTTCTTTTGGGCAGGTAGAATTTCCAAATACCGATGTGTATTCATGTTTATTTAACAATATAAGAATAAAATTGGCGTCAATTTAAAATGAAATAGTTGCTACAAATATCTCGGAAACTAGAATCTTGAATTTCATTTTGATTTCCTTTTATTACTTCGCGGTTTTATTTCATTCTACTTACAAGGGAACACGGGTAATCCGAAAATTCAGAAAAAAATAAGCTTTCTGGGGTTGTAGACTGGTATAGTGTAAGAACAACGACAATTTTTTAAGATCCCCAATCGACCGTTTTTGGGGATTCCGCTAAACGCATTACCACCCTTAGCAACTTACGTTAATATCTCCGAAACTATGAGAAATGTTAAAAAGCATTACACAACTTCTTATCTGTTTGGGGGGACTATATGATAACATCAATAATAAAAAGCATTAAAGCTTCTTGCTCTTGACCACATTGCTCTTACGTCTCTCAGTTTATGCCACTAATCTTCAAAAACAGCAACTGAAATATTACCTGGCGCCACGAAATGCCAGTAGTTATAGTCATGCCATCCTAGAGTTTGTATTGTACACTTATGATGATTAAAACTGTTATGTATATGTCAATGATATTGTTGTGGGGGTTTAAAATCCATTTTTATATCTCTTACTAGCGAGATTTCCTTTAAATATTTAAGTAATTTTGTTTCTACACACCTGACACCATGTATTACGCGGGTAATAATCAAACACAAGATGATTTACTTCCTTAAATATTTACTTACACAAACATGCTTAACATTAACACGTGGCTTACTAACGGCCATTCTTGTTCTGCCCCTTCGTCGTGCCATCTGTATCGTCCTATTGTAACTAACTGTACAACAATATCATTGACATATACATAACAAAAACTACACGCAGTTGTAATTTTATTAGTTTTATTTAACATAATAACAGTCTAAAGATTCAGTAGTTATTGTGCGGGTGACGCGCTTCGTTGTCTACGTGACTCTCTCTCCTTCGCGCTTTCTGACGTCACACACGTACGTCACCGTGCGCCGCTGCGTGCGCATTACTAGTATAAGTGCCATATTTGAATAGTAATATATGTTTTCTTTTTATTACTATTTACCACTTGTACTAACTTAACTACAGTTTTTAAAATATATAATAAATAATAATAATAAAATTGAAGTTAAATATTAACTCATTAATTATTAAACTACATAAAATAATCCCTATTTAATTACATTATTAAAGAAATAATTTAATTATACTGTAACCTATAAAAAAGACTATTTCATTAGCTGATTCACATGTTTCTAATTTCAATCATTAACTTTAGGTTTTTTCTCCATTATTGTAATTTTTCTTTTATTGGATATCCTTGGAGCTGCCCTCCTGATGTGTTTCTTAAACACAAAACTGGTCGCCAATTTCTCAATAGAACATTATGAGATCTGGACCATTGTTTCATTCCTACCATTAATATGAACATTTTCTTAACTTGAAACTAAATGATTTACTTGGAAGAAACATTTTTCTGTCAAGAAAATTATTATCTTATATTATATATTTTTATAGTCTTGAAATAAAAATACTTTACTTGAATAGACACCGATTTTTGCAAGAAAATCAATTTTCTTGATGCAAGAAACCATTTCCCAGCGCGTACAACAAACATGAAAATCACTGACTTTAAATCACTTTAAATTGATAAGCATTTATCTTTTAACTTGTTACAGCAATTTTCATACTTCCGATCTGTTAAACTTAAGTGCGTCCCTCTGAACAAAGGTTAATAGCGACTGTAATTGGTTGCCCCACCGCGATGCCGAACGGTGCCTATAATTTACTTGTACAAATAGATAAAGACCTTCAATTTTCCTTATTTAAACAATATCTAAAGAGAATCTAAATAAATTAATTTAAATAGAGGGCCGTACTTTTTGATGCATTTGTTTTTTTTTAGTTAAAACTAGAGTCATTTTTCGTTGCTTTAAAAAACTATATTTGAGCAACAGTAGATTTACGTTTTTTTTCCTGGTTTGTTTCTTGAAATTGCTGTCCATCTATTTTGGAGAATTTTCTGTCACTGAATTTTAAAAGTTAATTATCTAAGGCTCTTTTCGTAAATTTTGTACATTAAAAATAGAATGTATACAAGACATATTAGGGTTATGATAACTGCAAATATTTGGAGAGTCTTCTATTGTTAGTTTCAAACATTTCATTTCGCGCCGATTCCTCTATGCCAATATATAACGAAACTGAACACCTGCAAAGGATGACATCACCGCGTCTACAAGGCGTAGTATTTGTGTGTAAATGTTTTAGTTAAACTCATTCCTCTAATTTGTCCTATGTTTTGATCTTTATTATTTAATAAAACCATTAATATTAATCCTTTCAAAATTCTACACCGCCAATAATCTTTATTTTGAACTCTACTTGCCTATGATAACAATAAATTTGAGTTATATTCTTAAACTAATGAGATATTTAATAATTAACTGTTTAGGAACCAGTCATTCCCGTTTCTTTCAATTCTTTAAGCCCCGCAGCTTCTTTGTTTATCAAAGAACATAAATTAAATTTTGTCAACAAATAGTATAACTTCCGCTTTATATTTTGGTATCAGTTCAATTGGATGTCATCCGTAGCTAATTGTTGTAATTAGCAATTATCCAGTTCAATAGACACGCAAATACGTTGCTAAACACCCATCTCGCATACGTCATCATATCTTTGCTTCCGCATTGGTTGAATCAGATTTCGCGATCCCCCATTGGATTTTCGTAAAATACATAAATAGAGGCGTGACGCCAAGAAGGATTTTATTAAGAATTAGTCACGAGATCGAAGTTACACATTAGTTGGCAGCAGCAGTTAGTGTGGCCATAAGTGGCCAAATGTGTTAGAAACCTGGTTTCCTCTGAGGTACCACAATTTGCCGTTTGACATAACCTTACTGGGGGATATATGGTGCCCGAGGTCCTGTTTTCCCAACGACTTTTGTTTTGCGTTTACATTTGTCGAATTGAGTCGTACGGAACATCGTACAAGTTGCGGATCTTAAGCTTTGGTTTCTCCACCTGGATTGTGTCTGCCCGCTGGTTGTCAACCACCGTTTCCTCGATCTGCGAGCCCGGCGCCCGTTTTTTCAACTTCACCACCGCTAGAAGACCTGTACCACCGCATCTTGCGGACAAACCTTCCCTCTGCGTGTCTCTCCGAACCCAGTCTTATGTAAGTTAATTTAAGATATTTTATGTACCGTTGCGAATCACAATTCACATTTCATTTTGATTAAACTATTTGGTGCATTTAATAGTCATTCTTTTGGTTAATTATGATTCGTATCTAAGATTTAAGAACTGCGCTTAACGCCATTACTACTGCTCGTTCTAGAAACCTGTAAATTTAATTATTAACCTTGTTGCTTAGATTAGTATTAATTTTTAAATATTTTCGTTGACGCTTTTATTCATTTCTTTAACTTAGTTAATATTTACAGTAATTGTTTTGACCCTGAGATATTAGTCTTTTTGTAACATTTTGTCTATCTTTTTCTTTTCATTCAATATACAGTTTGTTCAAATATTTGCTACGTTTCGAATTTTCGTTTGTATACTCCTTTCCTTCCTTCCCGAAAACTCTGAATGGTTTTTTAAAGGAAGTATCGACCATCAGCCAGGCGACGAAGCTAAACAAGACATTCAGTGGCGCCCCAATTAACATCGGAATTCTTGCTAAGGAATTCCAACACCGTGTCGTCGTCTCGGCGAGGAAATACAAAGAACCTTCGACTTCCGCAAGAAAAATAAATTTTGAACGCCGTTGCAATATTATCTCACTCCTTGACTCCTCTTCTTGTAACTCTACGTTAAATAGCAAACTGAGCAGCACCATTCTTTAAAGTAATTAAATCTTTCTCTCTCATTATTTTCATTATAATTTTTTTTTGTTTAACCGTAACAGCGTTCGAGAGTAGATGTTATTGAAATATCCTGAAAATATAGTCATGATTACAAATACAAACAGCACAATCGCTTCTGAAGCTTACCTAGCACGAGAGATAGTTCACAGTTAGTTAAAATATACATAAGCATATAGGCTATTTGGTAGGAATAAGGGAAAGCCGCTATTTCACATTAGAGTTTCTAACTTCACTTTCAAACAACGATTAGTATATCATATAACCGCGATGAGGGGCAGTAGGTACCTATAGTGGAACGGGAATTAGTTTGTGTACTGTTTAGGTATAATCATTACTATAATCCGCCGGTAAAATGGCCTTTTCTTTGTCTCACTGATTGTAGTGTAGTAAGTTTTATATAAAGCCATCTCCGGAGGTAAGTGGAACGATTATACCCGGTTCTCTCTAATGACTTATTCCAATAATTACTAAACAGCTGTCAGAGTTCGGCTGCGTCATAAACGGTTGGTCGAATCCCGAATACAACTTTATCTTTGTATCGCGTTACGTTTACCCTACGCTCAAGCTTAAATAGATGCTTGCGATAATTTACGTACTATTAATTAACTTAATATTAGTCGATGGATATTAAAGTGTGTGTGCGTGTATGGGATAACTTAGAGCATTACTATCGCATTTTCTTTTAGTAATAGGTTGCTTAATTTTTGATGACAACTAGATGGCACAAATGGCAAATCGATAATAGTTAGCGTTCATTGTTGCACTACGGGAATTTTGGTTTGGTTGTAATTTTGACCTATTTGACATTGAATATTGAAATGTTGGCTGAAATTAATAATACATGTATTATGCAAAAATCGCGGATAGATTTTTTTGGGATCGGAGATAATTTCAAAGTAAGCATTTTCTATCAAGACTGTCTTATTTCAGAGTTAAACCGGTGTAAGGTCCTTTTTAATAAGACGACCAACTATTTTTTTTTTACAAAAGAAGTACAAATGGAATGTCATTGGATATGGTGATTGAGGTGGTGAAAAAAAACGAGTCTTCTCCATTCGACTATATATTTTTAAAATAATGTAAGAATTAATAGTAATTCTAACATTTTAATTTATATAACTTTCAATTCAGAGATCATATTTTTGTGTTGTATGAATTTTTTTGGATAATTCTGAATTTTCTTTTACTAGCGCACACACATCAGAAAACTTGCATCTCCCATGTTGAATTTAACCGTTAATACTGCAGCTAGTGTTCTTACGGCTAATTGTAACAGGCGCATTAGTGCCAGGGCAACTTAGTGCACATTCAATTAATAATTTTAAATTTTCGTGGGAGATAGCCTTAGATAGAGAGGATGTGAACTGTTTAATCTACAAACATATGTGTAATTTACGTGTTACTATTTAGTTAAGTTCCTCATGTGATCTGCCCTTTGTGGGTTTATCCTTTCCTGCCGGTGGCCTGCCTGTGTGTGTCTATGTTAGTCACCCGATCGGCGCCGGGTGTGAAGCGTGTCTCATGTTAGCTCTGTTGTTCGTTCGGGTTGTTAGGTTTTGTGTCTTTATATATATATACATATGTGTACATATATAAATTACGTAAGTGGCTAATGGCACAGTACCAAGGCCAATATCAACAATATCTATCTTTTGTGGGGGATATATTCTTGTTTAAAATACGAACGTATTTCTAAGCATCTTCTATTCACGCTCACTTTTTCTTCTATCTGTTTCTTCAGTCTTCCATCCTTTAAATATATATTTACTTTTCGAATTTCTTCAAACAGGAAATTTTCATCAATAACAATAGATTTCAATTATTTCATTACGAATACGACTATTGAAGAAATATTTTCAAATTCAATTTTGCCTTTTAAAAGAGTCCACTTAAAGCAATTTAGTGAAGTTGACCGACCATTCCTCTTCCAGTTCTTAATCTGTTTTCTATCTCCACATACTTTGTTTTTCGTTCATTTATTTCTAATTCTTTTTCTCTCGCTGCCTTTTCTATCTTCTTTAGGGCTTGTATTAGAATCTCTTTTGTTCTTGTAAGTATTACAATGTGCGCATATGCCATCATTTGTATTAACTATGTATCATTGCTGAACATTATACTGAACGGCATTGTTGATAAGGGATCTCCTTGGGCTTAGGCCTCTTTAAACTTTCCGGATAATTGTCCAGTAATATTTATTTTATATTCTTTCTCTCTTAGAGTCATTTTTACTAGTCTTATAAGCTTTTTCCTATACCCATTTCTCTCATTGCGCCGTACACTCCTTCTCTTTTTACCGCATCGTATGCCTGCTTGAAATCTATGAATAACACACAAACAGACGAATTCTATTCCAGACTGTTATCTAAAATTTGTTTTAGTACAAACACCTGGTTATCACCGATTTATTTTTGCGAAAAACGCACTGATACTGTCCAATTTTCCTTTTCACCACTCCATTTATTCTGCTTTTGATAGATACTGCCATAATTTTATAAACAATATCGATCAGAACTATACCTCTATAGTTCCCATACTTGGGCATATTACCTTTCTTATGTAGAGGGCATATTAACGCTTTTTTCCATCTTTGGGGCATTATCTCCTCCCTTTCAAGCTTTCTTTATTAATTCAAATATGTTTTCTTTCAAGTTTTGCCTTCCTACTTTTAAGATTCCTGCCGTTACACCATTCTCTCCTGGAGCTTTATTACTTTTGAGCGTCTTGATAATTCCTTCTACTTCTTTTTTTGTTAGTGGTTCTCTGTGTTCTTCCGCGGCTAAACTTTCTTTTTCCTCTGTTTCCGATGGTTCTTCTTTTCCAATACCATATAGCTCCCTAAAATATTCAACCCATCGTTTCAGACTGTCTTCCATACCTCCCACCAGTTGCCTTTTTTTATTTTTGCAAAACATCATTTGACTCTATCTATTCTTTTCTCTTACATTTTTTATTCCTTGGTAAAATTCTCTCGTCTATTTCTTACAATTAGTATAATTATCTTCTAATTGCTTTATTTGTAATTCAATGCTCAACCTTTTCTTTTTTCTGTAGACATTCTTCTCTCTTTTTCTTCCTTTTTTATATTGTTCTATATCTTCAGTATTATCATTGTTTATCATTCTCATTCTAACTCTCTTTCTATTATCGCATCTTTAGTTTCTTCGTCAAACCATGATTTGGTTTGAGGATGCTGGTCTTCTTTCTGCTTCAGTTAACAATTGCGCTCCTTCTCTCACTGTTATTTCAAAATATTCCCCATTTTCTTTCAAACTTTTTTCAGTTTCATCATTTAAAGTATTATTTATTATGTTTTGGAATACTTTCCTTATCTTCTCCTCTTTCAACTTTTCCATTAAGTACCGCATTCTGGTGTTCTTCTGTTTCCTTTCTCTGGGCGGTTACTCTGTATTTTATTTTAGCTTTTACCTGGTTAATTGTTTTCTCACTAGGTGATATCCATATTCCCTGGTGTATAGACTTATGTTGAAAATATGTGCTAACTATTCGCATATCTCTCTGTTGCAAATTCTATGATCATTTTCCCATTTCCATTACTTTCACTATGTTTATTGTGGTTTCCGATATCTGGCTTGTATATTTCTTCTTTTTCTGTTTTTGCATTGAAATCTCTAATTACCATTTTAACATTATATTTTGGGACTTCATCATAGGTTCTCTCGATCTCTCCATAGAATTCGTTTTTTCCTGATCGTCTTTTTCTTGTGTGGGACAATGAACGTTTATGATACTTTTTCTTCTGTATCTATTTCTTATTCTTATTCTGCATATTCTGTTAGTTATTGTTTTAAATTCTATTATTCACTTTTCAATTTCTTATCTACTAAAAATCCTACTCGTAACATTCTATTTTCATTTCCGCTATTAAAAAATATGTATTCTCCAATTTCCTCTATAGGGATTCCTGTCTGCTTTGTTTCTTGTATTGCCAGTAACTCTATTTTATAGTCTTCATAATTTGCCTAAACCCGATTAACTTGTTTTCCACGTACGTACTTCTCACATTCCATGTTGCCATTTGTATTCTGTTTTTTTTTCGAATTCGATTTCCCTTATTCATAACCTTTCCCGTCACCTTGTTTTCTACTATACTTTTGCCTTGTTTACTTATTTCTTTTGCGGTCTGCTCCGGTGGTTTAAGTTCTCTTTTACTTGGGTCCCATTTCCATTCCATGTTGTTGACGATTAGCTTTCTGTAACCTATCTTTGCCGTTTTCCTTTCCTTTCTTCCTCTTTTGTTGCCATTCTTATTGCCTTTTGTGTTTTCCTCTGTTTCCTCGACCAATCCTCATTTATATACATCTTTGCATCTTTTAGACCTCGTAATTTACTTTTATTTTTCATTATTTCCATCTTGTCAGTTGTACTTCCTAATTATATCTGACATATCTTGTCCTCAATTCTTGTTGCAGTTTTTACAAGCACATCTACACCTACGTGCTCTTTTAAGAAACTCTGTATTTCATCCTTTAATACATTTTCGTCATTTGCGTTCAACTGTAGTCCCTGAATGACAACATTATAATGTCTTTTTTCCCCGTCCATAGACTTTAACTTCTCATTTATTTTTTGCAATTCTGCTTGAGTTCTTTGTTTTCCATCTTTAGGTTTTCGTTCTCCCCTTTTAATTTTTCACTTCCTTTCTATATTGACTTTGTTCTTTCCTTACCGCTCTTAAATTTTCTCGTACATCCCGTCCAAATCCTGTATAATCTTCATATTTTTTCCAATCTATCCTGATACTTCTTTCCTTTATCAGGTGGTCTGCTGATGTTCGCACTTCTTCAAGAAATCTGCTTTAAATCCTGTTGACTTGTTCCCCTTTTCCCCTCATCTGGTGCACAGTCATCACTGTCTTTCTGATACCTTTTGTAATATTTTCTGCAATTACCATAGAGTTTTCACGAAACCGGTGTCCCTTTCATAGTTGAGTGCCAGGGTCTTACACAATTCTTTCCCCGACAGGGGTGACCGAATTCGTTTGGTTGCCGACTTCTTTTATCTTCCTAAATCTGACTCTGTTCTTATTTCGCATTTCCTAGTAGCGACATTGATGCAAATTTTTTGTTTCGTTACTGTGAAATCTTTTAAAATTCGCGTGCTTATTCTAATCTTACTTAATTTTGATGTTTTCACCTGTGTTTTCACACTACACCATAATACATCACTTTATCTTACTCACTCGATTTTTCCAATTCGCAATTTCCCAAAATATTCAGTTTCATTGCGTAGCTGACATCAAACAACACACTTCGCTCGACGCCAGGACCGGCCAGCTTATAATTATTGGAATAAATTGTGTCTGTATAGATTTTTATTTAATTATTATTTCTCATGCTATGTACAATAATATGTAATATACAATTTTATTTTATTTCTGTGTCAGTAGAATGAATGCTTTTACTGGTATTAAATCTTCGTTTTAGTTTGACAGATGTTTTCGGGTATGGTCATTCACGATAGCGTAGATGATGACTAAAATACACCATTTGTTTTACTTTTTCCTAACACATACATCACATCTATGACCTAACTCAAGTTACTTCAACTCGAAATTTTGAATCAGTTCAACTTCTGTATGTTTTGTTTATTGCTGTTATGCTAACCAAACAATGGTAACTCCATAAACCATTTCAATGCAATATTCGAATGCAAGAGCCGCCATTGACTACAAGTAGCAATTTGCGCTCTAAACGTTGAATCATCAATTTAAAAACCTCAACAATCATTACAAAGACGTTAGATATATAATTCCGTATACGGTGGATGCAGAAAAGATATCTAATGCTGTTTAGAAAAAAATTATGTTTCTGTCTTTGAATTTGGCAAAATTTGTTGCTCAGTATTAAACACCCTGCATATTTCGAAGGTGTTTTGATGCTTAAAACCAAGTATATAGTTTAACTTCATGAAAATTTTAATTTTCTACTATGTGCAGAATAGGCGCTATTTTACTATTCCAAAAGGTTGGGGCAAATAATTAATTTCATGTTAAAAATGAACGTAAATCATCGTAGCGGCATACCTATTACCTCCGAGAAGCGAAGCGTTTGGGGAAAACATCATTGCATGTGGAATGTTGAATTGAAATGTACATCAGTGCCAAAAAATCTTTTTATAGACTTTTTCGCCACTATTTCTTGGTTCTTGTAATAAACCCTTCATTTTGTGCAAATTTGGCACCGTCTTTTTTGTAGTGTTGGCAACAAATCACGTGCTGAACCAGCAGAAATTTTGTAAAACTTTAACTTAATCAATAATTTGAAAGCACTCTTATTAATATCAGGATTTGTTTTCTCAAATGCAATCAATTTAATTTAATAGCTACGATGATGATTAAAAGATCTCGATTTGTCGATTTTTGATATATACTCAATTTTTATATTTTTTCCTATACCTATGTATGTGTCCGTAATGTCCACATATCGATAGCTGCTCTGGTTTCGCTCATTACTATTAATTGGCAGACAGACTGCGTGGTAGTGATGTATTAAAGCAATATTGGTTTTGATCTTCGAAATTAGAGAAGTAGTAATGGCGATGCTTATTACCTAGGTGTGTGTGACAAGAGCATCATATTATACCTATGGCAATTTGCTTCCGTTGCATTAAATAAATATGAAAGATTAATTAGTTTTATATTTTTATTGTTATACTTATGTCTAAAAGAGTTGCTCATGATACTGATACTGAACTTGCCTATATACAATTTTCGAAGTATGTATACAGCATGTCATCTAATGCGCAGGTGGATGATAATTTCTTCTCTGAGAAATTTCGAGAAAAGTTTTTGAAATAAAAATTAATCGGGGACAAATTCTGCTCAACATAAAATTATATGCCAGTATACAGGGCGTTTAGTTTTCGCTGCATATCGTATATATTACTACATTTTTGAATGCTTCTTTTTTCCGAAATACTTCAGTAAAACCCCGTCCATAACACTTCACTAACACTCGATACATTTTTCGATAGCTAAGCTATCATCTTCAGCAGTAAAACTGAACTAACGAACTAAGCGAAAACTAACCTAAATATGCAATTTTAAATTATACAACTTTAAAATTATGGAAATTTACCCATAAAGAGGTTAGCCATAAAAGAAGATAAGCTGTTAATCATCGCCGTTCCTTCAGTTTGTTGATAAAGGTGTTGTTGATCTGGAAAAAATGTCGTTTCATACAAGTCTTGCCAAAGAAATCAAGCTAAATATTCCAAATTGAAAAGTAATGCCATCACCTATCCACCATCTATGGACGCGCGTTTCGATGTTATACATCTCGTCGGCATAGCTTTGTGGAAGGTAATGGCATTTCAATATTTTAAATCGTATATATACGAAGTAGATGTTTACATGTACGCATGAGAAAATCTAATTAGATATCCTCATTTGTACGTTTTTGTCGAGTAAATTACTGCAAACGCTTCTACAGAACTGAACAAATCGTATTGCTACTAATTCTGACGCGACAGTAGTCTCAACTACTGGCTTAAACCGCCATAGGTTAGTTAATTGAAAAGTACCTTCCACAAAGCTATGCCGACGAGATGTATAACATCGAAACGCGCGTCCATAGATGGTGGATAGATGATGGCATTACTTTTCAATTAATTAACCTATGGCGGTTTAAGCCAGTAGTTGAGACTACTGTCGCGTCAGAATTAGTAGCAATACGATTTGTTCAGTTCTGTAGAAGCGTTTGCAGTAATTTACTCGACAAAAACGTACAAATGAGGATATCTAATTAGATTTCCTCATGCGTACATGTAAATATTCCAAACTTAAATCGAGCGGCGCGCTAGGAAACAGTGAACTTACATCAAACGAGACGAAAACTTCGCCATCAGTAAGCTCCTTAACTTTCTGAATGAAGGCGTAAGAATTTTTAAGAACCAAACCAGGAATCTGAACTGGTAACTTCTTCAATTTTTCAAACAACTAGTTGGAAAGCAAGTAAGTTGGAGTGCTGATGTTGGAAACAAAGGGTCTCATATTCTTCCCTGGTTTGTATACCTTAGGTAAACATTACATCGTAGGTAGCATTAGGCTTGATACCGTTAATTTATATCTTAAACTATCGCTAATGGCAACCTTACATTCTAAAATGATCTTTTTGGTTTTTGGGATCTTTTTTGACAGATGATTTTTGGTTAATTTTAAATAGGAACTTTGTGACAATGCTGTGTTGACTCGAGTGAAAGAATTATTCTGATGATCACAGATTTGATCTTTACGGTTAGATTTCGTTGTTTATTTTCCAGAATTTGAGATTTACAAGCGGTATGAATAAAGCTTTTGGTGTTATCATCAAAAGTAGTGATCGCGTTTTCTTTGCCAACTGTAATTTCTTCAACCGGGGGCTTATTAAATGGCAAGTTGTATCTTAAGCCATTGTTTTTCTTTCCAAAAAGGCTCGGGTGACTCATTCCTAACTAATTCAGATGAAGTTTTCTAGCGTTGCTGTAGATTTAACTTTGGAATATTTAGAAGAACTTGCTAGATAATCAAATGGATAGAGAAGAGGTTACTATTTTAATTTATTTGGCAAGATCCAAAAGTTGCAGAGAGAGCCATGTTAACCAGACATACGAACGATATTGATTCGCTGGCATTGCTTTGCTCCCTGGCGAGCAGTTCGGGTTCAAGGAGGGAATGTTTACTAATTTTCAACACTTGCGCATCACAGATGCTATATGATAAGCATTTGAGATGGGGGAGACTGTTGGCGCTTTGTATCTGGACTTTGCAAGAGCATTTGACACTGCATGATGGACTTATTCATAAGATGATTAGAATGGGCGTTGACAGAGCCTTAATTAGGTTATTTTGTTCTTACCCGGGAAAACGTTCTTTTTGTGTGCGAGTTGGGTCACGGCTTTCTTCTCGCTTTTCGATCTGTTCCCGTGTCCCTCAGGGTTTTTTGTTGGGCCCAGAATTATATACATCCGACGTGCCGCATCACACTTTGGCCAGTTTGGCCACCTGTGCTAATAACATGGCTGTGTATACGTGGTCAAAGAACGAGATTCTGATGATTTGCAATTTGCAAGAAGCCACCGACGATCTTGTGGAATGGGCAGCCAGCTAGAGATTAAAGGTCAACGAGAACAGGTCGGTTGCAGTTAGGTTCAGCAACAGGAGGAATATTCCATAAGTCATTAATGGCCAGAGGCTGGCCTGGAACAAGGATGTAATGTGCTTGGGGCTAGAGTTAGACAGTCGTCTAACTCTAGTTGTCTATCGCAGCCAAACGCAAGCTGATGCTACTCCTGTATCGGGGTAGCCCGTTAGATGCCAAGACAAAACTGTTTCTATTTACCGCAGATATTAAATATTGCACATTTTGAAATTGCATAATTTTGAAATTGTATAATTTAAAATTGCATATTTAGGTTAGTTTCCGCTTAGTTTATTAATTCATTTTTACTGCTCAAGATGATAGCTTAGCTATCGAAACGTGCGTGCAGTGTTAGTGAAGTGTTGTGGTAAGGGTTTTAGTGAAGTGTTCCAGTGCCACAGTGTTCGAATACATGATTTGGTGCTTCTTTTCAATTCATGTGAACTTTTTTCAACATTCTCTGTACCTAACCAGCTTAGTTATTGCGATAACCGAGATAATTTGAGATTTTCGCGACGTGCCATTGTTTCTTTAACGCACAATGGTCTTAAATACTAGCATGGCAATTCAAATTTTATTTGAATGAGTATTTCTTTGTGTTTGTAGCAGTATGTCGAAAAAATTTTCACAATTAGATTTCACAAGAAGGCTACCGAAATTGTTGCCCGTTTTGATTCATGTTATTTATTTTTTTAATGGATCACTCTGTATATTCTTTCAGAATTTAATTCAGAAGATCTTTTAGGCTTCTTTATGGAAATATTTTCCTATATCTAGAATGTGTTTTTCTTGGGTAAATTAAATAATGGAATGCGGTGATGAAATACAATAAACTTTTGCTTCTCTGAAATTATTCATTAAAAATTAGGTGTAAAAGTTATTTTTTTGTACAATTACATCGTTAAGCAAGTGAAAAAGTGGGTGTAAATAATAAATAGCGAAAATAAGCAAACAAATGTTGATTGGTGTTCAGCATAAAACAGATATATTTAAAATATCTCACATTCATTAGTAAAATAAAATTAAGCATCTGCTGAAACCTGCTTAAAAATACGCGATAATGTTAAACAGAAATATTTTCAAGAATTTTCCTGGGTGAATTTATTAAAATAACGCATAACTCGGACGATAAAGTCCAAGTGTTGACTGAAAAGTCAAAGTACCTCCAAAATATTCAACAAAAAAATTGTTCAGATTTTGAGCAGCTTGTATGCAGGAAAAAAGTGATCACTTCAAATAAATGCCGAAATCAGCTTCGTTGTTGGGACTACCCGTTATTTCTTGTCACGTCGCATAAAATAGCTCTTACACTTTATTTATAAAAAACACAAATGAAAGTTTGTAGTACTTCGTTACAACACTATGTATTAAAAAAAAAGCTTATCTGAATAACATCATATTTGATTTACTAAAGAACGATGCATTTCAGGTATAGAGAAAGCATTTTTGAAACGTTCATCAGTAGAGATGGATGAAATTAATGAATTAATTTAGAAGCCTGATAACTAAAGCTGGCCACGAGCGGTACAGCGCAGTAGCGTAGAGTCGACCAGGCCTCGCGTTCTACTAGAGTTATTCTGCTAATAGAGTTGTTTGCTACCGCAAATAATTTCGCTCATCTTTTAAATAAAAATTAAATAACACGTGCTCAAACACTTACCATTTTAAGAGTCCTCCGTGAAATCACAAAGTGAATAATGTCTGTTAAATATCTGCAACATTAGATATGTTTCAACTGTTGTTTCGGCAAAACTAGTACGGCATGAGGAAAAAATGCGTTTATATGCAGAGAACGAACGTTCTACATCTAGTGACGTAATATTTGCGTAAGTAAAGTAATCTTTCAAATAACTTAACGATTCTGTTGAAGCACCTTCACAAATGTGTCTTAATGTGCCAAAATCAGAATTTTTCTCAAAAACACTTTCAAATTTTTCTAGAACAGAACCATTTTTTGCGTCTTCAATCGCGCATAGCTGTGCGTGAACATGTTGCACTATTTGTAGAGATTCTTCTAACGGCACCGCAGGATTTTGTAATTTTTCTATTGCTAGCCTGAAGTAATTGTCGTGAATGATTTTTAAATCCATTTTAACCTGACTATCTTGAAATTTCGACTGGCTTTTCTGGATACCGGCAGCTTCCTTTGTATCGAATTGTAAAACCACGTTCTTAATATTGTCAAAATATTTATGATAATAAAACGCGGCCTGCAACCATGTTCTTCAACGAGTTAGAATGGGTTCTGGTGGCTCTGGTATACGGGGGCACAGTCTGTGAAATTCGCGAATACGTTTCGGTGATTTGACAAATACTGCTTTGGTATGCGCTATTAAAGCGTCTACCTCAGGATAACATTTTCTGATACTATCCGCCACAAGATTGAGAGCATGAATTTTACACGTAATGTGTAACAAATTAGCAGAATGCTTTTTAAGAGACCGGCCTACAGAAAGCATGTTTGCAGCACCATCACTCACTAACATCAAGAGTTGGTTTGTTGAAAGTTCAAACTTGTCCAATGTATTTAACACTAACTTTGAAATTACTTCGGCAGTACACTGTTGTATTCGTTTGGAGACTAATAGAATTGAAGGTGCCGATTGATGAGGTTCCAATTTGCGTGCCATTACATTAAGAACAGAACGTTTCTTCCGATCTGTTGTTTGGTCGACACATAACCACAATTTTTGATCTTTCAACTACGATTTTATTTTTTGTTCAATATGTTCGCGCGCAGATGGCACAATTCTTCATAACGATGTTCGACTTGGTAATTTGCACTCCGAATAGTTATTCCAAAAGCAGATAAATGGTTCCTTGTCTAGTAAATTAAACGGTATATTACATGCGATAAACGTAACGCATAAATTAAATATAAATTTTTCATTGTCTCGTGCGCAATTTCTTTTTAAGACATGCTTTTCACTATTTACGTGTCGTAGACAATGTTGTCTGGACCAACACATTAACGGGATTTTACAGATTACACATTTAATTTTAGCACCTTCATATATTAAGTCTGGAATTTCTGCAATAAATTTTCGAAGTTTGTCCGACCGCGGTCGTTTTGCTGACGAAATCATAATTTTTCTAGGACATATAGGACAGGATAAACAATTGCGCAAATGACCGGCAGCGAAAATGTCCTTACTGCTCCGCAGACGAAGTAATACTACCGTTCCTCTCGGTCCGAACTGATTCTACGCCGATGCGCGGTACCGCTCGTGGCCAGCGTTACTGATAACACAATGTACTCCGCAATAAAAGTATGGACTGTATTCAGGCTTTAAGTTTCCTACAGTTTTAGTTGTTATAATGGTGTTCAATTTAGGGTGCTTTAATGATAGGTTGCGCTGGTGTAGGTAGGTGTGAAAGACTAATCAGTAGAGTAACCAAAACTTGCGGACTCGCATAGGCGTCGGTATTACGGGTTAATATAAGAATACGAAAAATTCAAAAATAAACTTACTTGCTAATTATTCAACAAATTGGAGGCATCAGGATGTGAACTACTGTAAACTTGCTTCATTGCATATGTTTCCACAGTTACTTCTTTAAACCTTGTGCGTCGACAAGAAAAAATATTCTTATACATAGAAAACGATCTCTCCACATCTAAGGAAGTTACATTTGCATGTAGAAACTGTTTTTCAAAATCACTTAAAAGTTCACTATTCTTACACTTATTATAAATCGGGATTTTTTCCTTAAAACATCTGCCAACTTTTGACTAGCGCATAATCCTGGCGTATCATTTAATGTGTGTAATTTATTTTTTACACTCTCCACTATGTCTAATGATTCCGGTAATGACAATTCAGTACATTGTAGTTTTCTGATGGCATCTAGTAATACTGTATAATTGGTACATATTGTTGTTAAATCTTCTAAAAGTTGAGGAATTTGAAATTCTCTTTGACTTGCTTTGGATTCATTCCGATTAAATCGTATTATAACTGATTGAATTTGTTGAAAATGGATCAAATAGTAAGAAGCTGCTGTTGGCCAAGTACCCCATCGCGTTAAAATTGGTTCAGGAGGTTCTGGAATACCTGGACAAAATTTACGAAATTCTTTTAAACGTTTAGGAGATTTACGAATCACTGCTTTAGTACTTCCAATCATCCGATCAACGTTTCCGTAATGTTGTCGAACAACTTCCCCAACTAGCAGGTTATATGTATTAAGTTAGGAAATATATGTTTTAAGGATCGCCCAACACTTAACATCGTTGCTGCACTATCTGTCACAATCATCACAACTTGATCTTGGGCAATTTTAAATTTTTTCAAAGCGTTCATTATCACTTTTTGAATATTTTCCGCGGTACATTGTTGAACACGTTTGCAAGCTAACAAATATCGAGATGTTGTGTTCTCGCTAGATAAAACGCGAGCTATTACATTCACAATACTGTTTTTCTTTATATCGGTCGTCTCATCCACGGTAATCCACATTTTTTGGGAACACAAATCACGTTTACACACATTTTCTAGCATCTCTTTCATTCGCGGTAAATGATTCTGTAATTGTGTTTGTGAGGGTAATGGGTACTTTGGAACGTATTGTCGCCAAAACGTTTTAAAAGCTGCTTTTCTCACCAACGACAACGGAAGATTACAAGAGGTAAACATAATTAATAAATGTATGAGGAATAGTGTATAAGGTATTTCAGTTCTTGCATTTCTCATATGCTTAATACCATTGACATGCCTCTGGCAATCAGTTCTGTCCAATGCAGCCAAACGAACATTGCATATTAAGCAAAAAACTGCACTACCGTCATATTTTAAATGGGGAAAAAGTGACACATACTTATGTACATTAGTAGCAAATCTATTACGAGCCATTGTTTTCTTAGGTATGTAAATATTAGTTCTATATGAAACGATACACTAATTATGTACTTAGTATAATACTACAACACACAAAAAACACCAGTTATATTTTCAAAAGCGACACGTAAGTACATAATCTTGACCGTTCGGCTAATCTCTGCAACAGCTCAACCGGTACTAAAACAAAATCTCTCTCAGCGCGGTTTAACATGATTTATATTCAAGGTCGACACTGCATGCCTGCTTCTCTACCGGTTTAGTTTATTTATGAATTTTTCGTATTCTTATATTAACCCGTAATACCGACGCCTATGCGAGTCCGCAAGTTTAGGTTACTCTACTAATCAGTATAACATTAAATGACATGAAATATAAGGTTGCAGTACCTAAAGCAAAGAATAATATTTCAAACGTTTTTGCAATCATAATTCCTACATGGATTGGTTTAATAAAAAAGTATTCTGATTTACAACCAGAAAATAGTTATTGCATATCTGCTCAAATAGGGATTAACACAATTGAAAAACAGTCTAAAGTGCAATATCTCTCAAACTGCTAAATTCTAAGCTATATTGTGGGCATTATTTTCGACGTTCTAGTGTTTCGCATTTAGCCAATATAGGGATTGATTTGATTACAATAAAGCACCATGGAAGATAGAAGTCATCTGCTGTAGGCGAGGGTTACATTAATACCTCCTCCATGAAGAAGAAAATCAAAGTTGCGCAAACGTTTTCGTCCCAGCCGAATATATCAAGCAGACATCACAATGCACTAATATTACTAATTGTAAATCTTATGCATTCGCTGCTGAGGATGTGACAACTCAACAAAACTTTGTTTCTACTCACACACTATGGGAATACCAACATTAAATAATAAAATGTGGTGTGTCGTAATGAAATTCATTTCGACAGGCTTTTGCCCGCGGAAAAGTACACTGAGAAAAATGTTCTTGTTAAAATTACAATATAATGTTGTAATATTGTTGGTGTACATGTCACACCAATTGATGTGCTAACTACTGCAGCATGATTGTGGCTCCCTCTTATTAAACAGTGAAAATTACAAACCAAATGGTACTACTTAATTGTGGTAATTTTTACAACACCGGTTGTATAAATCCCAGAACTGTGTTGTACATTAAATATCACATGATTTATCATTTGCATTTACTAATGGAGGATGTAAAATCGACCCAGAAAGTAATGTCGTAGCCTCGTTAGAGGGAGATTTCCCGAAGATTGCCGAGGTTGTACCCTGTAGGGAGGCTACCGGTAATAGTCTAAAAGGAATGCGTACAGCGAAAAATGTGGGTGTTAGAGCGAGCAAGTGAGAGCATACATACTTACGGGCGAATAGAATCAATAGGTATACATCAAACACGTGCCCCCTTCTCGCAGGTATGTTAAGAAAATCGTCAAAATCTACTAGAAGGGATTAGTATAGACAAGGAAAGCGATAGCTCTCACGGCTTTTGATTTATGGGATGCAATAAAATTAAAATAAGATTTTAGTTTTAAGAATTTTTGAGAATGCACTTATAATGGAGCCAGCTTGTTGCCAATCTGCCGGCTTAAAAGAATAATAGATCTGTGTGTCGCCCGCATACATTAGTAAATTTGAGGATTTAACGGCATTATTAATTCCAGACGTGTAGATACAATACAAAAGCGTGCTAACAAATTGTTTTAATACGATCCGGACTCAATACAGATATTAAATAATTAAAAAAGGTTAGAATAAGAATTTATGTTAGGAATTCTACATCTATAAATTATGTATTATCGAAATAGAAGTAACAAACAACATATATTAAAGAACAGGCATACGACGAAATATAACTGTTGTAAACTAGATTTAATTAATCAAGTGTAAATTTTGATCTTACTGTAATATTTTTGACCGGTGAGAATAAGAAAACACCAACTTGCGGAATACTCCTTTAATAATATAACAAATATTTAGTGCAACTACTCAGTACCCAAGGTTGGTAGAATGTATATTGTTAAGGTTGCTTCGGTTTAAAAACAGCCTGCGCAAGTAATGCAAGTAATTCATCAAATTAAACATTGTTACGAAGAAGTATAAACGTATTTACGTTTATTTTACTTGATGTTTAAAAAAAATTAAATTTTTTGTATTTTTTCTAGTTAAGCCGTAGGGAGTTACATAACCTACAATATCGGAATTTCTATTATAATTTTTAACTTTTTGGTATGTTACTGTATTGTTTTGATTATCTTCCATAAATTTGTATTATAATTATATAACGTTTGATGTCATCAATTTTTGTTTTATATATAATATGAAATCCTAAAGAATTTAGCAAATATTCCTTACACAAACAGGCAATTGATAAGTTGAGGAGCATTAAAGTCGATTAGGTACTTATTTAACATTATAATTATATAATTATTTTTATTTTTAACTGTACTTATGCAATTTTTACAACTCTTCATTGTGACACATTCATGAAGGATGTATAGAACAATTATCTTAGTGAAAGGTACGTCACTCTATTTTAAGAAATACAAGCGTAAGTACTTACATTAAATATTTGCTAAATCTTTTATGGTGTGTTTTTTAACACTACGTTGTGTTAACCATTACCACAATCAGTTTGCAACAAAAGAAAAGTTAAATCTAACGTACCCAGCGGTTGTCACAATAATTAACGCGCAGTTGTGTTAGGACAAACACAATTGCCTTAAATTCAACAAGAATTTTTTCTCAGTGTTTGTAAAAAAGAAAAAACTATTTCAGTTGTTCAATGTACTCATTTTACTAATGTCTTCAGATGATTACTTTTTGAGCTAAATAAACGAGTCTTATCTTTTGAATTACCACCGGCACCGCGGTTATTTCAGCTAGGTGCATCACACATGCTCCCGTTTATTATAATCTCATCTATTTTTGCGGCATTACGCCACTTTCTACCTTTTTATCGGTAACACATTTGTAACGTGTAGCTCCCTGGAGAGAGTCGCTTAGCGTCGTTACTAGTGCCGGTCTAAATTGCAGTTAAGCTGGCCGCAACTATAAAAGCTCGATCGTGCATTAGATGGCATGGAACGATAAATTCGTTATTGCTTCGGGCTTCTGTCCGTATTGATCTGGTTTAATGTGGAAACTAATTTAGGGCCACGAATTATAAATTAAGGAGGATCATCCCGGGCGCTCCTATCTATAGACGTTGTAGAAGAGGTGTTGGAATTTTACTGCTTCCGCGATCTATTGGAACAAAGCTCTTAGCGCACGCGGATGCAGTATGCAGCTGCGTATTTTAATTTCGAAAAGAGGAGGTAAGTACCCATCAGCTCATCGGGTGAGATAATTGAGCTTTCCTACTTGGAGGAATTAGGTACGCTCGAATTATAAAACAAAAAGCAAATTTCCTCATTCTGTTTAAGTCCTACGTTGAATTCGGTAGAATTTAGGACGATGTGGTGGACGACCTAATTGGATTGTTCAGATTTTGAGTAGTTTGCAGGTTTGAGTAATTAGACGTTTATATATTGCGTAGTATGCTATAGAGCAGATGGTTTTTGGTGACATTAAATTAAAAGATAAATTTTAAATATAATGTTAATAATAAGTTACGCGAAAAAGTTTAATGACCCATTAAGAAGTTTTATTAGAGGAGAAAACTGTTATGACTAACCAAGGATGTTTGTTTGATTTTCATCGAATAATTTATTTATTTTATTTAGTCAATAAAGACCAACAGGATAATTCCCACAATGATTAAAAGAGAAATACGTACATACAGTATTTGCTTGTGAATACATACATGCATATAATTGCAAACATAATTTACAGTAAACTGAAAAACATACTGTAATAACTAATAACAACTAAAAAGAATCCCGAAAGTGAGTAGTAATTTAAGTTACAAATTCAACAATTCCATTCGCCTAACAAACTGTGCATATGTTAAATTAAAAATGTTTATGTTAATTGGAAGTGCATTAAGTTCTTTTACTGGATTATTTTAAACCGCAGGACCTGCGATGATACTTTAGGACAAATAAATCATCGTTCCTAGTAGTAGGCACAGGAATTCGAAAAGAAACGAATGAGGGCAATTCAGAGCAATCCAAATTACAATGTATACATTTTATCACAATTTTAATAGAGAGATTTTGCGTCTAGAAGACAATGAATATAAATTTCGTATAATAAACAGGATGTTTAATAAAAATTTAACCAAACGCTGAAATACGATGTCCAATTTTGTTGTGATTACACCATTTTATTGGGCGCAATAAGTTACATATTTTTCGTGCTTCTACTATCTCAGTAGCTACTCCAATAATGAAGTTATTAGTTATTACTAGTCTGGGCAAACAGCGGTAACAGTCAGTGTAGTTATTTATTTCACGCGTTCATAGCGTCAGTACTAAATCGATGCTGTATGCGAGTAGTTCTGTGTATATGTAGGCTGTCGTAACTTATTTCGTAATTGTACGCTTATGTTTACTTTTAAAATGTCGCAGTTAGGTACGTCGCGAAAACGACTAATGGCAGACACAGTTAAAAACTTTATAGTGGACATGCCGGACTTAATCTTTGATGGCGCTAAAATTAAATGTCTAGTTTGTAAAATCCCTTTAATGTGTTGGTCCAGAAACCATTGTCAACGTCACATTGAAAGCAAACAGCATTCTTCTGCAAAAAGTGGCAAACGAGACCAAGAAAAATTTACATTTGATTTATGTGTTACTCTTATTTTATGTAATCTATCGTTTCGTTTACTAGACAAAGTAGCATTTGTTTCCTTCTGGAATAAATATGCGGACTGTAAATTACCTAGTCGGACGAAATGTAGTGCCATTTGCTCGTGAACATATAGCAAAAAGAATGAAAACGGAATTGAAAGATAAAAAACTGTGGTTGTGTGTGGACGAAACAACAGATCGTCAAAAACATTCTGTGGTTAATGTAGTGGTATGTACAATGGAACCACATCGACCGTCATCCTCCTTCTTACTTGCTTCCAAAAGAGTTATAAATTGTACTGCCGATGAGATTTTAAAGGTGGTGTTGAACTCATCGAACGAAAATTTGAAGGTATTTTAGAGAAAGACTCCGATTTTCTTATATTAAGACAAATTTGTGAAGGTGCGTGTGAAGATGCATTAAGTTGTTTCAAAAATTATTTTAAATATGCAAATATAACATCGCTAGGTGCCGAACGTCATTAAAAAACATTTATTCCGCACGTCGTACTCACTTGACTGAAACAGCTGAAACATATCTAATAATTCAGATATTTAACAGATGTTACCCAGTTTGTGATTTCACGGAAGACTTTTAAAACGCTAAGTGTTTCAGCACGTTTTATAATTTATTTCTTACCTTCTATTTTATGTGTAAACTTCTATGCGCTCGCCACGCCTCTGGATGTTACCGCATATTTGCCCAGGTTAGTTATTACAGTTTGAATTGTCCAAAATAAATTTAATCCTATCTCTTTTGATTTTCATTTTAGGTTTATAGTACGATAAGGATATTTTATCCAGAATTTAATTTTTCGTGTATTTCGAAAATGGTCGTTCTACATCTAGCGAAGTAGGATTTGCGTAATTCAGATGTTCCGAACCGTTTGTAAATCGGGATTTTTATTTAAAACTGCACGAAATTTTTAAGCGATATCTAGTCCTATAGGATCCGTCAAGCTTTCTAGACCGGGTTCTAAATTATCTAAGGTATTTAATGTGTTTCGTAAAGATAAGTGACTGTTTTGTAACAGCGATATAGCTTGTACAACTGCAAAATAGTTTATGGAAATTTAATCTATTTGTAATTGAACGTCTGAATTTGAAAAAAGTTGCCGACTCTCTCGAATCGCTGCAGATTCATTTGATTTAGATTTTAAAATCACGTCCTTGACATTTGCGAAATATTTATGATAATAAAGTACTGCCTGGGGTCATGTTCCCCATCGAGTTATTACAGGCTGAGGTCGTAGTGGAAGTTTCGGACACAATTGTTTGAAAACACGGATATGTTTGGGAGATTTCACAAACACTTTCTTGGTAGATGCTATTAGATTATTCACCATCGGATACTTCTTTGGAATGGTTTCTACAACGAGCTGATACGCGTGTATGAGACATGTTATGTGAAGAGAAGTCGGAAAGCATATTTTCAACATCCTACCAACTTTCAGCTTTGTTGCAGCTCCATCAGTAACTAACACTGTGACTTGGGCTCCTGTGATACAAAATGCTCTTAACGAATCTTTTATTATCTTCACAATGGTTTCAGCATCACTTTTTTCAATCCTTTTACTAGTTAATAACAAGGAAGCTGCTGGATCATTACGTTTTAAAGAACGCGCTACAACATGAATCACGCTTACGCAAATTTTCTTATTTTTCAACTCGTCTACTATACAGTTTTTTACTGTACCCTGCAAATGTGGTAAATTGTATCGCAATTGTCTATTGGTTGGTAGTTTCTACGAGGGAACATATTTATTCAAAAAAAAGACGAAAGTGTTCATTGTCTACTAGGTGTTATGAGATGTTGCACACACTTAGCATAAACATAAAATCACAGAAATTCCCAGTACGGAATATTGTTGCTTAAATTCAGTACATGACGTACACTTTTAATGTTTTCTACAGTGAAATGTATCGCGACCTATCAACCGTATATTGCAAATTTTGCACTGAATGATAGTACACGTATTTTCCAACCCAGGGAAACGGCTAATATATTTGTTCGTTTACGACGATCCATGTTTTAAAAGACGCACACCGATAAACCGATAATTATCGAACAACCGTTCACTTTCACGCCTATCGAATGACTAAATTCTCCACTGGCTTCGCATCGACCTAAATCTCCTCTCGGCGCTTCTGCCGTAGCACGCATTTGTCGAACCTTAATAATCACAGTCGTCGATATCTAGAAGTTCGAGATGTATTCCGTAACCTGATCATTCGCCCAATAACAACAATAACGATGATATGATGATTCATACCCGTCACATCAAAGGCGCGTTTACCACGTATTAGCTATAATTAAGGGTGCAATTTTCTAAAAAGTGGCTTTCGTAATATAATTATATGTTGGTTTTGTTTAATAAAAGTTATGTAAATAATTTTTCTAAAAATGGTTTTTATTTCACGAGTAGTGTCATCTATTAGAATAACCACCACAGGTTTTGGGCCATTCTGAACAATGTGAAATGAACATATGGAGTATATTTCCTTTCTTTTAATCATATAAGAGCCCAGAACATTCCATTACTTTAAAAGGCACTTACATATGTAAATTTAAACAAAGAAGATTTATTCATTTTTTAGTAGAAGGTACTACAAAAGTTCATTATTAATTTTGATTTCCTTAAATAATATGCCTTAGCTGCTATTTACAAATGATAAGGTTTTACTAACCTTTTTGTGTTCTTTTATTTTTCAAACATTGTCTCCTCTGGTTCGTGTCCAATTAGATGTCCATGTTTAAGGTAGTTAGGCTAATTTATAGAAAACTGATTCACTTTCTATTTTTATTTTAATGCGAACCCACAATAACATTAGTGTGATATAAATATAATTTAAATTGTTGCGTGTAGGCTTTCACAGACGCTGTCTACTGTAGAATAGTCTACCCGGTGTTGCCGTGCCGTTGAGTTACCTCTTGGCGTTTCGCTGACTGCTTGTGAGTAGGTTTAGTAAGCCAATTTACCGCTAGTATTATTTCATTATCAAACAATAATTAAGTATTAAAAACAGAAAAAAAGCAATTTACAGGGTCAGTAATTTCTGCGGGCTCGGAAGATTGTGCCCTTGTGAATGGAGATTTTTCGAAACGGTTTTTTTTTGTTCTGAGGTCTGATTGTGGGAACGGCTTATAATTATTTTGAGGCGTGTCTCATGTAAGTTCGTACTTACCCAAAGTTGTAATGTTTTAAATAGAGCATGCTATATATTATTGCATTTTTGTAAACTTCGTTAAATTCTGAGGCAAAGTGTAATAAGGTACTACTCTCTTAAGATTACACGTTTTACTTTAGAATTTAATTAAGTTTTAAAAAATGCGGTAATATATAGCATGTTCTATTAAAAAAAATACAACTTTGGCATTATATAGGATTCAGCATAACTTTAAAGCATGCCTACAATCAGAACTCATAACAAGAAAAAAACCGTTTCACAAAGGCACAATCCTCCGAGTTTGCGGAGATGACTCACCCTGTATACACACTTGGAAAAACCTATTTTTACAACGAATTGTATCAACTCGTTTATAATTTTTTCCATATTTGTTGTGTACATAACATTTTGAGATAGAAACTACATACTTTGTTTGAGATCACGAGCTGGACCTTCTGAAGTGTAAATATTTGCTTGAGAATGCTTTAAAATCCAGGCTCCAGTCTTTCAGGGGGAGTTCTTCAATGATATGGGCCAGCAGTATCATGTTTCGTGTCATGATTACGTGTGTATCTCTGTTTGTATAAATTCTGTTTCCAATTTCAAACGGAATGCTGCAATACATCGAAGATTCAAAGAAAGGGGAGAACTAAACGGTAAATTCGGAATATTACAGTATCGGTAGACCCCGGTAAGAGGGGGCCGTGCCTGCCGTACCTGCCTAGTATACAAAAACAATAGTAAGAAAATAGAAAAAAAAATAACAGAACTAATACATAATTATAATATGTGAAAAGTAGTGGAACACTCACCCTTTCAAGCAGCCTTGGCTACGGAACAGTAAAACTAGAAGCACCATTATCAGTATTAACATCATATGGATAAGAGTGGCAAAAGGTTGACACCATTATATGTGTTTCCACAGTTGTCTCGGTGAGCGATGTTCGCCGTGGTGAGAAAATGAGTTTGTATTTTGAAAAAGAGCGTTCAACATCCACCGATGTTATACATGCATGATTAAAATACTCTTTGTACTTAGTCAGTGGATTATTCGATACACCATCACAAATTTGCTTTAGTGTTAAAATCGGGATCTTTCTGTAGTACACTCTCGAACTTTTCTAAAACGCGATTATGTTTTGCGTCATGTATAGTCAGTATCTGTGTATATACTCCGTCCAAAATTTGCAGAGACTCCAATAATGATAACGATCTATTTTGTAATTGGTCTATTGCGTCAGCCAATCCTTTATAGTAGCTACGAATATTTTTTAAATCTATTTCAACGGAAATATCTTGAAATTTTGACTGTCTCTCCTTAATAGCTGTAGCTTCGGCAGGATTGAATTGTGCAACAACAGCTTTTACTATTTTGAAATGTTCAGCATAATAAAAAGCTGCCTGCAACCATGTTCCCCAACGTGTAAGAATTGGCTCCAGTGGTTGACGAATACCAGGACACTCTGTATGAAATGGTCGTAGGCGTTTGGGAGATTTCAAAAATACTTTTTTTTGTGCTTGCTGTTAATGCATCTACCTCGGGAGAGCATTGTCGAATGGTTTCTGCCACAAGATGTAAAGCATGCACTTTACACCTAACATGTAAACACTTGCAACCATGTTCAAGAGGAGAACAGGCATACCGAACGCATATCGCTGCGCCATCGCTCTGAAACATCAACATTTTATCTTTTGAAATTTTTCCAACGTACTAAGTACAACCTTCGTAATTGCTGAAGCAGTGCACTCTTGTAGTCTTCGGCTAGCTAGTAACTATTGTAATGTAGGTTTACTAGGGTCTAGTATGCGTACCATAATATTTACAATTGAATTTTTTTTACAGTCTGTTGTCTCGTCAACATATAACTAAAGAAACTGTTTTCATCGCGTACAAATGCAACATGCTCACGTGCCGTTTTCTCCGTTGGCAACCGCAACTCGGGATTGTATTTGTCCCAAAGGTCCTTAAACGGTTGCTTGTCGAGCAAGCCTAGTGGCAAATTACAGTTTATCAACATAGGAATTACATAAAAGAAATGCACTTCTCGGTGGCATGCCTAAGTTTCGTTTTCTATGCTGTGCGGAATTTACGTGTCTTGTACAGCTCCACTTCTTATTTGACACCAAATGCATTTTGCACACTTTACAAACTATCTTACTCCCGTTGTAAAACAAATCGGGAAAGTCAGAAATAAACTTATTTACTGTGTCTTGAAAAGGTCGTTTTTTAGGCTGTAAAAACTACAATTAATAACTACGTCTGTATCAATAAAATCAACACGCCCTATCCGCTATCCAATGCTAAACTGAATTGAATGATGATGATTTGTCGTGTCGTATCATAATCGATCAGCCGTCCCCGTCCACCTAAACACAGTCACACCGCCGCTGCGATTGCTCTCCAGTTACTGGGCTCTAGTGATTAGGATTGGTAAACCGGTGAAGCATATAAACTAATCTGAAATATAAAAAATGCAGCTTTATGTCCACGTAGAAGTACATATTTAATTAGTACCTTACATTTTTAGAATGCTGAGAGTATACTTAATTTTTTATTCAATTAGACGTTAGCAAATATTCGTTATTAGATGTCGAGTCAGTAATTGAATTTAATTTTCAGATAATAATGAGAAAACTACGAATACGAAATGTAACTATAGAATGTTTTTAAATTTCTAAATGACGATAAAATTATTTAATAGTTAAAAGTATTTTTTTCGTGCAAGAATCAACTGCAATAAAATATTATCTTAGTGTAGATTGTAATTGGGTTCATATGAATAAAAATTATGACATTTTATACAGTGAGGTCCTAAAGTATCCAGTTCAATTGCATTTCTGGTGTTACCGGAAGTGACCTCAACTTTACATACATTACCCTAACTTAAGAAATATAGTGATATGCAGCAATAAAGGTTTTGGTAATCTGTTTTCGTTGTTGCGCAAAGTTGGCTAGGATTGAGCGCCAAATTGTTTCTTGTGACGCCAGACTGATCTGAAGAGCTTGTTGCTAAGCAAAGTAATCATAACAATTGCCAAACTATGGGATCTCAATTCAAAAAGCTTAAATTCTTGTTATTTATTGTTATTATAGCTTGCATTTGTCACACGTTCCTTCTTTGTTCTCGTTATTATCTTCTCTCATTTTAACTTTGCTTTATTGAACGTTATTGCAATTAATTAATTATGGTAGGTTTGTTTAAATTTGATGGTTTTTGATAAATAATATGTCTGTTTTTTAAGTCTTTTGTGTTGTCACCTTTATGATGGCTTCGGTACGAACTACGCAAAATTGCTGTGTCAACTTTAATATTATGTAAATCTGGCAACAATTATCACTTTATTTGCCGTGGTTGCGCAACAAATTATACAATAATTTAAATAATATTATTTGCTGTTAAAGCAGTTCGCTATGTGAATTTTATACTATCCTTACTTAGCGCAAAGTTCAAATATTTACGGCTGTACAAGGGCAGTGTTTATTATGTTCCACTTCGTAGTAATTGTTGCCAAATTCACCGAATGCACCGAATATTAAAATTAAGTACTTGAAGTTTATCTTACGTGGTCCACGCAGAGGTCACTACAAAATCAACAACATAAAAAACTGGAACTTAAGCATATTGCCTGTCAAAAACTAATAAATTTAAACAAACCTCCATAATTAATTAATTACAATAAAATTCGACAACGTAAAGAAGAGACAACAATTAACAAAACAACTTACTCTTTACTAGCCAACTTCGCGTAATAAGAAAAACAGATCGCCAAGCCTTTATTGCTACATATCGTCATATTTCTTAAGCTAAAGTATAACACATGTTGTACCGTTAGTAGAGTGTTTCAGCCGATTCTGGGACCTCCTCATTGACCTTGACCATGCATATGCAAGGTCAATGAGGAGGTTCCAGAATCGGCTGAAACCGGCCAAGGCCAACCCCAGGTCAAGGTCAATGTCGAGATTGAGGCCAATTTTTGGGTCAAGGTCATTGTCGGGGTCAAGGCCAATGCCATGCCCAAGGTCAACGTTGCGGCCAAGGTCAAGGTCAATATTGCGATCTGGGTCAAGGTTGGGGTCAAGGTCAGCGATGGAGTCGAGATCGAGGTCGATTTGGGATCAAGGTCAATTTGAGGTGAAGGTCAATTTAGTTGGGAGGTGTTAAAGTCAGAGGATGTATCACAATTAAGACCGTATCTCAAGGTTGATGATTGTGTATAAAAGGCTTGCAGTAGTGAATAGATGCTAGTATTAAAAGTGGTAACCATGGACAACAGATATGGTGATATGGGAAGAGAAACTTGTGAATGTTATCACAAGAATAAAGAGAGTGTGTCGACTAACATCAATGTTGATGAAGATAACTCTTCGAAAGATACTGTCCATCACATACGTCGCTATCCGAAAGAATATCATAGAAATCATCTTTATCGGGCAATCGTGGTAGGGAGAGACGCTCATGAGAACTAACGTAGTTATATGGAAATATACCTTTCTGTCGTATTAATTCAAATTTTTCCCTATCAAAATATCTTGTAACTTCTTTACACTGTTCGTCATCCAAATAAGATGAAAGTTTCTCCAAAGAGGAACTCATAAATCGAAATGAATCTAAGAATCTTAACTTATAGAATACTTTCCTTTCTTACCATTGCAATCGATTGTATCACCTACATGTACTTTCTTAGAAAACGACACGTATTTTTCTTTATTTTGCGCAATGACATCTATTTCTTCTTTTTCCAATGCAAGTGATTTTACAAACAAGTGTGCATCGTAATTCGATAAATTATGAAATATAATTGGTATATATCGGGGTTCTTTATAATTTATATTACATACCATATGTGCTGCACCTCGGTATAAACCACTCAAATGATCATGGTCACATACTTTCTCTACAACTGACGATATTTCTTTTTCGCAAATATGACACACCTTTGCCTCTTCATAGTTTCTCTGCTCTTCATCATTTAAAGGTCGCATTTCTACCACTTTACTTAAATAATTTGTATACAAAAATTTTACATCCATCTCTAACTGTTTGACGAAACATGTAGCTGCATTTCTTCCGCGGTAAGTACTCAGCTTACTTAAGTTTTCATTAAAACTACATTTTATATAATACGCGAAGGAATATGGTTCATGTTCGAAACATTTAACAGAAAAAGGTTTTGCGGGGTCTGGTTCTGACATATGTATAGGTTTTAATAAAGCCTCGAAATCAGCGTATATAACAAAAGGAATTCTTAACTGTTTTTCAAATTTATCAAATTTTAATATATTCTCGGGTAATTGCTCACCATACTTATTCATTTTCAAAGTTGAACAAGGAAATACTGCCTTAACCTGCTTGCAATCTTCATTTTCATGTCTGCGCAATTTCTCTTCACATGTGAAAAAAGTTAAGCAACCTTCACAAATATATTTTTGATGTCCAGCGTGCGACTTCTGTGATGAAACCAGTCGGGACAAATTCTTAATCCAACAGTAGTGAAGATTCCCATCTTCAGCACTAATTAATAATAAATTAATATGATTTATTGTTCTTCGCTTCGTGAAATGTAACGGTCCCACTACATCATGCACTCTCGCTGTACCATTAAAATATTCTTCTATACCATATACATTAAGAGACATATTATTTTTTTCTTCAAATTTAGCGATATCTTTTAAGTTAACAGGGAAAGTTAAATCTGTAAAATCGGCCACAGTATCATAATGTGGATAAGAAGAAACTTTGTGGAAGTCCAACTGGCTCTCTTAAAGCTGAAGTAATAGCCCAGGCGAAACATGCGTTATCAGCATTTTGAACATTGATTACAGCTTTCTTTTCCTTTATTGTTGGCGGTAAATCTACATAGCTGGAACCTCTCATTGGATTGTATTTGTTCATATTTACTTCCAGGTATAAAATATTATTGAGGGTCCATCCTAAAATCAGTAAAAAAGATCTCAATAATATAATAAAATACTGATAATAATTTAAATTCACCTGAATCACGTTCTTGAAATTCACTCATCTTGCTTATAATTTCATCCATATAATCTTCATACAAAGCATATAAATCGCTTCCATGGGTTATAATTTTGTTTCGAGTACTAAGGGATTTTATTTCAACATTTTCTTTGATTAATAAATAGTATAAACCATATAGGTCCAAGTTAATTGTACATATAAAATATTATCCATCAGTGTTATCACTTTTTCTCTAATATTTTTTGCGAATTCTTCTACATCGACATACATACGAGACGAATCAGATATTTTATAACTTACTACCCTTTCCCCAAATGCGGCAATATTCTTTTTCGCTCCATCATCAATCACTACAAATGCTTTACCTCGGTGATTAGTACTTCGGATATGTGCAGTGTAACAATTCCTTTCCACATGTACATCACACAGTTCACACTTCACCAAATCCGTATTATCATCGATCTTTATTCTTTTCCCTCGACAAGAAGTTAAGATATGCCGATTTTTATTGTCCCTACGAGTAAATTGCTTACAACAATATTCACACTCGAACATTTCGACTTGCTACCAACAAGAATAGATGAGACTGTCATTAGCGTATTAGGGACATCTCATTTTAAACATCCAATCCCCTCTTGAACTGTTTCAAGGCGGACGACGTCTCACGGGTTTAACCGAATTAGACATCTCAAACCTTTCGTTGAAGGTCTTTAACTGGTTTCAAGGCGAACGACATCTCGGAGTTTTCGTTGAAGTATACAACATTTCAAGGTCTCCTTAGCCCACTACATACACATAAAGATTTGAGGGATAAGCTTGCAATAGTCATATATCAGAAAGTTAAAGCTCGATAAACTAAAACTGTGTAATAGTAATTGTAAAACTATCGGCTTCATTATTTGAAAAATAGATATAACAAAAATATCAATTATGTCAACTATAATAACTTAGTGGGGTTAGACGTAAAGCAGTGGAATACTGAGTCACACAAACGATTGCACTAGGTAATTATAAAATTCTAATCTGTTCACAATGTTTATTATGCAAATTGTAAATTCCAACATTGATATTAATATGAATAACACTAAACTATAATTTAAATTAAAATTCAACAAAATCATGAATATTATCTAATATATTTTGAGCTAATATTAACGTTTCAGCATCAAAATCTACATCTTCTTCCTCTTCCGGAACCTCTTCTTCACTCCCGTCATCCATAAAAAAATCTTCCTCACTACCGTCCTCCATAAAAAAATCTTCCTCGCCACCGTCCTCCATAAAAAATTCTTCTCCCTCTTCAATAAATTCCTCGTCACTGATACTATCCCTGATACTATCCTCCATATCTTCATCACTGATACTATCCCCCATGAGAGATTCATCTTCTTCCTGCTCCATATCAGTATCAGCAAATATTGGAGGAATTTCATTAAGCTCAGCATCAACCATTTCAAAATAACTAAAGAATAATTCGCGCCTATTCCTTTTTCTTAATATAACACCCATTTTTAATATCTTCTTCTTTCACAATATCTTCTAAGTTCTCAAACTTCTGATATCAACAATACGTTCTATGTTATAATATACTAGTTGAAACCCCCTCCATTAATCAGTCTGACCTTTACCTCGAGAATGACCTCACCTGGCTCTGACCAGATAACATTAACCTTGACCTCAACATTGACCTTGACCTCAAATTGACCTTGACCTCAAATTGACCTTGACCCCAAATTGGCCTTGACCTCAAATTGACCTTGACCCCAAATCGACCTCGATCTCGACCCCACCGCTGACCTTGACCCCGATCTCAATATTGACCTTGACCCCGATCACAATATTGACCTTGACCTTGGCCGCAACGTTGACCTTGGGCATGGCATTGGCCTTGACCCCGGCAATGACCTTGACCCCAAACTTGGCCTCAATCTCGACATTGACCTTGACCTTGGCCTGGGGTTGGCCTTGGCCGGTTTCAGCCGATTCTGGAACCTCCTCATTGACCTTGACCAATGCATATGCATGGTCAAGGTCAATGAGGAGGTCCCACAATCGGCTGAAACACTCTACTACCGTTGGATTCGCCTTTCGATTATCTTTCTAAAAACATAAAAATAAAACTGCAATTGAACTGTCGATAACGGCAAAAGTTAGCTCACAAAAAATATAAATTACAATTTTTTTTCTAAAAACGCTAGCTTCTATCGTTGAAAAGTTAGTATGGGGCGGTGGTGCTTTAGGACCTCACTGTATATGTTAGCATTTACACGATATAATTCAAAATTAATTCAAATCGTTAGCGTTTTAGCGAGAGATTTTAAATGATGCGGTGACCTTGGGTGATCGCCGGAACATACATATGTATTTTGAGTTGCACGGAAATTGGCTAATATTGCTTTCGTAAACGTTGAATGGTATGTTCACTTTGCGAAGAGCAGTATTCCACAAACAGGCCTTTTAAGGTCAATTGCAAACATTACCCGAACGTGGAAATTTCGTTCGTGATTTTCTGTTTAATTGCCGAATAATGAAATTCTATGATAAAATGGGAAATATACGCGTTACTTTCAATTTGCCTTTAGTTTCAGTTTTGTGCCAGAAGATTGCTGTCAAGCGATGAATAGATGTCCTAGTACCGAGCAATTAAGTAGAATTGAGACTGCTGATTTTAAGTGTTAGAAACTTGAATTTTAAATAAAAAAAAAAACTTGAATTCTTTAGAATCTTCTTACCAACTACTACAAATTCTGTGAAAATTTATTTCTCCAAAATCAATGCTTTTAAATATATTATAATAACTACATCAAAAGATACCTAGAATTGTTTCTAGGTAACCAAAATTATGCTAATATAGCTCCTCATGGTATTAATGGAATCACTTACGGCAAAAGCATTGCGAGGAGAGAAAACACTAGTCAACGGACATGCGGCTCCGAGTGCTTCTCTACTTCACACCACGGTATGCTTCTTGGCTTATATCACTATCTTTCGAAACAACGAGCACAATACCTTCTGGCGTCATCTAGTGCTAGATCGTATCTACCGTCTAGAAAGTACCGACAAAAACCGGGTACAGTTCCCAAACCAACTCTCGAGCAGATGTTGGACTGCTGAACTCGGAATGGCGTGCACATGAGTGCTGTGGGTACCTGCATATATAAATGATTTCTATAGACTTATGATGTATTAAAAACACATCAAATATGCCCATGAACAATAACCAAAGTAATGCTAATAAACTCTTCATACTTAGTATTGATGGAATCACTTACAGCAAAAGCAATCTGAGGAGAGAACACACTAGCCAACGGACTTATGAGTCAAGTTGACAATCCAAGAACCCGCCTTGATATGAAATTCATAAATTAGTATTGTACAGGGTGGGGCAAGGAAGTATCCCTAACTTTGAAGGTAAATAAAAAAAAAAATAAAAATGTTAGAACAAAACTCTATTGTGGCATCAGAAGGGTACAACTTTAAGTTAATTTTACTTAGTTTTAAACAATATATCATTCAAGTGATGTCCCTCACTATCAATGGACTGATGTAGCCGGTTTCTGAAGTTCTCCACAACTCTGCGAAGCATCTGTTGCTGAATGCGGCCAACTTCAAGGCGTATTGCATTCTTCAAGGCTTCGAGGGTCCTGGGCGGCTGGGCGGCACGTGCGTCTTGAGGCAAGTTTTGAATCAAAGTTTCATATGCCTGTACTCGATTTTGCCAGTCCCGCTGTGACAGTTGTTGCGCAATGACCATCTTGTATGGATGGAAGTGAACGTCTTGGTGGAGAATTCGACGCATAGTACGGTTAGAAAGCCGCAGGGCGAATGCATGCTTGCGAACAGAACGCTTAGGGGACTGCAAAATCGATCTTCTTACACGGTCAAGGTTTTCTGGAGTTCGGATGATCCTCTAAGCCCGAACTCTGTTTTGCAAAACACTACCACATGCACGGAAGTTCCCCACCCATAATAAAATGGATTTTCGGTCTGGAACAGCATTAGGAGGGGGAATTCGGTAACGAGTACGCAGCGCACGCTGCACTGCAACGATAGACTTGTTTTGGGAAAAATACGTCTCGACGGCAAGCGCGTGTTGCTCTTTCGACCAACCCATGTCTACAACTCATGGCGGCACTAAGAGAAACTTCCAAGGCTGCAGCATCTTTCGAGCCTATCCTCACCCTCCCAACACGTCCCCTCCATTCACTATGCCATCTCGAAAGTAGGGATACTTCCCTGCCCCACCCTGTAATATGTGTTTTTGGCGTAGGGACATAAAGATTTGGCTAAGTGGCATAGTATTATTAATTTGGAACGCTTCATGTAATGACCTATTTGTTTTCTGCTTAAGTAAGAATTTAAATCGGCAAATATGAGTGACCAGTTGAGATTGTGTTTTGGTAAATAATGTATCTGTCGAGAAAAAAAGCTGTACCTAAATGAACTCCGTAATTTTCAATGCCCAACGGCACTGAGTCCGCGTTTGTCCCCTGAGGACAGCCTCTGCTCGGCCTGAAACGAATGGTACAATTGTGAAGCTAAGCATATTGCCAATCTATTCCGCAATGGTTGATTCAATGCGCCTATCCAGCACTGCTCTGATCAGTGATGCGGTTCGTGCGTTATTAAACGCTCCTTCTATATCCAGAAAGACACTAAGCGCAATCTCTTTGTTATCTAGGGATTCGGTTGTATCTGCAATAATGTTGTAAAGGGTTCAGAGACTTCCTGCGAATGCATCCATCCAGCACCTTTTCAAATGTTTTTAGAACGAAAGGCAAGACTAATTGGTCTAAAAGAAGTTAGCTTAGATTTTTGGCGCCCCAACTTGGGTATGTATGTAATCCTAACCCAGGACCAACCAGTCGGTACATAATACCACGCCAAATTGACCCTAAAGAGTCGCAATAACGTGGGTAGTCCTTGCCCTGCTGCAAAAAAGCAATCGTCTCCTGGTGCTTTGAACGGCTTAGACATCCCAATTGCCTAATAATATTGTTAACTAACACAAACACTTTAAAAATTTTGGTTTTGTTTTGTCAAATAAAACATTATAAAATATTCAATGCTACAATCTCGTGGTTATTTTCACTTATTTTTAAAAGGAATATTTTAGCCATCTTTGTTGGTTGACAGAAAGGCGAATGCGAATACTCCGATTTCAGCGAGGCGGCACGTATTCCGACATTTTTTTATTCGTATTTGTATAAGTGTAAAAAATCTTTTATAAAATATTTTATTATCGTATATTATTCACAAGGCTAAAAATTGAATGTAATAAAATTAACAGTTTGAATAATTAATCATTAGAAAATAGGATAATAAATTTTAGATAGTCCTTCGATTTCTGTTTTGTCATTAATTGAATTTTGATGTTTGTTGATTTGTATCATTTCTAGTATGCATCTTGCTTTATGATTAACCTCTTTATTAAGTATAGAGACATTGTCGAAATTGAAAGTAATATATATATTTGTGACCTTTTAACCTTTCATTTAAATGTTGTTGTGTTTGTCCAATATAGACGCCATTACAGTTGTTACATGGGATTTTATACACTACATGGGTTTGTTTATTTTTATGTATTTTATCTTTCATTTTAAAAAATGCAAACTCTAAATTATTGTAATTTTTATGTGCTACTTTAATATTATGTGGCATTAAAATTTTATTGATTCTTTCGGATAATTGTGGGACATATGGTATACTGACACATTTTGCTATTGGTCTATCGTTGTTGTTTATGTTTTTTATCCCCTGCTTGGAATTGTAAAAGGCATGAATTTTATTTTTTATTATTTTTTCGGTCATAGCTAGAGGGTAGTTATTATTTTTTAAATTCGTTTTTATTTTATTTAAAATTTCAAATCCAAATTTTGGGCTTGTTAATGTGATGGCTCTATTAACTAATGCTGTAACAACATTCTTCTTATAAGCAATCGGTTGACCGAAATTTTAAATTTAAATGTCGACCGGAAGATATAGGTTTACAATATAACTTCGTTAATATTTGTTTTTTTGCGAATTAGTATAAGGTCTAAGAAATTAATCATATTGTTTTGTTCGTTTTCTAAGGTAAATTGTAATTTGGGGTGGAACGTGTTGAACTTTTGTGGGAAGTAATTTACTTCGTAATTTGGTATATAAGCTATGCGGTCATCTACATATCTTTTAATCGGGGTACTCGCATTCGCCTTTCTGTCAACCAACAAAGATGGCTAGAGTATTCCTTTTAAAAATAAGTGAAAATAACCACAAGACCGTAGCATTGAGTATTTTATAATGTTTTATTTGACAAAACAAAACCAACATTTTTAAAGTGTTCGTGTTAGTTAACAATGTTATATTGTAAGTTCAATCAAACAAAAAACTTGACTTGTTACAGTTGTGGACATGTATTTCTGAAGAAGACAATAAAGATTGTCGAAACGTTAAAATTATAACTTCTAATTAACTCTAACTACAATATATTTAACGATAGAGCCGCTAAAATGAAGAAATAAAATCTTTTAAATTATTAATTATATTAGTATACAGGGTGATCCAAATTAATGGATCACGATCTCCGTTATTATTGGTCCTACGAAGTCAGTTAAATTGGCAAACTGGGCGTGTTTTTGTAGTACGCAGTCGATTGTATAACATTTTGATAAATCAATTACCTATTTACTTTTATTCCAAATTTTAGAAATATTAATTTAGTTTCGTCTGTATGAAGAATGGCATGGTTTACTTTTGTTTCTTAAATTGGAAAGCATTTGTTGCAACCTGAAGACGTCTTCTTTATTTTAAAGATACGAAATAAAAAAATCTAAACAATGCAAACCTTTGAAAATATGAAGTTCGAACGAACACATCCGCAGGGACAAACTGGGAAAACCCTAAGGCGTAGTTTATCTTATGCTTTTTACGTGTGGTTCGCGCTCCAGAACATATGTCAAGCGAGAAGAGGGCCGTAGAGGATAGTTAGATTCGGCAAGAACTCCTGCATCGACACTTTTTTCTCGTACTTTACAATCAGGTAGTGGGCCCCGGTGGGCAGCACGGTGGTCAGGTTGAACGACGGCGCCTAAATTCAATTTAAAAGTTGTATTAGAGATGGTAAACTAAACCAAGTATACTATCTTTGCGGTCCAATTTAGCCTTAGTAGTACGTAATACAAAGCAACGGGTGCGTCGCCTTCGATTACTGTAAATTTAATTCTGAATTGTCGAACTTAGAAGAGATAAGATATGTATACGTATGTACATACATACATACGTATAGGATTTTTCGATCACTACTTCTTTCCGTTACTATTGCAGTTACAAAAAAAAAAAATTCAAATACAAGTTGGAGTTCTTTACCTCTACCGAATAAAAATTTGATAACTATTAAAATTGCATATATAGGGCGCGGGCAACAAAACACAGCTTTGATTTATTAAATGGAACACCCTGTAAATTTTTATATTTTTGGATAGCCCTTCATCTCCTGATTTCAAATACGTTTCAAATATCATAAGAGACTATTTTAAGTAATTAGCGGCTTATTCTACTAGATGAAATTAGGAAAGTTAGAAAGCAAGGAGGCTCTGAAAATGATATGTAAAAATAAAATAATTACTAGTTTTTTGTTAGCTGTCAATATATAAATTACAGTCAAATAGTAGAAATACATATTTACGTAAAAAAAACAATTAAAACAAATATGCAACGAGGAGAAGATATACGAGTATGCAACTGTATCCGAATCTACAAACTCCTGCAAATACGTCTGTAAATGTTTATCGTTATCTAAGAAATACCTAAAATTTTGTACGAAAAAAACGTCATATTAGAGTAAATGAAGATCTTAAGACGTTGCTTTACTTTGAAGTTAAAAATAAATGTTTGCTAGCACGTCTCACTAATTAACTTTTTTTCTAGGTTTATTATATATGCTGCAAGGGAGTTAGATAAAAGCCACAATCAATTGAACTTTAAAAAGGTATGATTGATGACAAGCCATATAAGATATTACCTGTCCAAGAACTCACCGAAGTTGAGAAGAGGAAAAGATTACAGTTTTGCCAACAAATGATTGGAAGCTCAAATTATGACCCATTCCATGTTTTTCACTTCCCGTCTTAAAAAAAAATAGGCACTCGAGGGAATGAAAAGATGGTAGAACAAAAAGATAATAAAAATAAAAAGTCTCGATGAATTTTTTACAGTTTCAAATTAACAGCGAAAACGTATTTACTTAATCCTTCCTTATGTACCTTGCGGTGTAGGGGTTCCTAAACATACTATTTGGAAATAATTTTTCCATAAGTAGATGAGTTACTACAAAACTTTTTAAGAAATCAATTAGACAACATAATTTGGCAGTAAGATAAAGCACTACTGCATAATGTTTTGGCGGTTCATGGGCATGTGAGCAATCAATTTCCGGATTGAATTGTCACTGCCGGGACTATTCAATGTCCACCCAACAGTCCCAATTTAACACCATTAGATTGTTTCGTATGGGGCCTCTTAAAGAGGAAAAGCGAATTTTGTTTTCAATGCAAGCATTGATCTAACGCTATCAGAGAGAAAATTCATAAACTAATAATTTGAACGAAAGAAATAATTGCATTTTTAATGCTATACAAAACTTAAGAAGATGATATCAGTGGTGCACAGACAACAGCGAAGATCGCCTTGAGTTTAGGTAGTGAATAAGTTTTTGTCAAATATGTTTCTTTTTGCATCTATTTCTTACTGATTATATTTTTTACGTGTTTTAGTAAAATGAGCCACGAATTATTTAAAATAGTTTAACATAATACATATTTGGAATTAGGAGATGAAGGGCTACCCAAAAATAAGAAAATATACAGGACGTTCCATTAAAAAACGCAAATATATATTTTGTTAGGCGCACTTTCTACATGCAATTCTGATAGTTATCACATTTTTAATCGGTAAATATAAAACACTACAACTTTTATTTGAAACCTTTTTTGTATCTGCAACTGCAACGGAAATAAGTAGGATCAAAATAAAATGAAAAACCCTGTACTCTTAATTCTGTCATCGGTTTAATGGATTTTGTGTTAGAACATTATAGCTTGTCGCCATCCAAAAATATAAATTTGCAAACAAATTCTGTAGCGTTTATGGTATATGCAAGTAAGTAGTAATGTAGTAAATTTCAAAGATAAATCATATAACATAAAGGAATGTTATGATACAATAGAATTTTGTGATTTTAGTTGCATTTGTTATGATGAGTTTTTATTCAATTGTATTAACTTGGCTTCCACCAAATAGTTGGGTACGCCGACGACCTCGTCATTATAGCAAGAGCTGGAAAGGAGCTGAAGGATGTGGTGAGCAGGCTGGATGAACAAGCAAGAAAAGGGTTTGAAAATCAATGAAATGAAATCCAAGATGCTGAGGGTAGGAGGAAGCAACCGAGACGCTGAGGCAAAATGTAACTTTACGTCAGGAAAGATGTCGTTTCAAGAGGTGGACGAATTCGTATATTTGGGGGTTAGACTAACAAACAGATGCGATGAAGAGAAAGAAATTGACACAAGGATTCTAAAAGGAAACAAAAGTGCGGGCGTTTTTGTTTGTTGAGAGCAAAACGGGTATCGCGAAATACTAAAATGCGTTTATAAAAAAGTATTTTGAGACCAACAGTAACTTACGATGCGGAGACCTCGATTCTTTAAAAGTGCTCAAGAAAGACTGTTACGGTGGGAGCGCAAAATGCTGCAATGGTTGGGACACATTGTAAGGATGGCAAACGGAAGAGTACCAAAAAGGATCTGTGGAACTACACCAGACTATAAAAAGAAAGAGGGGAGATCCAGGAAGAGATGGATGGAAGCGGTGCTAGAGGATTTAAAACAGAAGGAAGTAAGAGACTGGAAAGTCAAAACCGGAAACAGAAAAAATTGAAGGAAGTGACTAAGCTATGGGCCTGATCGGCCTCAGTGGCTTCTTATATATTGTTATGTTACGTTCAACGTTGTATTTACGACGATAACAACTTCTCTCGGTTGTCACATCGGTACTGACCAAATGTCAGGCCGGCCACTCGTTGGCAACCAAATATCCCTCTTGCGGGGATAATGAGAAATTTCTTCGGTACCATCCTCCCTCAGCCAACCGTCCTTGAGGCGAGGACGGTAGAATTTAATTATAAGTCCAGATAATGACGAGTGTGGGGTATCATGGACAAATCTACTCGTTTATTAAGTTTTCTATTCAATTATTTCTTCCAAATTAATGTAAAAATCGTCTGGAATAAGCAACAGCGTAAATTTCAAAGCACAACAGATAATATTTCATCAATTAAATCTTTATCTGAAAGGTTTCTATAAATTAGCAGAGGATTTTCTAGTTTAAAGCTTGTTGGTGACAATTCGTATCACAGAATCATCAACAAACAACCTCCTGGTTAAGTCACTGCATTCGTTCTCGTATACTAATATCATTTGATCATCGAAAAGTTAGTTTCTTTCGCGATTTAAAATAAATGAAAGAGGAACGACGCCCTGAATTTTCATCAATCTTCATTCGGCCTTGGTTGAATCAAAGTTTGTCGTGAATCCAATCCAAAGATAAGTGTTCGTTGTGTATTCAAAGTCATTATCAGAGAAGTAAATAGGGTTAAATATCCAGAACAGGCAGTTCCTGTGGTGTGTATTTAAGCAGAGTGTTTATATACATTGGCGTCGTTCGAAAGTTTAAAGGATAGTTAACTTTTAAAATCTTAAAATTCGTTAATTTGATTTCACTAAGTTACAAATTCATTCAAAATTGCCGCAAGGGTATCTAGGGATACCCCCGAACCTAACAAAAATCATTTATTAGAGTTAATTTAGAAAATTTAACAAAATCTGAGTAAAAACCCCTGAGAAAGATATTTCAAATTTGGCGCCCAACGTGGGGCTCGAACCCACGACCCTGAGATTAAGAGTCTCATGCTCTATTGACTGAGCTAGCCGGGACATGTTAGGCATACTGCTTGGATGCAGTAAGTGTTTCAGTTAATGTAAGTTTAAATTGGCAAAAGTACGGGACATATTTGTTGAAAACGGTGAATGCGTCACAATAAAGGTTTAGTATTAAATACATTGCGTTTTGTAACTTTGATGTCAGGTTTAATAAAATATTTGTTGTTTCTCTCTCGCCTTTTACGAAATTTTGTATTTAAATATAAACAAGAACTTAAGTATTACGTCATTAAATGATGTGACAATTTTATTAAAGGAAGTAAATATTTTTTTCAACATTTACGATACGAAATATTTAGGTATCTTATTTTCAGCAAAAACATTTAGTGTATTGTATCTAAATACCTTTTAAATGTATTTTGTTCAGCTTCGTTGGTACATACAAAATACTACGTATTTTGTAACCTTACTTTTGATACTCACTTTTTACTTACTTTCCAATTATATGTGGAAAAAGCAACACAAATGTGTACAAATAAGAAAAACAATCGGCCAGAATGCGGACAAAGACTTTGTGCACTTATCGGTGCCTTGTGCTGCGGAGACTATGGCGGGAAGACGGGCGGTTTTTTCCCTTTCCCTGCACCGTAGCTCCAAAGAAACCGATCGACCTAAGCAAAGCTCTCTATAGTCTAGTGCCTTTCAATCAAATAATTAAACAAAACTTATGTAGAGAATTAGTCAAAGAATCTTTCTAAATTGACGGAGATTGTATGCGGGCAGAGCCGTAGTCATAAAAGAAAAGAATTTACTACGAGAAGATGTATATTAGTAATTGTTAGTAATGTCGAAATTTAATTGCTAGCAATAGCAATTATCAAAATAGATCTCAGAATAATAAACTAGAAGACTCAATATTAGATGAACGTAAAGGAGCTTAGAAACAGACGAAAGACTAACACATCTGTTCTCTACAAAAGTCGGCACGAAATTCATATGCCATACCTATAATAAAATGATTAATATGCATTACCAAGCACCATATGTTCATATAACAATTCCTACTTGTTTGTTGAGCCAGTTAACGTAGTAGCTCTGTAGGGTTTCGTTGAATGAGAGTACGAACATTATCAACCACTTCATTTGTCAAAACGGACCGGCGACCGGGCGATTTTTACTTACAGACACTTTCTGTTTGATGAAAACGAGCAACGATTCTACAAACATGACCTTCCAGATTTGCGTTGTCGATTTCTTCATCAGAAAACTGAGCAGAAAGTTCTTCTACACAAAGTGCTGCAGAGTGTTTCCAGATACCCTCTTCGTTCCGTTGGCTGTTTCGAAAATAATCCTCTAAAATTAATTTCTCTTGCTCAATAGAGAACGGCATTTCAATTATGTTGACCTAAAGTTTAAATTTGTGAAAAGAATACTACACAAGAATTTGCTACTCAGGTGCCTACCTTTTTCGAAGTAAATGTTAGGTAAGATGAGACTTCAGAAAGACTTTTGTACTAGTAATGAATGAAAAAGCGATGGAAATTATAGAATCAATATAAACAGGTAACAAACCCAAGCGAGAATTATAGAAAAAGTGACAAGTTTTTACTGAATTTCCTAAACGACTAATTTCACGCTTAAAATATGATGTAAATATTGATATCATCGCTGATAATTATTGAAAATCTCTCTACACTTAAGTACTTTGCTGTCAATGTTAGCAAGTAATCATATACATAATGTAATTTTTTGAACTAAAGTAATAATTATAAAAGAAATTTTCATAAAAAAGAAAAGGCGGAGAAAAAAATCATATGTATGACTCTGGAGTAAAGGTAAAGAGTAATTTTCTTCCGTATTATACAAATTACTATACGTCTTTTTAATGCGAGTTTATTATTTACAATAATGGAAAAACACACCAAGACAAATAGCAGCAATTTGCTAGAAGTGCTTATTTTTTCTCACCAGTCTTAACCATAAATTCCTTTGTTCTTGGGACCACTCACATAATTTTTTCGTAATTTGTTTCATGCATAGTTCAGGTTTAAATGAAAACTTTTCTATTGCTACAATTCGTATTAGTGAGGCGTTGTAACGAACAATCTTAATCAACTTAGCAGGCGTAAAGCTTTCTTTTGTTTCTGTTATTACATAATTTTTAGAAATTTTGTATAAATGAATAAAGTAGGTATCACATAGAGCGAGTCGTCTGCTTCAATGTGTTCGACAGAACAATGACACTGACATAATATTAAAACCTCAATCAAAATTGAAAATGTCAATTTTCGAAAAAAATATGGATATAAATTTTTACAACTCTTGAGTGAAATTAAGATGAGTATAGTCGTTTATATATGTTTCATATTTTCTCTCACACTCGCGGACCCTTTAAAGTGCTTCTGGTGTGACGATACTAGTAAGATTATGCATTGTGTTCGTAGTAAGGTTAGAGATTGTGAAATACCGCTGTATCAGATGTTTCTTCGCTTTAAACTTAAACCAAATGCGTGCATCAAAGTCGAAGCTTCTACCGAGAAAGGTGATAAAATCATGGCTAAAAACTGCGTACATAAATCGCCAATACATGAAACAACATGTGCTACACTGGCTAAGTTGATTGAATTTCACGTGCCCGAAGAATATAGAGACAATATAAATTGCTACATATGTACACACAGTCAGTGTAATACAGCGCCTATTTTAAGCAATGTAGTAACGGTTATGCCTGTAATGATATTGATTATAGATTATTCATTATCCTAGAAGTGCTGTTTTAATTTAATTAATTCAGTTATCTTTTGCCTAACATTGCATAGGGATTAAAATAGAGCATAACATTCGACTTCTCAAACACGTCTTCCTTAAATAGGTACTTATAAATTTGGTAAAGTTTTATAAGTGCAAGCAATTGCCAAAGGGAAAGTATACTATCAGAGAGGATCATACTTTAGGCAACTGGTATCGCTTACTGTACGAGGATATAACCGAAATATGTGTAGTCCAATGTAAATAGATATACACATCTTTCATTTATATTTAGCGACATCAGCTTGTATATCGAATAAGCTCAGGAAGAGATAAGATGTGGTAACCCAAGTGAACGACACATACAGTCCTTGTAATGTAGCAAACGACCTACGTTACCAAAATTTGTGACGTTCAATGTAAGCAGAGTTGCCGGCATTCGTTTTGGTAACATACGAGTTGTTTATGAATGAAATTGGGTTACGTGTCAGAATTGAATTGCGATATGCAGAAAGGGTTTGTTAATAAAGTGATGTTTTGATAAAATCACAAGAAACACTTCTACTAATTGATTCTATAGAAAATTGCAGTTAGTTCTTATTTGTAAAGATGCCGATTTATTCAGCAATAAAACAGGCATAATGTCATAATGTTTGAACTGTCTACAAAAATAAATATTAGGCAGAAATAGTTTTCGCATTATATATCAAATATGTTAAAATGGAATAAAGTATCACACAATTCGGAAATAATATATTACAAATATAAACATAATGATATTTTATTATTGATTACCGTCAGAAGTATTGTCTGACGTATCATCTTCCAAATCAATTATAATAGGATTAATATCCTTCTGTCAGAGCCTATTTCACTATCCCACGTATATCTTTTTCAACATGCATGATGGGATTTAACCACATTTCTGGAGTAATACGTTGCAGTGCTTCGTCCCACATATCCAAACACGCCTGTATGGATTTTTCACTTCTGCCGATGTGTCGATCATAATAATTTTTACTTATTCCCCAAATTAATTCAATCGCATTAAAAATGATAGGGAGGCAAACGCAATATTTTATGGCCAGCTTCTTCAGCTAAGCGATTCACTAAATATTGTTTCTGTGGTTTGTTTCTAAAATTTTCAATGAATTAATTACGTAGCATGTTAAATATATAAATAATAATTACAATGCAAGAGTTCTATTTTCAACAAGTTTGGATCATACACTACATTATTTTCATTCAACCAATCTGTAATTTCTTTTTTCGTTGAAGAACTGTTTGGAGCTTTTGAGACTAAAACACTATGATATGGTGCGTTGTCCATTATAATTACAGATGGACCAGGTAATATGCACAACAAATATTGCGAAACCAATTTGAAAAATTGCCATGGTTCATTTCTCCATGATGGTGACCATGACCTGTCGATGAAAAAAATAATTTGGCTTCTGGAATAAAACCATTACTATTTCCAGCATGCAGAATAATGTATCTACAATAAAATTATAATTATTAGTACATTCACATTCAAATAAATTACTGTTTAAACTAGTTTCTTCATTATATATATATATATATATATATATATATATATATATATATATATATATATATATATATATATATGTATCACAAACCTTCTTCCATCAACTTTGGTAGTTTTGACAGAACGTAGGTCACCATCTTGCCATGATCATGATACAGTGCCATTTTGAAAAATCCACGTTTCATCCAGAAATACAAAATCATAGAGCTGTTCTTGCTTGTATTGCTGATATAATCGCAAATAAGTTAAACGTTACGAATCCCAAAAAATCGTCGCCAAAACTTTTCCGACCGATAGAATCGTCTTCGCCTTCTTTGGCGCACGTTCGCCGGAAAAAAAAACCTATTTTGCCGACAGACCTTTGCTTTCTGGCATGTAGTGATGTACCCATGTTTCATTTACACTTACATAACGCTGCAGAAACTGAATTGTATTGCGCTTAAACATGACCAAGCACTGCTTCGAAGTTATCATGCGATTCCGTTTTTGATAACTTGCCAACATTTTTGGTACACGTCCAATAGAGATGTTTACCATATTAGCAATCTCTCTAATCTTCAACCGGTGGTCTGTTAACGCGATATCATGAATTTTATTGATCATATCTTCCGCAGTCGCCTCATGGAACGACCTAGCCGTTCTTCGTCAAAGACGGATCTTCGGCCACGCTTAAATTCATTAAACCAGTATCTGATGGTAGTCATTGAAGGTGCATGGTCCCTATTCACTGCATCCAACTTCTCTTTGATTTTTATACCTGTTTTCGCATCCAAAAGAAGAAATCGAGTCGCTGTCTGGTATTGTTCTTTTTCCACGATTCCACAAATACATAAACTTGCTGATTTTCAGTAGCTCTCAAAAGTACACCACTCGATGAATCTCTCCAAAACTTTGACGTCGTCTAAAGAATAGTACTCAGAGTTGGTAATCTAGATTTTGGCACAAAGCGCCATCTGTTTCCAAACACGGGTACTTCTCATACCATCCTCGTATGTTAGTTGCAAACTTTATTTTTTATAGAAATCGTTACTTTATCGTAGGTTTTCGCGACATGCCTTCGTAAAGCAGTTTGAATGACCAGTATACGTTTCTAAGAAACTTTTTCATATTGAATTTTCTACCTTTGCTAAAGGCATGTTGGCAGAGATGAATGCTTCTAGAGGTTAGGTATTGAAATTATAAGAAGTTTCTGGATTTAATTTAGATTGGATTCTCTGTTCGAACGTGCTGCGTCACGTAAGTTAATGATGTAGTGCAACTATTTGTTCATACACACTGCAATAGATATTATCCTCTGAGAGTGAAAACTTGAACGCTTGAATTATTGCAGTTGTAAAATCACAGATAGTTGTACAAGGAGAGTTTAGAAACGTCACAACAACAAAAAAACTAAGCTATAAATACAATCTACAGAACGTTCACTAAGGCAATAAAGGTATTAATTCAAGTCCAAAGAAGGTTTCTAAAATATGAATTTTACTATTGTTTGAATAAATTGTAATGAATTGAATAAACGACTTGTGTTCAATGAAAGAATAAAATAGGTATATACAATATAAAACTGATAACACAAATAATTAATAGTTAATTTAAAAATTAATAAAATCCCATACAGCGCGGCGTACGCATAATACATTTGCAGTGCTGACGGCACTGATATCACTTACTTATCAGTCTTATCACCGCTCGATGCAAGGTCACTTAAAGTGTGCATCTCTCTAATGATGATGAATCACATAAATCGTCCTTGCAGTTGGTAGGTTATGCTATGCTGCGTTATTATACAAAGCTAAATACTATATTGACTTTATAGGAATATGATTCATGTTTCTTATATTTCGAAGTGAAATATTTCCAAGATAGCACAATGTCAAGTTCTTTTTTAAGAACTAACAATTGATCTACTTTAAGATCTTGAAATTAGTTTCAAAACAACGACAAATTGTTATCTGGGAGCTAGAATTTCAACAATTTCAAGATATGAATATTGATAAATAAAACGATGTACAGTCAGTTTAAAATGAGTTTGATTACGATTAGCAAAAAACAACTGGTGTAATTATAATCCACTGCAAAAAAGAATAATTTGTCTTGCACCACCATGAACAAATTTCCATCGTTCATTTGCTCATCTGAATTTATAATCCATTGCTCACATCCATTTGGACCATTGACAGGGAAGAAAAAGGTTCTTAACCTGGACCCCTTACGTATGCTTCTTCCTCATTAAAAAAAGGAGCATGTTGTAGCCACGATCTATAACACATAATGGCTTGTATGGTAAGCACTAGAATGCAATATAAACACTAATGCTGTGTATTAAACACATTAACTCGTAAAAGTAAGACAAAAATTAAATAAACATGAAAACAATTTTAAAACCAGAAGCACTAATGCAACGGAATAACTTGTATATAATAACTAACTAATGGGCAATGAGTTATATTGGGTCCACTTTGACTTACAAGACTAGCTGCTGCAGAATATGCAACCTACATCGCATTAATTGTAGAAATACGTCATGAACGGGCACACATCAACCAACATGCCATCTGTGAGACACTCAAAGGTACTTTTGTAGATGTAGTAAATAAAGTAAATAAATACTATAAAATTTTTATGAATGGGCACACTTCTCTCAATAAGACATCTGGGAGACACCCAAAGGTACTTCTAAACGGTTGACTGACTATATATATATTATACAGTGAAGTCCCAAATTGTCCCCCTCCCTCTATGCTAACTTTTGAATGACAGAAGTTAGCCTTTTCAGAAATTTCTGATTTCTATTTTTTGTGAACTAACTTTTGCCGTTATTGGCAGTTCAATTGCATTTCCGGTGTCACCAGAAGTGACGTCAACATTCTTATTTTTAATAGAATACCCTGTATATCTTTACGTTTTTGGAAAAGTAATCGAAAGGTACGATGCCACATATGTTATACTTTAACTTAAGAAATATGACGATATGCAGCAATAAAGGTTTTGGTAATCTGTTTTTGTTGTTACGCAAAGTTGGCTAGGAGCGCCAAATTGTTTCTCGTAACGCCAGACTGATCTAAAGAGCTCGCTGCTAAGCAAAGTAATCATAACAATTGCCAAACAGTCAAATCTCAATTGCAAAAGCGTCAATTATTCAATTATTCTTATTGTTATATCGTGTATTTGTCCTACGTTTAACTTGTTTTGATAATTGTTGTTATTTCCTTACTTTATCGAACTTTATTACAATTAATTAATTATGGTACGTTTGTTTAAATTTGTTAGTTTTTGATAGACAATATATCTGTTTTTTAGGGTTTTTGTGTTGTTGCTTTTGTGATGACTTCGGCACGAACCATGCAAAATTGCTGGGTCAGTCTTAATATTATGTAAATGTGGCAACAATTATCACCTTATTTGCTGTGGTTGCGCAACAAATTGTACAATAATTTAAATCATATCATCTTCTGTTACAGCAGTTCGCCCTGTAAATTTTATATTATCTATGCTTACTTAGCGCAAAGTTCAAATATTTCCGGCTGTACAAGGGCAGTGTTCATTATGTTCCACTTCGTAGTAATTGTTGCCAAATTCACCGACTATTAAAATTAGGTACTTGATGTTTATTTTACGTGGTCAATGCGGAGGCCATTGTAAAAGCAACAACATAAAAAACTGAAACTTAAGCATATTACCTATTAAAAACTGACAAATTTAAATAAAACCTACCACAATTAATTAATTACAATAAAGTTCGATAAAATAAAGGAGAAACAACAACTAACAAAAAATGAGGAAAAATAATATGTAAGAACAAAGAACGAAAGTACGACAAATGCAGGTTATAATAACAATAAATAACAAGAATAATTTACGCTTTTGGAATTGGGATTTGACAGTTTCGCAATTGTTACGATTACTTTGCTTAGCAGCGAGCTCTTTGCACGAGTCTGGCGTTACAAGAAACAATTCGGCGCTCTTTCCTAGCCAACTTTGCGTAACAATAGAAAAAGATTACCAAAACCTTTATTGCTGCATATTTGCTTTTCGATTACCTTTCCAAAAATGTAAAAATATATAGGATGTTCTTTTTAAAACAAGAAAATTGACGTCACTTCCGGTAATACCGGAAATGCAATTGAACTGTCACTAACACCAAGAGAGCTTATAAAAAATATACATTGACCTAATTTTTCAAAAACGCTAGCTCTGTCGTTCAAAAGTTAGTATGGGGCGGGGGGGGATACTTTAGGACCTCACTGTATAAACAAGGCTTGAACTTAATAATGCGTTGTACTGTGCAATATTACAATATACTAGCAAATTCTGAATTACTTTCGTTATAAAATTTATGCGATTGTGAAATAAAATTATACTTTAATAAGGAAAAGGAGACAAAGCAGCTTCATTTTTTTAAGGAAAGAAAATTCAATAAACTCATTTTAGGCTTTCAATTTCCATTTTTCTTCTTCCTTCCTTTCGTGAGCGTCTCTAATCTTCTCCTAACACGTTCCTTTTATGCGGATTCTGGACTAAACTTTGTGAATTATTTTCCAGGATGTGTTTCAACTGCATACGCCCGGTGGTGGTGGATATGGTTTACCTGGCTCTTACGACAGTAATCCGTCCAATGGACCCGAGAAAGTGTCGCCTGGGAGTTTTATTGAGCGCGGAAGTGTTTATGAATACCGCCAAGCTCAGGAGGGCGTCTAAAGGAGATTACATTGAAGATTAGTGCAGCGTATCTCAACTAATTAAGTATATGTGGAGTTAGTCTATCTTGATTGCAAATTTAATTATTTTCAAAGCTTAAGATAAAGTAGTTGTTTAATATCATTGATGTATAATATGGAATAAAATGGAGGTTTCATTATTGTGTTTTATTATGCGATTAATTTTAATCGGTTGCTAGCTGAAAGAAGAATTAGCAAGAACAATCTTGGGGGTAGCAAATTTTGCTTATTTTATTCTTATCTGTACATTTTCAATTATCCTTTGTTTGTCAATGTACACGTAAAATGCACGAAGTATTATAATATATGTATATGAAATGATGTATTGTGTTCCTTTCTTGTGAGCTAGCTACTCATCTTATTTCGTTACTTGTTTGGTATTTAGAGAAAAACTCGATACAATGCATTCAAATATTCATGCTGTCCCAATCTTCTGGAATTGTAGAATTGAGTCTAGCATATAAATGACTGAACGTCAAAATTTTCAGAGAATATAATAGACACCACAAGGTAACTTTTAAAAATATGTCCGTATCCAATGTCCGTATTCAAGATATTTTTGATCTTCTCCTCAATCGCATAGATTCAGATTGCATCTATCTCCTTCAAAAATTTCGAAAAGTAAATACGTTTTGGCCTAAATTTTTTCAAGATTGAATTGAATACGAAATATACAGGCGGTACAGAATTGAACACCAAACTTTGCCTAATTCAAACGTCAGAAATGTAATTTTTTAAATAGCACCTTATATTTTCTCTGTATTCACCATATATCCCTATCGTTTTTGTATACTCACGTAGTTCTGCATTTAACTATGACAACAGTAAACAAAGCACACTGACATTGCCGTTCGTAACTGTCGCTGAGTACTGCTGAATACACCTGTATATATTGAGAACAAAATTATAAATACCTCAAAATCTGTTAGAAATAGACATATGAAACTCCTATTATATTGATTTATTTCTAGATGGAGGAACCAAAAGCGTAATAATTAGAGTTTGTTAAAAAGGTGGTACCGGCAGTGGCGCACCGCATAAAAGTAGGTACGTAATATACAATATTAGTGAAAAATAATATTGTTACCATTTCCTGTCGTCTTGATGTCCACTGTGGCAATTGGCAACCGCTCTGGTAAGCTGCGTAGAATTGCAACATCAGCAACGCTTCCATTGTCGATTCATTCAGCCGTCGACGGTGTTGTGAATACGTTGTCGTATACTTCGAAAATGATCATTCGACATCCAGTGAAGTAAGATTTGCAAATGTCAAATATTCATTTTCCTCATCTGGGTACTCTTGATTTTCAGTTATAGACCGAACCTTTTGTAAATCGGGATTTTTCGTTAAAATTGCACCAAGTTTTTGGGCAACATCGACTCCTATAGTGTTCGTCAAGTTTTCTAGAGCGGCTTGTAAATTGTTTATGCAATTTAATGCGTCTCGTGCAGATAAGTGACTGTTTTCTAATTGCTCAATAGCTTGTGCAACTTCAGAATAGTTCATGGAAATTTCATCTATTTGTTGTTGAACGTCCAAATTGGAAAAAAAGTTGCTGACTATCTCGAACTGCTGCAGAATAAAAATATTTTTCACTTGTGAAAAATATTTCAGATAGTAATGGCCTGGAGCCATGTTCCCCATCGCGTTATTACAGGCTGAGGTTGCGGTGGTAATTTCGGAGGCAATTGTTTGAATACACGGATGTGTTTGGGAGATTTGATGAACACTTTTTTGGTAGATGCTATTAAGTTATCCGCCGTCGGATACTTGTTTCGAATGGTTTCTGCTACGAGGTGACATGCGTGTATGAGGCATGTTATGTGAAGAAGAGTCAGAAAGCATATTTTCAACATCCTACCAACTCTCAGCATTGTTGCGGCTCCGTCAGCAACGAACATTGTGACTTGGGTTCCTGTGATACAAAATTCTCTCAACGAATCTATTATCTTGACAACGGTTTCTGCATTAGTTTTCTGAATCCTTTTACTGGATAACAACAATGAAGCTGGTGGACTATCACGTTTTAAAGGACGCGCTACAACATGAATGACGCTGTGTTTCTGAGCATCAGTTGTTTCATCTACACATAGGTAGATTTTCTTATTTCTCAACTTGTCTTTTATACATTCCTTTACTGTACTTGCACACGTGGCAAATTGTATCGTAATTGCATAGATGTTGGCAGCTTCCATGAGGGAACGTACTTAACCCAAAAAGACGAAAGTGTTCATTAGATACTAGATGTTGTGGGATGTTGCACACACATAACATAAAAATAAAATCATATAAAAATTGCCAGTATGGAATACTGTTTCTTAAATTCAATACATGACGTTTACTTTTACAATGTTTTCTACATTCAAACCTATCGCGACTTAGCAATCCGCTATTTCATATTGTGCAATAAATATGCTATATTCTAATCCAGAGAAATGCCTGAGATATTTATTCACATTCGAAGGGAACGTTACACCCTTTGGGCGTCCCATCTCCGCGTACTTATTTGGCGTGCAACGTGCAACGTACTGTCGCTTTGAACTCTCTCGCGGTACTGTCGGGATCGACTACGAGTTGAAAGTTACCCCTACCCACTCCGCTACCGCTACGCTACTGCCATCCGGTACCACCTTGGTTTCCGGTTTGGAACCGCATCGTTGTCGTAGCTTTGACCGACGTTTCGTCCATACTCCTATGGTACATCTTCAGGGCTGTTACTGCATTCTTCTCATCAATTCAACAGAATGCATTCTTATGCCAGAATGGCCGAAGTAAATAGAGATTGTAACAATGAAATACAAAGTTGTCCTAACAAGGGAACACCGGCAACCCGCACTTCTCAATTTCGATGAAACTGCACAGACTGAAAGAGTACCTTAGTATAAGAACACAATTTTTTCTTACTTAGCGTATCTCGCCGATTTGGGGTACAGCCCCCTCCAAAGATTTTTGTTTTTTTTATTTGTGTAAATATCTCGGAAATTATAACAGATACCTTTTTCTTTTTAGAATATAATTTGATGTAAGTTACATAGTCCCAAGGATGACGCGAATTATTTTCGGGAAAAATTAATAACGGGGGACCGGGTACCCTATACCCCCATTTTTTTTACATTTTTATATTTAATTTTTTCACAAATATAGTCGGTTTTATGTAGAATATGTATGTGGTTAAATTGAAACAGTTAATAATAAAGGTATTAAAAGACGATAATAAAACTTTACTTGTCATTGATTGTCGTTATAAATATATATTTATTTAGAAATTATTTATTATTTCGATACATGCTTTAAGAAATACTATAATATAATGTGATTGAAATGACCACAGGTGGCCGTTTAAAATAATGTATGAGAAGCGTTCTTTCGTGTACTGTAAATTTACAGTTCGGCATATTCTATAGATCAATATTCATATAACTAACTTGTTTGTAACTAATACGTTTTCGGAAAACAGTGGAGCAGAATAAAAAAGAAAGTGTAATGCTTATGAAACATTCAATACACTACACACTGTAATGTGATTATTGAAATTATAATTGTGACTGGTAGTATTATACATATAGTGATTATGCTACGTAATGATTACAGTAATGGTAATCGGTATAAAAGTGTTCAAAACACAGGTGTTGCTTGCACCACGAACAACGCACAATAGTAGGCTTTTCACAAACACTACATAAGGGCGTAGACTCCGCGTCTTTAGCAAAACAACTGTACTGGATTTTTAAAGGATCCCTTTAAAATCCACGTATCCACTCTTATACTACGAGTATTTGAAGACATCGAAAAATCTCGGTAAAGAAAACTGATTGTGGGTCAACGATTGCAGCTTAATAATACTATTTCTTTGATGCAAATCAAAGTAGTTCATAAGAATCATTGTATCAGAAAAAGCTCTAATAACAGTTCTGAAGTTCGGCAACACAATGTCCACTCCAAGAATCAATCAAGATAACACCCTTTGGTTCGATATTTGGTAAGAAAACATCTGTTAGCCAGGTTTTGAAATGATTTGAAGTGAGCTTTCCAGACGTCGAAGAAGAAATATACACATTTACTGATCTAAACAATGATTGCGCAACTCGAGGTCCAAACGTGTTCGTAGATTCCTTTAATACCAAAAATAATGGCGAAAGTAACCGTCCATCTGCAGAAATGGCCGGTAAAATTGTATAACTATGTGTTGTTGTGAGCAAAGATTGCACAACAGCTTCAACGATTTTCTCACCCCCCCCGGATAGATTAAATCCACTTTCATCGGCGTTGTATACGTTGCTTCTGCCGATACTAGCGATATAGGGTTTGACTTCCTTAATAAAATTATTGCTTAACAATCGTAGGTCTTCCATACCAGCACGAGTCGACCTAGTAATAAATTTTGTTATTTTGCGTGACACAATATTATGTAGTTCCTTGAAATGCCATATCCACCAATGTCCTGCTTTAAACGTGTCGTGTCCAATTTCTTCTTTAGCTTCTAAAGCCCAGCTTCGAAGGTCCATGTCATGAATTATTTTTCCAGCGTCTATGCTATTTTCAAATTTTGTATGAACGTATTCTGTAATAAACCGTCGTTTATCCGTATGCGCGTCACCTCTGTTAACACTTTCAACAGCTATAATTTTGTAATCTTCTTCTACATCTCCACAAATTGCGCTTCATGTGGTCCTTCTAATCGTTCAAACTCCAATCCTGTGATATATTCAAAAGAGGACATGTTTTCTTGTTGGGCACTTACAATCATCTCCTTCAACGCATCATGCAACTCAAGTTCTTCAGACGTCAATGGAATTATTGCGATGTTGGCTACTTGAAATGTTGCAAGTAACATGTTCAACACATTAACTACATTAATCGCTGCCATAATGCCAAACTACAAATTTACACTGCACGAAGGAATACTTCTGACATATTATTTGAAACGGCCACCTTATATATACTTCAGATAACTGTGTACGTGACACGAACAATCTAGTTTTAGTATATCGGTATCTACTGTAAGCATTTATAATTAATCCACCTCAATCGGATTATTTTATGGCATTTTTTGGAAACGTTTTCGAACTAATTCATTAATACATGTCTGTTTAGAACGAGAATTATCTATGTACGTCAATCAATGACAAGTAAAGTTTTATTATCGTCTTTTAATATCTTTATTATTAACCACATACATATTCTACATAAAACCGACTCTATTTTTGAAAAAATAAAATATAAAAATGTAAAAAAAAGGGGGTACGGGGTACTCGGTCCCCCGTTATTAATTTTTCCCGAAAATAATTCGCGCCATCCTTTAGACTGTGTGATATACTTTATTTGTGAAAAATAAAAAAATAAAAATAAAAACGGGGGGGGGGGATTCCGTCATCATTGGGACTATGTAATTTACTTTAAATTATATTCTAAAAAGAAAAAGATATCTGTTATAATTTCTGAGATATTTACACAAATAAAAAACACAAAAATTTTTGGAGGGGGCTGTATCTCCAAATCGGCGAGATACGCTAGGTAAGAAAAAAATGGTGTTCTTATACCAAGGCACTGTGCGGGTTGCCGGTGTTCCCTTGTAAGTGTAAGGTGTCCTTACATAAGTTGAGTTTTTCCTTTAGATTTCATGTTGGCCACGAATACGGCAGTAGGGTATTGGCTACAGCAAATCGGATACAGTTACCAAGCCACTTACAATCAAATTACACCTTTTAAACTAAATAAGTAATGTATTAACTAAAAACAGTACCTATTTACAAAGGAGGTGTATATTTACTACAAAAGTGTATTTATTTATTCTAATCATGGAAACATTATATCAAGTAAACGATGGTTTGTCTATTAATAAATTATCATTTCCATCATAGGTCGCCTGTAAATAAATGATTTTTCCAAATTAAAGCCGTATAATATTTCAAGGAAAGCAATAAATTTCCTCACGTTTAAACAAATATTAAAAAAATTATAAATATTATTATGTTGTAAGAAATAGATTGATGGCACTATTAAAAAGAGAAATTTCATTGAATTACGCAGATTTTAATATAAAGAGCTTTTCTGTCAGTTTGGAGGCCAACTGCGCGCATCCAGCAAATTCCATATCAAGTTTTGAATGGTTTTATCTGTAGTAACCCTATTAACATATTAGGAGCATTTGTTGCCTATCTGGACTCATAGCTATGCTCATACGAGATTCAAAAATAAGTTTTTAGTGCGCATACCACGCGATTTTCCTAGTTGCGTCATTAGGTGACGTACTATCTGGCGTAATTTAAGATTTGTTTGAATAAATGGTTACGTTCAGTGCAATAAAAAAAATAAAACCTAAAATAGTAAAAAAATCCCTATTCACATTACTTAATCTACGCAGAAATTTTATCTGCTGAACATAGCCATATAACCGATAGCGTTATATAATTTATTTATTATAGGAATGTGTATATAAATCGATACATATTAGTAAGTACACAAATATCCAACATAAAGATAAAATACACTAAGTACAATTTTGAACAAAAAAACATGGAAACAAAAAAAATTAGAAGCTGATTCATATTTATTGAGCGACTCTTGTATACTATAGTGTCATCTATGTTAATTTTTATCATGACAACCATCACTATAACGTTAAATCGGCTGTTCGGATCAAGTATTTGGTATAGATGATAACCGAAACCCCGAAGGTTTGGCAAAGAACAGTTATCGAGTTCTATACATAATTTCTATTTTACAAGCTATAAAAGTAGAATGTCCCAGCCGATTCTGGAACCTCCTCCTTGACCTTGGCCATGCATATGCCCCCCCTTCTAGAATTCTGTATTAGTGTGTATTTGGCATTGGAAAGGTGCAGAATGCGGTTAGAAACACAACAATTATCGTTACCTATTGATAGCTATGATCTACTGTTGAATGCGAAAACTTTTATCAGACATAGTAATCTTTTCGGTGGAACATGTAAGAGAGTTCCAATTGTTGGACCCTCAGGGTGTGGTAAAACAAATACCCTTCTTACTCTATTACTACACCCGAATGGATTTCGCTTTAAAAATATCTACACTTGTAGATCTCTTCAACAAGAGAAATATGAGTATCCTCGATGTATATTAAAAACTGTTCCGGAAATAGGTTATCACGAATATAACGACATAAACTGCATGCTTACTTCTGATCAAGTTTCTGATTATTCTGTAGTAATTTTTTACGACATACCTCCAACTGATCTGAATATAATAAAACAATTTTTCTCTTTCGGTAGACATCGTAATTTAGATGGTATATATTTACTTCAAACATATAGTGCAATCCCTAAACAATTATTAAGGGACAATGCTAATCTTCTAATTTTATTTCAACAAGATGCGACTAATTTGAAACACGTACATAACGATCATGTTCACGGTATAAACTACGAACAGTTTTTAAGCATGTACAGAATGTGCTGGAAGAAATGCTTCGGTATGCTGTTTATCGATACCGATTGTAAATTCAATGAAGGTAGATATCGATTAGGTTTTGACATTTACATACACTTGTAAACACTACTTCGATTACATAAATTCTTTATGGTCCATTACATTTTTATTTCTGCTTTAGTATATTATTATCCGTGAAAGAGTGAAGATACATTCATGGAAGAAAAATTAGTAAACGATCTAGTGAGAGCTCGCGAAGCTTTAAAACAAAAAATTAGAACTTTAAAAACTGATGTAGCGCGGTCTCGGAGAATAATCGACATTCATTACGCCCCTATAACACAACCTTTGCAGGAGATTGCTAAGCAATTAGAAAAGTAAAACCAGACCAAAAGACATTAGTTCAGAAATAGAAGAATCCTGGTCAGACATTTTTCCGGAGAAAAGTTATGCGATTCCAGGAGCGTCAATTATACGACGAGGTGCTACTCCTAAACGAAGTAAACGTGTGTCATGGTTTAGTCCAGGTATTCACTCTTCTCCCAGCAAGCAATAAATTTTATTTGAAACAGAGAGACCTAAGCGAGAAATTAAAGTTAAACCAATGTCGGAATCGTCTGAACCGAAATCTCGATTGTCAACATCATTCACCCAGCCTACTTTCTTAGAAGATGAGTACATAGGGGAACTCTTACCAGATACTCCAAATGATGAAGAAAAATTTGATAGTAGAATAGAAGATCCCGATGAAGATGAAATGGACAAAGTGAAAGTTTAAATTTGGATAAATCAATGGCTCACGTTGTATCGCTTTTGCAAACGCAACCAAGCAAGTCAATAATAGCAAATAAATCCCTAAATAAAACTTTATTAGAAGCAGACGTAGTAAAAGAAGCATTACGAGACCATGATCCTACTGTACGCCCGTATCTTGTAGGTTTGATGACAGATGAAAAAGATGAATTCGATGAAAAATATGGTGTACGTGAGGTTGATGGAACGTTGAAAGTAGGAAACGCAGATGTCGGATTTAATGGACCGAACATTATAATTGGAAAATTTACTTACAAAGTTACTAGGGGTTTATTGGAATTACTTTTTAAAAAGAAACCGGGAAAGTTTTCATATGTGGTTGCTAAGAATTACAAATTCATCCTTAATCATACGAATGCCCATCGAGTCGATTACAATCCAGACAGAAAGTATGCGGCCAGTAAAGGTGCTAAATACAAGACAATTATTAAACCTATTACACAAGGAAAAAGACCTGAAGTTTGGTGGACTCGAACTTGGAAGATGGGTCTGGGACTACGAAATAAAGTTCTTCTGAGAATGACGGTTGTACCAAGGAGCGATATTGAGTATATGTAAATACTGGGACGATGTAAATGAATTGTGCGATAGGTTGAAATTGCTTATTGCATTGGGAAATGCTGGTCATATTGGGTATGGTAATGAGATTTTGGTGATAATTGAGGATCTGAAGGAATCCAAAGTTGGTAGTAAGTTCAGTTTATTGCGTTATAAGAGTCTTAACAATCTTGGTTGTTAATTAGTTAGTGTAGCTGTGCCGATCGTAGCTAACGATGACAATAGATAAGTTTGGTAGACATATACATAAACATATCATAAAAAGGCATTTGATGAATGAGGATGTTCTTACGGATTTTCTCAAACATCCTAAAATAAAAAATGTATTAGAAGTGTGCGCAGAGAACATTCCTGCGAAGTATGTTATTAAAATATTCAGTGATGGTACCTTTAGTAGTATGGTGAACAATTTGAGCCGACAAAACCACATACATTAAAGAAGGGTGCAAAATTCGTATTAAAGTACATTGGTCCAAAGCCTGTACCAAAACAGATAGAGCCAGTATATGTAGAAGTGGTAGTCGAAGGAAATGTCATCAGTTAAGAGGGATGTGGTAAACGAAATACACAAACTTGCCTGTAAGAGATTTCTTCGACGGAGTCATAATAAAAGGTTTACGCGACTTATTTCAAATAATTTGGTTGAAATGATACCTTACGCCAAGGAGAATAAGAATTTCAAATAAAAAATAAAACATCGAATGAAATGGCGCAAGCGATGGAATCTATACTCTCAACGGGGAAAAAAAATGTTCCGAGAAATATTCAAAGCGATCGAGGAAAAGAATTTTATAATACGCATTTCAAGAAACTTATAATAATAATAATAATACATCTTTATTGTACAACAGTCAAAAACCAATTACAGGACAAATATAATAGATACACTGAATTTTCAAAAGTACAGAGCTACTATTGAATATACTGTTATGTTATGTTCAACGTCGTGTTTACGGCGACAACAACTTCTCTCGGTTGTCATTTCGGTACTTAAGTAAATGTCAGGCTGGCCACTCGTAGGCAACCAAATACCCCTCTTGCGGGGATAATTGGTAATTTTTGCGTTACCATCCCCCCCCTCAGCCAACCGTCCTTGGGGCGAGGAAGGTAGAATTTAATTATAAGTCTAGATAACGACGAGTGTGGGGTATCATGGACAATTCTACTCGTTTATCAATTTTCCTATTCAATTATTTCTTCCAAATTAATGTAAAAATCGTCTGGAATAAGCAACAACGTAAATTGCAAAGCACAACAGTTAATATTTCGTCAATTAAATCTTTATCTGAAAGGTTTCTATAAATTAGTAGTGGATTTTCTCTTTTAAAGCTTGTTGGTGACAATTCGTACCACAGAATCATCAACAAACAACCTCCTGGTTAAGTCACTGCATTCGTTCTCGTATGCTAATATCATTTTTATTGAAAATCATCGAAAAGTTAGTTTCTATTTGGGTAAATTATCAAAATTGGCTGTGAAAGAAAACAATCGCCGGTTTTTCGCGATTTAAAATAAATGAAAGAGAAACGACGCCCTCAATTTTCATCAATCTTTATTCGGCCTTGGTTGAATCAAAGTTTGTCGTGAATCCAATCCAAAGATAAGTGTTCGTGGTGTATTCAAAGTCATTATTAGAAAAGCAAATAGGGTTAAATATCCAGAACAGGCAGTTCCTGTGGAGTGTACATAAACAGAGTGTTTATTTACATTGGCGTCGTTCGAAAGTTTAAAGGTTAGTTAATTTTAAAATCGTAAAAATTCGTTAACTTGATTTCACTAAGTTACAAATTCATTCAAAGTTGCCGCAAGGGTATCTAGGGATACCCCCGAACCTAACAAAAATCATTTAATAGAGTAAAATTTGAAAATTTAACAAAATTTAGAGTAAAAACCCCTGAGAAAGATATTTCAATACATATACAAGGGTAACAGGAAAGTGTGAATAGGTACAAGAAAAAGAAAAGAGTGAGTGAAGGAAAAACTCGAAAAAAGTATTAATGGAAAAGATCAGAATAATATTTATGAAGGTTACGTGTTATGTGCGTTAGAGGAGCCTTAAGTAGCGCGTTCGTTCTATAACTAGGAACACGTAGAAGATCAGTTAAGCGGGTGGGTGTTATGCTCAGTTACTGTTATTGCTATGAGCGCCAATAGATGCGGTGTATCCATTTGGTTATTTAATAGATTATAAAGAAATCGTGCACTATAACGTTCTCTACGACTAGAAAGCGATGTGAAGTGATGCCTTTGTAATAGCTGGTTGTAATCTGAGTTTCGTGCAGGGTAAGTGCCATCTAATTTATACAACAGATATTTCCGAAAACGTTTCCGTATCTTTTCTAATGTTAGGTTTAAGTACGTGAAAATCGGATATCACATAACCGATGCATATTCCAGTTTACTTCTTATTAATGCATTGAACAATGTTTTCAGCAGAGCGGTGGTAATAAACGAACGACAAGATCTCAACAAAAACTCTAGGGTTTTAGACGCTGCGCTGCATACTGCGAAAATGTGTTCCGAAAAGAGAAGTTGATCATCAAATATTACCCCTAAGTCCTTCATTGTTAATTTGCGTGAGACCAGATTGTTGTCTATGTAGTAATTTTTGTGTATAGGATTCCGTACCTTAGAGTACGATACAACAGCACATTTGTTTGCGTTTAATAATAGACCATTGTTCATACACCACTTATGTATACTTTCCAGACTATCTTGTAAACTATCTGCATCAGCAATATTCGTTATTTGTCTATAGATTTTCAAGTCATCCGCATATGCCAACACATTACAGTCTAATGAGGATAACAGATCGTTGACGAAGATGTTAAATAAGAGTGGTCCCAAGTTTGAACCTTGACGGACACCCGTGTGAATTTGAAATAGTTTGGACGAGAATCCGTTGAAGTAGACGTGGCTAGACCTGTCATTGAGGTACGAAGATAGAAGCTGAATCAAGCCATTTGAGAATCCAAAGCGTCCAAGTTTTTTAATTAGCAATGTATGATCTATAATATCAAAAGCTTTGGTGAAGTCTGTGTATATTACGTCGACTTGCTGTCTCTTATCCAATGCTTCACTTAAAAATTGCGTAATCGTCGCTAAGTTAGTAATAGTGGATTTACTCGAAAGAAATCCATGTTGAAATGGTGATAAAAAGGGCTTGACGTATCTGGAGACTTCGGTGTATATCAAGTGCTCAAAAATCTTTGCAAAATTCGATAAAATACCAATCGGTCGGTAGTTTTCCACTTCAGTTGGATTGCCATTTTTAAAGACTGGTGTTATTCTGGCGATTTTCTATAACTTTGGAACTTATGGATCGATATGATATTAATCACTATAGTGCTTATTCCAATTTAAAACGTTCCATCGTGGAACGTTTTAATAGAAGGCTTAAAAATAAGACGTGGGAATTTAGTTTTAACGGTAATTACCGTTGAGTTGATATTTTGCACAAACTTGTTGACAACTACAATAATACCGTGCACAGCACTACATAATACAAGCCTGCCGCAGTTAATCAAAAAAATGCTAAACACATTTTGAAAGAGGTTTACAGTAATATTAAGGTTGCTGATCCAAGAATTTCTAAATTTAGTTGGAAACTCCAGACAAACGAAATATTCACTGTGCGAAAAATTCAAAATACCTATCCCAGAACATACTTATTGTGAGATTCTCAAAATGAAAACATTCTTGGAGGATTCTACGAAAAGGATTTGATGAAAGTTAAACATCCCGATGTTTATCTAGTTGAGAAAATCATTCGTCGAAAGAAGGATAAAGTTTTTGTTACGTGGCTCGGTATGCCTTATTCGCATAATTCCTGGATATATAAAGATAATGTATTGACTTAATTAAAAAATACGACATCAATTTTGATAATTTTCATTTAACAAATATACTATGTACATTGCATACAATTACTACATTATAAATAACACTTAAATAAATATAAGTATTAACCAACTGACTTAATTAAAAAATACATCAATTATGATAATTTTTATTTAAATAGTATACTATGTATATTATAAATAACATTTAAATAAATATATGTATTAACCAAGTGACTTAATTAAAAAATACGACATAAATTATGATAATTTTTATTTAACAAATATACTATGTATACAATTACTGCATTATAAATAACACTTGAATAAATATAAGTATTAACCAAAAATTAATATTAAATAAAAATTAGTGTTAAAATATTACTTGTTAAATTTTTGATCTGGAGGCAAATTTTCAAGGTAAGCTATATCTAAAATTAATTTTTGTAGGTTTTCTTCCCGCGTTATCTCTTCCATTTTGTGATGACCTTAAGCTAAGGTATTACTTTTATCAGGGAGGATATAACGCTTTTCATCTTTAGGAGAAAGAGCAACTTTATGCCGTAATTCCGTATACATCGTATGCAAGTCAGATCTGAACAAATACATTCTTCTCATAATAGTTCCATCATCTTCCACTACATTTTTGAAATCAGAAACACATAATTTCTTATCAATAACATATTTCTTAACTCCTTTTGTCATTTTAACTGTCTTTGTGAGCAATTTCACGCATGCTTCCTAGTCTAGTTAAACTGCGAGGTATTTCATGTATGTTTTGTTCCGTGAAATTCGAGGTGTCAAACCGATTTAAACTATTTTTTATATCATTATAAACGTTATAATTCTTCACGCATATAATTAATGAATCTGTATCCGTATATAGCAGCGAAACATCTGTATCATATAACGGCTTCAAAAAGCTATAGAAGAAATCATACATCATCCTCTTAGCTGGCTCAAGAATAGTAAAACCTACGTAAACAGGCTTTACATACTCTATACGTACTTGTGCTAATTCGATGGCGGTTAAAAATTCGCGAAATACCTTGCAAGATTTAAAATTCGGTTTTGCAATGTAAGCCTTTGCCCCGAGTGTTTTATGAATAGTTTCCCAATGCGATACTAATTTTATATTAACTCGATTTTCAACATTCTCCATTGTTTTTCCAAATACACTATTCACCATTAATTTATAAAACTGTTTGAAGAATTCGTTGGTAGATTCATTTCTTTTGATTGTGTTGAAGTCGATGTACTTCTTTAACCACTTACTCTGCTTAAATTTAAGGCTACGCCTAATCCCACATAATTTCAAACCATTATTCAAACATTCTTTCAAAGTTAAATAATGAATAACATAATTTGATTTATCGCGAAGGTTGGGAATCAATTTGCTATATTCAGAATTTGGTGGAATAACATGTTCGGGACAGAAGGGGAAATCATTGTGCCGGTCGTGAAGATTCGTGGGGTATTCTAAGTCTACTTCGGAAACATATCCTATATCCCCATCATCGTCTAAGGCTTGCGCGTCTCGCAAGTTCCTTCTTTGTCAACCATTTAAATTCACACCTTGTGGTAGGAGGAACGTCATTGCGTAACCATACAAGTTCGTCGCATATAAATATAATATGTATTTTTTTTCTTCGGCAGAGTTAAACCCTGGCAAGAATTCATTGTCGGCAATCTCCTTTCTTTTACAATACATGCTCACTCCACCCCGTATACCCCCTTTAAAAAAATGAAACATATCCGCATCAGTTAGTAATTCCAAATTAATATCTGTCATGCGTAACATGGCATCCCAGCTTAATCTCGGTGAAGTAAAGTAATGTGCTGAATCTAGTTTGTAATTATCCGTACAAATATTTCGAAAATGTTCGAAAACATCTGCAAATAATAGCACATCCGATTGTACATATATATCACTACAATCCCCTAGTGATTTACATCCAAATAAATTCCAAATCCTTTCAGCCCGATTATAATCATCATCACATACGTCGCTATCCGAAAAAATATCATATAAATCGTCTTGACACACCTTTGCCTCTTCGTAGTTTCTTTGCTCTTCATCATTTAAAGGTCGCATTTCTACCACTTTACTACCACTACTAAATAATTTGTATACGAAAATTTTATATCCATCTCTAACTGTGTGACGAAACATGTAACCGCATTTCTTCCGCGGTGTGTACTCACCATACTTAAATTTTCATTAAAACTACATTTTATATAATACGCGAAGGAATATGGTTCATGTTCGAAACATTTAACAGAGAAAGGTTTTTCAGGGTCTGGTTCTGACATATGTATAGGGTTTAATATAGCCTCGAAATCAGCGCATATAACAAAAGGAATTCTTAACTGTTTTTCAAATTTATCAAATTTTAATATATTCTCGGGCAATTGCTCACCATACTTATTCGTTTTCAAAGTTGAACAAGGAAATACTGCCTTAACCTGCTTGAAGATGACCTAGATGTTGAGAAATCAAGATACTTGCCAGGAATTAAAGATCTAGCGCAGAGTTACGACCCAAAACACACGAGGCAAACGAAGATAACCACCAAAATTGTTCTTAGTGACGAAATATCAGTTTATCAACGTATCAAAGAAGGTAGAAAATTGGGAAAAAAGCTAAGGACGCTGACGACCTACTTAAAGAAGATCAAGACCTGGAAAGACAATTGTCGGCTGCGAAATCGAAAAGTCTCGAAGATCGAAGTGGCATCAGTTAAAAAGCAGATAGAATGCAGGTGCAAAGAAATAGACGCGTTACGTTCCGAGAACATCGTCCTACGCAAAAAGATCAACGAGTTCGAGGCGAGAGACTAAGACACCGAACGCTTAAGGTATCCGGTAAAAGAGGCGGAAGTCCTCGATCGAACGAGATCGCATGAAGATGCGTCTGGACGAATTGGCGAATATCGAAATGGAATTTAAGGATCTCTTAAATAAGACGAAGGGTAACTATTGAAGAATAATATGCGAAAATATTTATGGAAGAAAGAGAGGAACCACGGAAAAGGGCAAAGGGACAAATCAAGATAGTACATGAGGAGAACAGAAGAAATTTTAACAAAAAGAAAGAAAGATTGTGTCGTATTGTGGATGTGGAGAACGCAGTTCCAGAACACATCAAAACTGCTACCTGCGTTTGTGGTCCGTATCGTGTGATGAAGAAAATCGGTCCCGATAGATATGACGTGGAGAAGCTGGGATATCATGTTGATCCGAAGAAAATGAAGTCCGGCGCCGATCCGTTCGAGAAGAATGAACTGCAGGAAGGCTGAGATGTAGAGCCGAGTAGTATGTAAACAACCATTTTTGTTGAGTGGGTGTGGAACGTCAGTTTTTGACAAATCGACGACGAAGTCACGCTAATTTTCTAATATAAATTATATATTCGTTCGTATTAGTTTATTTTAAATAAACTAGTTTCTGTCCACTTGTACCCCTACAAGTATATATATATATAACGAAGATTTATTTAATATGGTCATATTAAATAAATCTTCGTTAGTACAGTCTAACTACTTCTATTGTTTCACAGCCCCCTGGATAAAACTTCAGTAAAAATTGATTTTGCTTTTGCAAACATCAGTTGTATTCAAGGGAATAGAAAGATATCTGTCTTTAAGCAAGTACTTCCCAGGTAAATTCAATTGCTTCTCACAATTCCCTTTTGTATGATTTAAATGAAAATTCGTTGCATAATTAATAACGCTGGCCACGAGCGGTACCACGCATCGGCGTAGAATCAGTTCGGATCGAGAGGAACGGTAGTATTACTTCGTCTGCGGAGCAGTACGGACATTTTCGCTGCCGGTCATTTGCGCAATTGTTTATCTGTCCTAGAAAAATTATGATTTCGTCAGCAAAACGACCGCGGTCGGACAAACTTCGAAAATTTATTGCAGAAATTCCAGACTTAATATATGAAGGTGCTAAAATTAAATGTGTAATCTGTAAAATCCCGTTAATGTGTTGGTCCAGACAACATTGTCTACGACACGTAAATAGTGAAAAGCATGTCTCAAAAAGAAATTGCGCACGAGACAATGAAAAATTTATATTTAATTTATGCGTTACGTTTATCGCATGTAATATACCGTTTAATTTACTAGACAAGGAAACATTTATCTGCTTTTGGAATAACTATTCGGAGTGCAAATTACCAAGTCGAACATCGTTACGAAGAATTGTGCCATCTGCGCGCGAACATATTGAACAAAAAATAAAATCGGAGTTGAAAGATCAAAAATTGTGGTTATGTGTCGACGAAACAACATATCGGAAGAAACATTCTGTTCTTAATGTAATGACACACAAATTGTAATAAGTTAGTGTTAAATACATTGGACAAGTTAGAACTTTCAACAAACCAACTCTTGATGTTAGTGAGTGATGGTGCTGCAAACATGCTTTCTGTAGGCCGGTCTCTTAAAAAGCATTCTGCTAATTTGTTACACATTACGTGTAAAATTCATGCTCTCAATCTTGTGGCGGATAGTATCAGAAAATGTTATCCTGAGGTAGACGCTTTAATAGCGCATACCAAAGCACTATTTGTCAAATCAGCGAAACGTATTCGCGAATTTCACAGACTGTGCCCCCGTATACCAGAGCCACCAGAACCTATTCTAACTCGTTGGGGAACATGGTTGCAGGCCGCGTTTTATTATCATAAATATTTTGACAATATTAAGAACGTGGTTTTACAATTCGATACAAAGGAAGCTGCCGCTATCCAGAAAAGCCAGTCGAAATTTCAAGATAGTCAGGTTAAAATGGATTTAAAAATCATTTACGACAATTACTTCGGGCTAGCAGATGCAATAGAAAAATTACAAAATCCTGCGGTGCCGTTAGAAGAATCTCTACAAATAGTGCAACATGTTCACGCACAGCTATGCGCGATTGAAGACGCAAAAAATGTTTCTGTTCTAGAAAAATTTGAAAGTGTTTTTGAGAAAAATTCTGATTTTGGCACATTAAGACACATTTGTGAAGGTGCGTCAACAGAATCGTTAAGTTATTTGAAAGATTATTTTACTTACGCAAATATTACGTCACTAGATGTAGAACGTTCCTTCTCTGCATATAAACGCATTTTTTCCTCATGCCGTACTAGTTTTGCCGAAACAACAGTTGAAACATATCTAATGTTGCAGATATTTAACAGACATTATTCACTTTGTGATTTCACGGAGGGCTCTTAAAATGGTAAGTGTTTCAGCACGTGTTATTTAATTTTTATTTAAAAGATGTGCGAAATTATTTGCGGCAGCAAACATCTCTATTAGCAGAATAACTCTAGTGGAACGCGAGGCCTGGTCGACTCTACGCTACTGCGCGGTACCGTTCGTGGCCAGCTTTAATAATTAATCTTCAAAACCGGTATGAAATAAACAAAAATTCACATGCCTATCTGCTACATTATTAGAGGCAGAGAGCGATAATGAAATTGAATAAGAAATAATCACGTAAATCCGAGGTTATAATAAAAGACAGAAACACCGCATCTTAGCATTTATTCTTGTAGACTATAACGTATTATTCTTACAGGAGCGTTCAATTAAAATTGAGGTGTTTTTGTGCAATCTGTTTGTCAATCTGCATCAAAACAGTAATATACAAGACAAAAACAAAAATAGACAAGCCATTCATCATGCTTGTGACGCTGATTGCGATCCAGTAGAGAACATATAGGGAGTTTGGTTCCTCATTTTCTGATCCAAACTGCTATTTGATGGGTTGGGATCGAATACGTACACACTTGTGCGGCTTTACCGATCGGTATAGTGTGGGTGCACGTTTAGGTGTCATCTTCAGTATATTTCCACTTTCTCTTACAATATTTTAATGCTCAATGGGACCGATAATAATTGGAGATTGACTTTAATGTTTGTAATGATATCCAACACGACTAATTAATTTACGTGAAATGCTTTGAATAGTGGATTCTGTATAAATACAGAATCTAGTTTCAACCACGTGTTAAAACACGTGGTTGAAACTGTGGAATGATGATTAAAGTTTAAAAAAAAAAGTAACTTAAGTTTTACCAATATTTCGCTTTTATTTTTAAAGCTTCATCAGGGCCATAAATGAGTTAAAATAGGTAGCCACTCTCTACTGATGACGCTTTAAAAATAAAACCAAAATATTGGTGATATTTAAGAGTTACATTTTTTACAAAATTATGGTCGTCATCTCGACAATTTCAACCACGTCTTAGTTCCTAACGACCGCCAACCAATATTTCTAAATACATAAAGAAAATCATTCAATCAATTGCAATTGCTGTTTGAACGATATATAATAATTAAATTGCATTTACGGTAATATTATTGTTAGCAATATTTTATACCACCAATTCAACTACCTTTGAAGTATTCAGATTGATAAGTTCTACATTCAACGTGTCAAAAATCTACATCGAAACCAACATCCGTCAATAATTGTTGAAGGTATTCAACAGGTTATCCGGCATACTCTGTAAAAATTAACTCCGGTCTTATGTATTTTGCCCATTTCTCCTACGTAGATTGCTTGTAGAATGATCGCTTAGGTGGAGTATCATCAAATAGTGTGAAAAATAATTGACATTAGGTTTCAACATTTCGTAAAGTCTAGTAAAGAGACTCATAAATAAATAGTAATAAATAAAATTGAAAAGTTGTAAAATTTATCATATAGTTTTGTATTACACGTACGTGTTATCCGGTATTATATTTACTGCAAATAATGTAAATATGTGATCGAATTGGCACTGCATATTTTAAAAATCTTTTTGACACATAATATCAATTTTTTGAAACTCAATGTTTTCCACATCATTTTCTTTCTTTGCCAGATCTATCATATCATCCAGTTTATCTGTTGCTAGTAATTTGTGTACATGACCTTTGATATGTGGGAAAAGAATATTCTTTGTTAACGAACCGTCACCACATCCAACATCCAGAACACATTCTTTGTAATTTTTCCATTTTAGCAAGTGACCATAGTTTTCTAAATATCTCGCTACTATTTGCTTAGTAACTGTATATTTTGAGAACTTTTGTGCATAATTCATGATTGAGCGACGATTTTAACGTATTCACAAATGTGTTATGATTGTTATGAATACGTATCTATTACATGTATTCGCACGACTTGAATGACATGGATAACTTCTTGCGTGTCCCTAATATCCCAATTTAGTATTTCTTTTAATCAAAATTATACAGATAAACCACATATCGTTTTTGAATATGCTGCTATGTCAAAGGTATTAAGCTTTGGCACAGCGACGTATTCTTCAATCGCAATATGGTTTTGCGTATCAGTATGTAAACAAATAGCTATATCATATGATTTATTGCGAATGACGCTATTTCATATACAATACAATGTCTTAAAACTTGAAAAAGTTATTCTAACGGGTGACGGTATTCTTCAAGTAAAAACTGTTTTGAGAGAAATTACTGGTACACTGAAAAACTGATCTGTTTAAGTCAGCTACATTTATCTTGTTAAAGGAAATTTGTTTGAATCGACTATTTTCTTTGTCGAACGTTTATATTCTGTATTTTTGATGTATCTGCACATTAAGACAAACGTTTTTTAAGAAGAGGAAATACATACACAAGAGTCCGATTATTTAAATTCGTTCTTTTAAATCAAACGCACCATTCCTAAAGGAAATAAATGTCGTATTATATTAATACATGTAGGATGACTTGTGGATATTAGTCTGGTTTAAGTTTTTGTCATTGCACACCTTATTCCGTATTCATGTGTTTATTTGCAATTTAGAACTTAGTACGTAAAAAATTGAGAATTCGAGAGCAAACTTATCGCAAAAACGTAAACAATCTTTTACGTTACGTGATAAATACGAAATGATCTGCGAAATAGAAAATGGAAAAACCCAAAGTATCATTTGCCATGAACGTAATCTCTCTAAATCTACTATAGGAACTATTTGAAAAAATAAAACTAAATTTAAAGAGGCTTTTGAGCATGGTAGTGTAACACTTAAAAAATCAAAAAAGCAAGTAAAGACAATATCGATAGTGCACTTTTACAATGGTTTAAACAAGAAAGAAACAATAATGTGCCCATAAGCGGTTCAGTTTTACAAATAAAAGCTACAGAACTAGGAAAAAGGTTAAATGGTGATCAGTTTATTTGTAGTGGAAGCTGGATTGAAGGATTTGAAAGAAAGCATGATATTCATAGTTGCAAAATTGTTTGAGAAGCCGCTGATGATAATATGGATGTTGTGACAGATTGGTTAAATAATAAGTGGCCCGGAATTAGAAGACAGTATAAGGATGAAGACATTTTCGACGGAGACGAAACTGGATTGTTTTATAAACTAACACCAGATAGGACATAGGACATTAAAATTTAAATTTGAGAAATGTATAGGTGGTAAGCTTTCAAAAGATAGATTAACCTTATTTTTATGCATTTAAAAGCTACTATCGACATTTTTGCTTATAAACTTAATTAATTCAATTGGCGAAGGTAAATCTAGGTCTATAAGTTTACTGGGTCCAATAAATTTAAGTCATAAAGTATAGTAAAAAGTTACGGAGAAAAGTATCAGTAATTGTTTCAAACATGCTGGTTCCTGTACTTAATTTTTTGAGTTTGATTCTGTATTTTATCGGTTTAGTTTATTACGAATTCCGCATATAACGAACTGAATTTCTGGGTCCTTTGTTATATCCGGACACTACTGTATTTAGTTAAATTTTTATTAGAGTCAACTAGCATTTGGTTGAATGAGAAATTGACACAGAATATCTTGTTCCTTCACCTAAAACATTGTGTTAATTTCAGAGTTTCAAAATTGTTTATGCAGTCATACATTTGGTTGAATTAAATAAATATAATCCTTGTATGAACAAAATACCTATTTGTTTCGGTTCAAAGTAGAAGTTGTTGTAGATCCTAATTACTTTCCACCAATAACATTGGGAATAGACATGCAAGCGCGCGGAGCGCAAGTGATGCAAGCTAGAGAATCGTTATATAATAATAATAAACATTAAACATATTTTCAATTAGCTGAAGATTTAGAGTAGGCAATAACATATAGGATGTTTCACTTAAAAAATGATAAACGATGCTACCTTATCACAGCCGATGACGTCACTCACATATTGAAGGCGTAGTAAAATAGTTCAATTTTTGTTGTCGAAAACACGGATCATCTTTCGTTCTCTTGTAAGTAACCCCTTCCGAAACACTTACCCATCCCTGTATAATGTTATTAAGATATATGGCTGTCCCCGTATCAAATGGTATACTTGCCATACCTGGTATTATGTATTTTTTTGAGTGTCAATGCTTTACGAGGTCATTGAATGTTGTAGAAACCAAGTAAGGGCATGTAAGGAAAATTATAATGAATTAGATTGCAACAATGGACATATCAACGCTATGTTAGTCATGACAATAGCACACTCAAAAAAGAGATAATACCAGGCATAAGAAATGCCTTTTAATCAAATTTATTACAGCTTCCATTGTTCCATTATTTAGAGACGGCCAGATTTTCTTAATGTGTATAACAATATGTATTAAAAAGCACGTACCAGATATAAAAGGGTAACACAATTGTAGCAAAGGTTATGTACGAAGAGAAACGTTTACTTGTATCAAGGTTGTTCGTCTCAGTTCAAGACAATTACTGTTTCCATTATCCACAATACAATAACTGTTTTAAATCAAAAGAAATATTTTCTTAGCGCTTCTTTCTCCGCTTAAGGGAAGTATATACTTGTAATGAAATAATTGTATTTCTTTGTTTAAGACATTTGTTAACTTGATTTAAGAAAATCTTGCAGAAAATTTGAAGAAAGCTATTCTTAGTATAAATAAATGGCCGTTATAACACAAAACAATATTTTTTTAAGGACAGTAAATAGTTTTGTTAATTCAAGAAAGCGTTTAGGTATTGTTCTTAAATCAATAGTTTCATTTTCTTAAAATAAAGCATTTGTTTACTTAGAATTCCTGAAATGCATATTATTTATATCCACATTATTAATTAACCTACCTTGTTAAAAACAGCACGACATATCCGTACATAATGCAGTGAATTATTCACATTGCTTGTGACTCTAAAAAGGGTAAGGTAGAGGTTATCTACAGAATAATGTTCAAACAGAAGTGAACTTAATGTAGAAGTACACATGGAAAAGTGCCTAGAATCAATAATCAGGATAATCCTCTCCCGGCAAAAACAATGTGAGAAGAGAAAAGCACTAACGCTCTTTGCTCCTGCCCACATTATCAATCTCTCAGTCTATGCCACTAGTCTTCAAAAACACTCACTGAAATATTTCACGGCGCCACCTAGTTTCAAGAGATATAGTCATGACGTCCTAGATAGTAACCACACAAAGCCGAGTACAGATGTCATACTTACCCATACAATGATATAACCTTCAACCTACGGTTCATAAACATTTTCAAAAGATACCGGTTAATGTAGTATTTTTTTCTTTTTTTTACTGTTTACCACGTGTACTAATTTAACTATAGTTTTTTTTGAATATACAATAAATAATAATAATAAAAGGGATAAATAAATTTAAATATTAACTCATGAGTTATTAAACTACATAAAAATAATCCTTGTAGTTGACCTGATGGTGTGTTTCGGTCGCCTAATTTCGCAATAGAACTTTGTGAGATTTGGACCATTTTTTCATTCCTACTTTTAATCTGAATATTTTCTTAACTTAAAACTAAATGATTTACTTGGAAGAAACATTTTTCTGTCTTGGATTTTCTTGATTTTCTAATCCTATATTTTCTTATACAATTACTATACATTTTTATAATTTTGAAATAAAAATATTTTCTTGAATAGAGATTGATTTTTGCAAGAAAATATATTTTTTTGATGTAAGAAACCATTTATCTGCGTGTACCAATATTTTGAATTAATTTTACACCAAAAAAACACTTTTTTAATCAAATATTAAAGTGGCACAGTAAAGGGTTACATCGATTAACTTGTAAGCAATAGTAAGGCTAGTTTAAGCCCAAAGGTCTTTCAGAAATTGGTACTTACGTTTAATTCTAAATTCTCATTTTAATTACTTTTGAAAAACAGAGAAAAGATACGGGCTCCGTTAATTGACAGTTACGGGGTTATTTTGGGATAAATTGTGTGTTGAAATTCACTGAAGTATAAGCTTCACTTTACTTTTCTCTCGTAATTAATTCGAGAGTGTGTAATTCAATTCCATTACTATTCAAATGGGTTGAAAAGAAATAGCCGTTCGATTGCGATAGGTATAGAGGTCTATTATGACGACAGTGAAAGCAATAAATTTCGATTGGTTGGCGCTTGAATGCTTCGACCATATTAATTCGTTAAACTTAATAATGTGTTGTACTATGTAATATTCGAAAAACACTAACAAATTTTCAATTAGTTTCGTTATAAAATTCACGCGATTGTAAAATAAAATTCAGGCGATTGAGAAAAAAAAATATTCTTTAATATGATAAAGGAGATAAAGCAGCTTTATTTTTTTAAAGGGAAGAAAATTCAATAAACTCATTTTATGCTTTCAATTTTCATTTTTTTTCTTCGTCTCTTTCATGAGTGTCTTTAATTTTCCTCTGCCACGTTCCTTTTGTTCGGATTCTGGACTAAATTTTGCCAATTATTTTCCAGGACGTGTTTCAACTGCATACGCCCGGAGGTGGTGAATACGGTTTACCTGGCTCTTAGGACAGTAGTCTATCCCGTGAGCCCGAGCGTCGCCTGGGAGTCTTATTGGGCACGGAAATGTTTATGAATACCGCGAAGCACAAGAGGGCGTTTAAAGAAGATTACATTGAAGATTAGTGCAGCGTACCTCAACTAATTAAGTGTATGTACAGTTAGTCTATCTTGATTGCAAATTTAATTGCTTACAAAGCTCAAGATAAACTAGTTGCTTGATATCATTGATGTATAATATGAAATAAAATTAATATACATTGTATAGGTTTGAGGTTTAATCATCTTGCTTTATTACGCGATCGATTTTAACCGGTTGCTAGCTGAGAGACGAATTAGCAAGAACAATCTTTGGACTAACAAAGTTTGCTTATTTTGTTCTTATTTTACATTTTCAATTATCATTTATTGGTCAATGTATATAAAGTTTATATAAAATGTAGGAGGTATGATGTATTATGTTCCTTTCTCACCTCTTTCCTTTGCCTCAGAAAGGCTATTAGCTCACTATCTAACTACTCATTCTATTTCATTATTTACTTAGTACTTATAGGAAAACACAATACAATGCGATCAAATATACAAGAAAAATTGATATTTTCTATGGAATTAAGGTAAACCAGGGCTATATAATGGATTATTCTGACCTCACGTATTGAATGAAACAGAATGTGATAAGGCGGCGCGACAGGATCGGATTCGTTGTTGTGCGTAGGATATAAGAGCGAGCGTACTATGTTCACCCGATTTTACCCGAACTCAGCGCATCTAAACGTGTACTGTCATTTTGCTTGTCAAAATTACGTGAAGACAAATTCAGCACCTTGTTCACAAGAATGCCGATTACGCAAGGTGATTATTGCATGCTCGCTAGTATGGTATATTATTAATCTACAACCCTGAAATTGCTCAACTTTGACATAAACCACACGTAAAATAATCTTATGTTATTATGTTAATACTTAATACGATAAAATGATATTTATGTGTGTAGTGTATTGAATGTCATTTGTTTGTCAAAATTAGGTGAACGCAAATTCGGCATCGGCTACTAACGTAGCAACCCTCGACTTTGCACCCGCATTTCCGAAAAATGCCGATTACTCTAGGTGAACATAGCACGCTCGCTCGTACTGTATACGTGGTATGTATATATCCATCATGTGTCTCTTATCGGCGGTCGATGTTAATATTCGCTTTGCCCAGTCGTCTATTTGTTTATGGGGACGTATGTACATATTTACTACGATCCTGGCGCGCCGCCCGAAGTTTGCAACCCTAGTGATAGGCATTGGGCCAGTGATTATAAGATATAACTCGGGAATTCACATCCAACAAGAACTAACGTGGTTACGAAACAATCAGTAACAGCTAATAATCTTATTTTTGTATTTTTCAAATGAAACCAATCACATATTTGTATAGACGATTTCATTTCTTTGCCATTCCTCCCCAGGCGTATGCCGCACGATCACTATTGAAGCGTACCAATTGCGGCGACACTGATAAATTACCATAGTGGGAATTAGAAGTGTTAATAAAATCAAAATATTGGCAGTAATATAGGAATATGTTACGATAGTTTGCTAAACCTTTATAGTAGGAACGGTAGGATTACAAGAAACAGGGATAATGAAATACATTTTTTTGTGTTCCTGTGTATGGGTGTCAAAATATGAAAATATTTCACAATGCACATAGAATCATTGCCCATAAGCTATAGAAAATTCGTTAGCTCTATTTATCCTTTTTGCAAAAATATCTCTGTTTCAAGATGAGTCTACCATAACCTTTACTGATTAAAAGTGTCTTTTGAAGTATACAAGTTTTTTCTGGTAGGCTATTTTCTTTTGATTTTTTATTTTGGGTTTGCGAACAACCAGAAAGGCTTTCAAGTGAATTTTTTTTAAAATTTTCGTTAATAAACCTGGAGGCAAGAAAAAATGTATTGCCCTAATTTAAAAAATTCTCGGGGGAATAGGAAACGTAACTTTTTTGTTTGTTTTTGTTTTGCTTGTATTTTACTTAATGTGTTTTTTGATGTATTTTATATTATTTGGTTAATGTTGTTTTTTGATCCAGGTTAATTTCATTGCTTGAATGTTCGAAATTCCCAGAAAAAGGTGTTAGAATGAATGATGACTAACGCTGGCCACGAGCGGTACCGCGCATCGGCGTAGAATCAGTTCGGACCGAGAGGAACGGTAGTATTACTTCGTCTGCGAAGCAGTACGGACATTTTCGCTGCCGGTCATTTGCGCAATTGTTTATCTGTCCTAGAAAAATTATGATTTCGTCAGCAAAACGACCGCGGTCGGACAAACTTCGAAAATTTATTGCAGAAATTCCAGACTTAATATATGAAGGTGCTAAAATTAAATGTGTAATCTGTAAAATCCCGTTAATGTCTTGGTCCAGACAACATTGTCTACGACACGTAAATAGTGAAAAGCATGTCTCAAAAAGAAATTGCGCACGAGACAATGAAAAATTTATATTTAATTTATGCGTTACGTTTATCGCATGTAATATACCGTTTAATTTACTAGACAAGGAACCATTTATCTGCTTTTGGAATAACTATTCGGAGTGCAAATTACCAAGTCGAACATCGTTACGAAGAATTGTGCCATCTGCGCGCGAACATATTGAACGAAAAATAAAATCGGAGTTGAAAGATCAAAAATTGTGGTTATGTGTCGACGAAAAACAGATCGGAAGAAACATTCTGTTCTTAATGTAATGGCACGCAAATTGGAACCTCATCAATCGGCACCTTCAATTCTACTAGTCTCCAAACGAATACAACAGTGTACTGCCGAAGTAATTTCAAAGTTAGTGTTAAATACATTGGACAAGTTTGAACTTTCAACAAACCAACTCTTGATGTTAGTGAGTGATGGTGCTGCAAACATGCTTTCTGTAGGCCGGTCTCTTAAAAAGCATTCTGCTAATTTGTTACACATTACGTGTAAAATTCAATTCATGCCCTCAATCTTGTGGCGGATAGTATCAGAAAATGTTATCCTGAGGTAGACGCTTTAATGGCGCATACCAAAGCAGTATTTGTCAAATCACCAAAACGTATTCGCGAATTTCACAGACTGTGCCCCCGTATACCAGAGCCACCAGAACCTATTCTAACTCGTTGGGGAACATGGTTGCAGGCCGCGTTTTATTATCATAAATATTTTGATAATATTAAGAACGTGGTTTTACAATTCGATACAAAGGAAGCTGCCGCTATCCAGAAAAGCTAGTCGAAATTTCAAGATAGTCAGGTTAAAATGGATTTAAAAATCATTCACGACAATTACTTCGGGCTAGCAGATGCAATAGAAAAATTACAAAATCCTGCGGTGCCGTTAGAAGAATCTCTAGAAATAGTGCAACATGTTCACGCACAGCTATGCGCGATTGTAGACGCAAAAAATGTTTCTGTTCTAGAAAAATTTGAAAGTGTTTTTGAGAAAAATTCTGATTTTGGCACATTAAGACACATTTGTGAAGGTGCGTCAACAGAATCGTTAAGTTATTTGAAAGATTATTTTACTTACGCAAATATTACGTCACTAGATGTAGAACGTTCGTTCTCTGCATATAAACGCATTTTTTTCCTCATGCCGTACTAGTTTTGCCGAAACAACAGTTGAAACATATCTAATGTTGCAGATATTTAACAGACATTATTCACTTTGTGATTTCACGGAGGACTCTTAAAATGGTAAGTGTTTGAGCACGTGTTATTTAATTTTTATTTAAAAGATGAGCGAAATTATTTGCGACAGCAAACATCTCTATTAGCAGAATAACTCTAGTGGAACGCGAGGCCTGGTCGACTCTACGCTACTGCGCGGTACCGCTCGTGGCTAGCTTTAATGATGACTGTGGACGAATGGCTGAAGCTAGCGATGCTGTATGTCGGTATCCATTGTAATGGACTTTATGTCATACTTATAACACTTCATTGTAAGTGAACCGTTTTGTTTACAAATAATAATCATGTGTTTAAAACTTAAAAAATTTTAGCAAAAGCAAAAATCCTGAAAGTACTAGGGTGAAAGTATACACCTGTGTGATGTTTTTTATTACTCCAGCAAAATTTTAACTGATAGCAAGTCGGAACTTGAGAGCTTGTCTTGCTTCTTACTATCCCCAATGGGCTAATTAGAATACCTTTGTCTGCCATCTCATTCAAAGCAAATAACATTTTGTCGATAAAAACATTCGCACGTAGGATTCACAATATAAAAAGATATAGTGTTCAGACTAAAAATAGTGGCTATGCGAATACTTTATGTATTTTATTATTCCATCGGCTTCTTATTGCTCCACTCTGCCTTAATAATCCCGTGATAAACGCAATAGGAGCTATCAACGGTCACTTTCCGTGATAGCAATAATTCCTGTACAATTTCATTGAGCCTAGGTATATTATAGCATATAGACAATAAGAAAGTAATAGTTCCACTAAAATCTTAAACTAGTCCTTGCGCCACCTTTCGTCTAGTTTTATAAATAAAATATTTTTTCAACCATCGGTTTTCAGAAGCAGATGCCGCCGCAAAAACTTCACAGTTTCCCAATGAAAGATTTGTTCATATATTAAAATTACTTTTGTATAAACAGACATTATTTGAAATAAATCTTGGTTGAAAACTATGTATTGTACAGTAGCTAGGATGTTGCCAATGGCAAATCGAGTGCAGTTACAAAACTACTTGCAGCCAAATTACACCTTTTAAATTAAAAAAGGGATGTAGACGAAAAACACAGTACCTACTTACAAAGGAAGTGTATATTTGCCACAAAAGTATATTTATTTATTCTTGTTGTTGCGTCCTCAGCAGTGAATTGATAATGTTAACAATTAGTAGTATTAGTGCATTGTGACCTGTGAAACACAATCAAATGAACTTTGATTGACGTATTTGGCTGGAACGACAACATTTGCGCAATTTCGATTTTCTTCTCCATCGTGCAGGTACCGGTAATGTAACCGTCGACTACAATAGATGACTTCCATCCCCCATAGCGCTTCTTGTACTGGCTGAATGCGAAACACTGGAACGTCGAAAACAATGGCCACTATATAGCTCAGAACTTCAAAGTTTTAAAAGCGTTGCAATCACTTCAGGCAATTTTCCAAATCCCTATGGATTAGTTCTTCACACTAGCGCAACCTACTATTAACACAACCTAAATTGAACACTATTATAACAGTTAAAACTGTATGAAACTTAAAGTCTGAATATACTCCATACTTTTATTGCGAGGAACACTGTGTTATGAGCTTTCTTAATAAATTCATTAATTTCTTTCATCTCTAATATTTTAGGTCTTATTGGTTAGTAACCTACTAATGAACGTTCCAAAAATGTTTGTGATTTAGAGTATTTTGATACGTGTACATTCATGTAAGTATTAAGGCATGCACGTAACAGGGAGTATATCGACCATAAAGCAGAAGACTTCTTTGTTTTGCTTTGTATTTGAAAATATGTCAATAAAATGTTTACTGTTTTAACATTGTTCTATGCATATCAGGCATAGAAGTGTTCATTTTTTCATACACGTGATTTAGTAAGTAGTAGGTTAGCAAGCGCGGGTAAAGTACAATTTATACTATTACAAATAAAATATAATTGCAATGACAAATTTTTAAATTTTAACAACGTCAATGTGACACATCTCTATTCAGTGTTGGTCACAGAACACATGCCAATGTTGGTGAATGTGGCCAATTTTCATATTACACAAGATGCCCCCGATAGCTGTCAAAAAATGTATAGTAAAATAAAATAAAAAAGGAGCTCGTTGCTAAGCAAAGTAATGATAACAATTGCCAAACTGTCAAATCTCAATTCCAAAAGCGTAAATTATTCTTGTTATTTATTGTTATTATAACCTGCATTTGTCATACTTTCGTTCTTTGTGCTCGTTATTATTTTATCTCGTTTCAACTTGGTTTGTCAATTGTTGTTTCTCCTCTACTTTATCGAACTTAATTGTAGTTAATTAATTGTGGTAAATTTGCTGCTTTTTGATAGGCAATGAGCTTAAGTTTCAATTTTTTTATGTTGTTGATGTTACAATGGCCTAAGCATGGATAACATAAGGTAACCATCAAGTGCCTAATTTTAATATTTGGTAAATTTGGGAACAACTACACAAAGTGGAACATAATGAATACTGCTCTTGTACAGCCGGAAATATTAAAACTTTGCGCTAAGTAAGCATAAATAGTATAAAATTTACAGGACGACCTGCTTTAACAGAAGATTATAGCCATGGCAAAAAAGGTGATATTGTTGCCAGATTTACATAATATTAAAATTGATCCAGCAATTTTGCATGATTCGTGCCGAAGCCACCATAAAAGTAACAACATAAAAAGCCCAAAAAATAGACATATTGTTTATCAAAAACTAATATATTTAAACAAACTTACGACAATTAACTAATTGCAATAAAGTTCGATACAGTAAAGAAATAACAACAATTAACAGAATAAGGTAAAATGAGGGAAAATAATAACGAGACCGCGGAAGGAATATATGACAAATGCAGGATATAATAAAAATAAACAACAAGAATAATTTACGCTTTTGGAATTGAGATTTAACAGTTTGGCAATTGTTATCATTACTTTGCTTAGCAACGAGCTCTTTAGATCAGTTTGGTGTCACAAGAAACAAATTGGCACTCTTTTCTGGGCAACTTTGCGTAACAACGAAAACAGATTATCAAAACCTTTATTGCTGCATATCGTCATATTTCTTAAGTTAAAGTATAACATATGTGGTGTCGTTGGATTCGTCCTTCGATTACCTTTCGAAAAGCGTAAAAATGTACAGGGTGTTCTATTTAAAAAAGTTGACGTCACTTCCGGTGAAACTGGAAATACAATTGAAATGCTGATAACGGCAAAAGTTAGTTTGCAAAAAATAGAAATCGACTATTTTTTATAAAAAGCAGGAAAATACATTTTTCAAGTCATAGAAATGCAAAATAGAAAAAATAGTATAGGAAACTCGTTTCATAAGGCATTTTGCCGCATTTGTCCGTTTTTTTAAACGTGTGCGACAAAAATTTTTAATGTTAGAATCAGTTAGACTATGCTCCTCTTACGCAAATAATGCATAATGTTTATAATAGAAACATTATGCATTATTTGCGTAAGAAGAGGTCCAATTCAACTTGAATGAAACGAATGTTTGTAGTTTGTAAATTTGATTTCGAAAAATTAGTGTATAATTACAAGAACGGTACAGTAAATACCTGTCTTAAGGAAGACAACGCAATTGTTTTGCATTTAGTAAATTAACTTCACTTAGTCCAGCGATGTTCCATCTTTTTTAAGCCACTCAAATAAAAGAATTTATCGAACTCTGCAAAATACGCATCTACTTCGGCAATGATCTCTTCACCTGATGTGAACCGCTTTCCGCCAAGCAACTTTTTCAAGTTTGAAAAAAGAAAGGAGTCAGAGAGGGTCAAGTGTAGCGAATATGATGGATGGGGTACCAATTCTTACCGTAACTGGACCAGTTTTGCTGTCGCAGTTGTCAATGAGTGAGCTGGGGTGTAGATAAGTTTTTGCTTTTCTACGTGGGGCCTTTTTCTCTTTAGTTCAGAGTCCAAATAATTAACTAAGATTATGCCTTGTGAAAAGAGCGTCCCCATAACTTTTGCGGTTGATGGAATCGTCATATAATGCCGCAGAAACTCACTCGTATTGCGTTTAAACATGTCCAAACATTGCTTTGAAGTTGCTACGCGATTTCGTTTTTGATCAACCGTCAGCAGACGCGACACCCATCTCGGCGATAATAATAATAATAATAATGCTTTACTTTCTACAGGATGAACCCAAGTACAGAAAATTTTATAATTGTTTAATGTATGCAAATAAAAGAAAAGAAAAAAAAAACAAATAAACGTATAAACGTGTAAAACAATGAAAAGGAAAAAAAAAAAACTAAATAGGTAACATATTCTTAGTACCACCGCTTCCGCTATTTCAGTTGTGAAAGTATATCTGTTAAGGAATCAAAATTTATATCAGCACTGACAGAAATTGAGCTATAATTTGTACACATAATGTTTATGGGTGATTTTAGCATTATATTAGTTCTACTTGCTTGAACATAGAAGGTAGAGTGATTCCGCGATTCCAGACGGGGTATGTTGAAACTTATTTGATTAAGCAGCAAAGGGCAATCAATTCGATTATTATATAGAAATATATATAGAAATTTTATACTTATGACCTTCCTTCGCAGCTGTAGAGATATCATGTCGAAACGATTTAGCATAATTCCATAGTCATAGCCTCTCTCCGGATATGTACCATCTGATAGAAAAATCAAAAACTTCAAGTACCGCCTCCGAATATTCTCAATATTTCTTATGTGCGTTTGATAGATCGGGTACCATATTAATGCTCCATACTCTAGTTTGGATCGTATAAAGGCGTTATACAATGAAATCAAGCAACCCATATTCCTGAAGTCGCGACAATTTCTATATATAAAACCATAAATGCGGTTAGCTGAAGCAACCATGTTGTTGATGTGAGAGATGAATGTAAGTTTGCTATCAAATGTAACTCCAAGATCTTTCACTTCACTGCATCTCACAAGCGCGTCCCCCTCGAAAACATAGTCAAAGTGCAATGGTTTCAACATCTTTGTGTATGTTGTAATTTTACACTTGCTAACATTAAGGTATAAATAATTCTTTTGACACCAGGTTCCTATGCTGTTGAGATCGTTTTGAAGTAAAGAACAATCACTTCTACTGTTTATTCTATAGAAGATCTTTAAATCATTAGCAAATAGAAGATATTCACAACGCAAACAGTCGACGATGTTATTTATAAAAATCAGGAATAAAATGGGACCCAGATTAGATCCTTGGACGATGCCCGAGGTAGAAAGGTAGGTATTAGAAGCGGCACCATGATACTCCACATAGTATTGTTTGTCTGTAAGGTAAGATCTAAAAAGGTTGCATAGACTCCGTGAAAATCCCATTTGCGCCAGTTTGGCCAAGGGAACGCAATGATCTATTTGATCGAAGGCTTTGCGAAAATCGGTATATATTACGTCTACCTGACCCTGACCATCGACAGCTCCAGAAACGTATTGCGAGAAACAGCTTAGATTTGTGGTCGTTGATCTACTACGAACGAAACCATGCTGGGTTGGAGACAGTATCGTTTTCACGGATGCGTATATGTGATAGCATAGTATTGACCCACATCAGCAGCATCTTCACTTTTAAACACGGGACATACTTTCGATATTTTCCATATTTCTGGGAATTTGTATTCCGTGAGCATCAGGTTGTAAAGATGACACAATGGGCTAACAAATATCGCAGCACAATCCCGAAGAAGTAAGCCTGGGTTTCCATCAAAGCCCAACAATTAACTTTCTCGTACTCAATTTTTCCTAGGATGCTTTGCATACGTTCAATCTTCACTCGATATAAGTCTGCTAAGACGATATAATGAACTTTATTGGTCATATCGTCCGCAGTCAGCTTATTGGGACGACCTGGCCGCTCCTCATCAAAGAAGGATATTCGGCCACGCTTAAATTCAATAAACCAGTATCTGATGGTAGACATCGAAGATGTATGGTCCTTATAAATTGCATCCAACTTCTTTTTGATTTCTGCACATGTTTTTCCATCCAAAACAAGAAACCGAATCACTGACCGGTATTGTTCTTTTTTCATGATTCCACAAATATATAAACTTGCTCATTTTCAACAGCTCTCAAAACAAGACTACTTAATGAATTTCCGAAATTTAATAATGCAGTCAAAATCTGCATTGATTTTGATACAAAGCGCCATCTACCTCCAAACATGGATACTTCTTATACCATCCTCACAATTCGAATTTTCTTGGATCCATTAAGCTCATGTAATTGTTTAATATGTAATTTACCTTCGTCCAGCAAGTTGGATCAGAATAGAATTGGTAGTAGGTGTAACTTTACACATTACTGTTAATGAGCTTTAGCAACGCATCCCCTATACCTATATGGGTTTAGTACATACTCCTAGAAAGATTGAGAATAACTTTGTTGTTTGAGAAGTATTTTTTTTAGATTGATTAACATTTTCACAATTTTCGCGTCCGATTTGAAATGGTTCTTAGATATTTTTTTAATAGGACACCTAGTATATTGTTATATTTTTGGAAGCAGATTAGCAAACTTTTGTACTTTGTATAGACAAAAAAAAACGGAATAACCTAAAATTAAGATGCCTTTGAAAACAACAAGTTATTGGTGTCACTATCTTTATTTTTGCTGATTAGTTACCATGGTAGTAAAACTTACAGAATCAGAGCGAATTGACTTCTTGATGGTGCGTGGATATGGTGATCGCCAACGTTCTTTTGAAGAAGTTCGCATTATGTTTGCAACTGTTTATCTAGATCGCCAAACCAGAAAAGTAAAGTAAATGTCCGGTGCATCGGACAATTCAAAAGTACGAGGCATTTTTCTAAGTAAAAGATTTACCAAGAAGTGAACGTCCACCGGCAACAGATGAAGACACCAGTGTGAATGTTTGACTAACTGTTTGAGAAAATAATCACGTGTCTATAGTGGAATTGGAACGAATTCATGAGATCTTCCAAAAATCTGCCACAACATTCTATTCTATATGTAAAACTGAACCTTTCAAAATGTTTTGTGTTAATGGTACTCTTAATATGCACAGTTGTCGTTACTGGTCAACGCAAAATCCTCATTGGATGGAGGAAGTCCATACATAGCATCCCCAAAAAGTAAATGTGTGGGCTGGTTTGGTTGGAAACAACATAATAATTTTTCATAAGGGGAAATTTAAATGGTGACGGCTATTTAAATTCATTGAGCAGCGAGGTTTCACCAGCACTTACAGCTCTTTTTCCAAATCCAAACAGACCTAATTATCCAAACGAAAATATTTCGTTCCAACAGGATGAATCTTCGCCACATTTTGCGCGTTGGTGATTATTTGAATGGAGTATTTTCTGCACGCTGGATCGGACGCAGAGGAGCGATTAAATGGCCAGCCCGTACTTCAGACCTATCGCCACTGGATTTTTTCTTGTGGTTATTTGGAATATCAAATCTATAGTAATCGACCAAATAATCTTGAACAATTAGAAGGACGAATAATTGCAGAAGTTAAACGTATTATGCCATAAACGGTACAGAATTCAATGGGACATTTTGTTGATCGGTCACATCCTGCCAAGTTGAAAATGGAGCGGAATTTGGGCATTGATTGTAGTCTTAATCAAATTTCACCCTGTTTTCAAAAATATCTTGATTTTACGTTATTAGTTAATTTTTTATTTTTTGTATTGTGTTTTTATCACTCTGAAAGCAGTTTTTTTAGTACGCTAATCTTGTGTAATTACCTTGTGCATTAAAATTTTCTTACTTTGGTCCAGAGCAAATAGATTTCAAGTTCTTTATATTAAGGTTATTATATTTAAATTCTTGAATGAATTTATTTTAAGGCGAACTATTATGTTTAAGAAATTAATATTACAAGCTTTTTTGCTTAATTGTGTACATTTTATTTAATCCGTATATCCTCGTTATATATTTTCCTCCAGAACGTTTCTTAAATGTTTTCCAATGAATTCTTCTTTTAAGGTTGCTGGAATAATGTATGGTGCAAGATGTTGATACAACTGTATTATCGCAATGGCGTAATCTGCAATTAATTCAGAGAAAGGAAACATAATCCAAAGACTAAGTTAATAATCATCATCGTTTTGGAACATGTTTATTTAGTAGTAAAATGAATTAGTGTCAAAATATATAGAAACAACAATATGATAACCATGGCAAGTGGTTGCTTATACCTACGTACACTGCTGTGCAAATCAAAGGAGCATCCAGTCACATTTCTCGACAGTATCTAAAATAAGTTAAGTAAAACGCTATGCTTATTTGGAAAAATATATTTGAAATATCTGAGACCTAATTATTTATATAACAAATTTCATATGTGTCGGGTTACGGAAAACACCTCGCACTTCTAGCCATCGATTACTATGATCATTAGCCGACCGTTCTAGAAATTTGCCGCATTCTGAGGTGTTCCAACTTTTGGTAGGGATTTATAATCTGCCAAATATCGTATTGACACTGGATCTACGGTTTTACTTCCTTATCCGAAAAGAAGGCATACTTCGATTTTTGTCTGTTTTGTTATCCGTTTTGTTTCCGACCCGTTTCAGAGGAAAAAGTTATGTTGTTGCTCTCGTCGATAAAATCTAATAGTTATGGTGCGGATGGCATTAATATCTCAATGTTACGTCTTTGTTGTCCTTTTCTGTTGCCATATATTACATACATTGTAAATTTCTGTTTAGTTGAAGGAGTATTTCCGTATATCTGGAAGGAAGCTATCGTAGTTCCAATTCCAAAGACTGCCAATTCAGTAGAACATAAAGATCTTAGACCCATCAGTATCCTTCCGGCTTTATCCAAGATTGCTGACAAGGTAGTAGATCTCCGAATAAGGGAGTTCTTAGAATTACATTCTATTTTGTCGCCCTAGCAATCTGGATTCCGACCTGGTTTCAGCTGTGCGACTGCTTTGGTGTCTATTGTAGATGAAATTCTTTCCAACATTGACGTGAGTAGGGTCACTGTATTGGTATGCCTCGACTATTCCAAGGCTTTTGACACAGTAGACCATGAATTGCTTCTAAGCATACTGAAATACATTTGCTTCGGTAATGAAGCTGTTGTTTTTTTTTAGAAACTATTTGACTGGCAGAACACAAAAAGTTAAAGTTCACGGCGCCGCGGTCTCAAATAGCATTCCTTTGGCTAGAGGTGTTGCACAAGGCAGCGTAGTGGGGCCTCTGTTGTACACCATCTACACCTCGTTCCTTTTCAGTAATTTAAGGTAATGCAAGCACCATATGTATGCCGACAACGTGCAAATTTATTATTCCTTTGCAGTATCTGATGTTGATTTGGCGGTGCAAAGAATTAATGAGGATCTGAAACTTGTTTCCGAAACCTCCCTAAAGCATGGATTAAATTTAAATCCTAAAAAGACAGCAGTACTGGTTCTAGGGCGTCCAGCAGCTCGGTTAGGCGTATCAAACAAGGTGAAACTTATATTAAACAATTGCCGACTTCCGTTAATGCAGTCAGTGAAAAATTTTGGTGTTGAACTGGATGGTGATCTGAGATTTAAGAAACATGTTAGTTCGTTGCTCGAGCTGGCTTATGCAAAACTTAAGGTACTCTACGGTAGCAACGAGTATCTAAGCCCTGGGCTAAAGAGAGTGCTGTGCGACGCATTGGTACTTTCTCATTTTAATTGTTGTGACACTGTGTATGGCCCATGTTTACACTCTATTGATACAAGACAAATACAGAAAGCGCAAAATGCTTGTCTTAGGTTCATACACGGAATAAGAAGACCTCATCCGATTTCACATACTCTAAAATATAATCAGTGGCTGAACATGGCGCATCGCAGATCGTTGCATTATGCAGTCCTTTCACATAAGATTATTCTCTCTCGGTCACCGCAGTATTTGTATTCCAAAATATCTTATAGAACTGATGTTCATAATCTTAACTTGAGGTTTAGAAATTTACTCTCCCCTCCATACATCGGACGGCTTTGTTTACTATGTCCTTTTCATATAATATTGTTAAGATTTATAACGCTTTACCCAACCGGTTCAAGCGGCTGCCTATTCGAATGTTCAAAATCAGGGTAAAAACTTACTACTACGGGGGTCAGTGACTGCATCTGCTTTTGACTTGATTCTCTGCATTGCAACAGTTATTTTATTTTATTTTTCTTACTTATATTCTATATACTCATTCTATGTGCCCAAACCTATTACCTATTGATAGTGCTTGTTATCTACGTGTGTGTGTGGTTGTCTGTATGTGGGTCTAGGGGAAGATCAGTAAACTTATTGCTGACCTAGATCCTTTTGCTCCAGTATTGCATTTATCCTTATCTAACTGATACAATTAATACTACTTTATATATTAAGATACGAGTCCAATGTTTTTATAAACAATTTTCTACTCTATTTCTACTACTGGCACAATAAACGAATATATTATTATTATTATCTCTAAGTTCCTCTTTTTTTTAGAATATACTCTTTTATCCAATACATAAGTCGGATACATGAATTGGATCCATAACTTGGATACATAATCATCACAATGTATTAAGTGCGGGTCAGTGTTGCCTTCTATCCTCGTTTCAAGACGAAGAGATTTTCCTCTTGTCTCGGATTGCTCGTATCGAGGGTGATCTGAATCTGTTCTTGCCTTTTACTTTATTTTATTTTTATTGTATTAGTTGTCGCTAAATCGTTTGTTTAACTTTATTTTTATATTGAATATAATTTTGTTTTTGCAGTATGTTATATTGTGTTACAGTTTGTAGTGTGGTGATGTACATATGTGCTGCACACTTGAATATTTGTTTCTATTTGGTCTTTTTGGATATTTTATATTAATATTAGGTTTTTTCCGTTTTGTTGTTTATTGAATACTTAACTCTGTCTTTTCGTATACTTGTGTTGGATTTCTTTTTTGAATGTCATATATTTGTTTCAGTATCTTATTTTGTCGTCTTTGTATTCTCCTCATATTCTTCTTTAATGTGTTGCCTTAGATACTTTCTAGATAATTTATGTGTGATGTAAATACTGCGTGGTATATTGATCTTCTCATATGTTCCCGAATAATATTTTTTATTTGGGTTATTGATACTATAGCTACAACATTTTTGCTTATTAGTGTGTTTAAATTTTTGTCCCATGTTAAATTATATTGTATTGTTAGTTCTAGATATCTTGTGTGTGTTGTTTGTTGTATGGGTTGGTTATTCAAGGCTATATTGAAGTTAATTGAATGTTTATTCTCTTAGAAGACTGTATATTCTATTCATTGTTAACAGGTTTTCTTGACACCTTTCTTCTATGTTTGTTACATCAGTGCCGACTTGTTGCTGCTATTTTTCTCTACATATCGAACACAAATCGTTTGTACATTCATATATTTTTCCATTCGTATCTGTATTAAATACATCACATTGTGTATGTTATGTAGAGAATTAGCGTAAATTTTCGCCTTGCGGTATACCTGCAGTTAGCGGTTGGTTCTCAGCATTATTTACTATGGTTGTGTGGGTTATATCCATTAAGTATGTTTTATTAAGTTGTTGTCAGCACTTTTGATTCTTAGTCTGGTCAGTTTCTGTAAATGGTCCATGTTGTGAGGTTCGAGAATAATAAATGAAGAAACAAAATCCTCTTTTACTGATTTCATTGTATAATGCCTTTATACGATCCAAACTAGAGTATGGAGCTTTCATATGGTACCCGATCTATCAAACGCACATAAGAAATATTGAGAATATTTAGAGGCGGTACTTGAAGTTTTTGATTTTTCTATCAGATGGTACATATCCGGAGAGAGGCTATGACTATGGGATTATGCCAAATCGTTTCGACATGATATCTCTACAGCTACGAAGGAAGGTCATAAGCATAAAATTTCTATATGGCATCTTGAATAATCGAATTGATTGCCCTTTGCTGCTTAATCAAATAAGTTTCAACATACCCCGTCTGGAGTCGAGGAATCCCTCCATGTTCAAGCAAGTAGAAATAATATAATGCTAAAATCACCCATAAACATTATGTATACAAATTATAACTCTATTTCTGTCAGTGCTGATATAAATTTTGATTCCTTAGCAGATATACTTTCGCAACTGAAATAGCAGAAGAGGTGGTACCAAGAATATGTTATCTATTTAGTTATTTTTTTCCTTTTCATTGTTTTACACGTTTATACGTTTATTTGTTTTTTTTTTCCTTTTCTTTTATTTACATACATTAAACAATTATAAAATTTTCTGTACTTGGGTTCATCCTGTAGAAAATAAAGTATTATTATTATTATTACTATTATTATTATTGTTATTATTATTATTATTATTACAATTTATTGTATACTCAGTGACATAGAAATTGCAACAGCTAGAAGGGGTTGGAATTTCAGGATGAAATTTGGTAAGAATATTCATCTATGTAAAAGAAATAAATGATCAAAATTTGGGAGGAAAATTTTTATTAGTTAAACAAAATTTTATAATAATTGTTAATAATGTGTGGGGCCGCCTCTCTAATTTACACATTCATTTACACGCCCTGGCATTGATTGAATAAGGTGGTTTATCTCGTCTTGGGGTATTGTCTCCCATGCAAGTTGCACCTCATGTCTCAAAGCCTCCAAAGTCAAAGGAGGACGCTGCAAATTTCGCAACCTTCTACCCAAGATCTGGAGATCTTGGAGGCCAGGGCAAAAAATTAATCTGGGCCTGTTCAAAGAAGTTCAAGGAAAGGCTTGCTACATGAGGACGTGCATTATCTTGCTGGAATAATGGATATTCAAGTCCTTGTAAGTATGGCAGAAGATGGGTTCCAACCACCTCCACAATGTACCGTTGTGCTGCCATATTGCCTCGAATGAACACCAAGGGAGACCTGCTGCCATAAGTAATCGCAACCCAAACTAAAACACCCACAGTGCGGTGTACGCACCTCTCAACGGTAAATTGAAGATTCCGTCGTTCACTCCGTCTTTTTCTGACTCTCTGATGACTGTCGTGCATGCCAAAACAAAATCTTGATTCATCACTACAATACAACACGATGCCATTGATTCCAATGAGATCTTTCATTGCACCATTGTAACCGTTGCTGTTAATGTTCCGCAGTCAAAAGGAGGCACAAGTTGCGGACGAGATGATGTTAACCCAAAACTTCGGATTCGGCGATAAATTGTTCTAAGGGTTACATGGCGACCTTATTGACCAAACCATTGGTCACCAATTGCCCGAGTAGAGGAAAATCGGTCTCTAAATGCCAGTTGTTTTAAGCGACCATTTTGACGTTCATTCGTTCTTCTTGAAGCCCCGGTTCCTCTTCTACGACGTTCCTGGCCATCTTCAAACCATGCACGACACACGCGCATTACAGTGGACCGATTTCGATTTACACGGTTAGCAATTTCCCCAAATAAAAGACCAGCTTCGCGCAAACCAATAATTCGACCTCTTACTCGTCTTCTTACTATAGGTATAGCTAGCGCTTAACTGAACCGCAGTTCAATGAGAACAACAACACAAATCGAGAAAGTTATAAAAAACATCGCAAAAAAACATTCAATATCAGTGCTAAGAGAGAGGTAAAAACCTCAATAACAACTTTATTGCTTCACTGAGAGGATTCAAATTTTGATCATTTATTACTATTATATAGGTGAATATTCCTACCAAATTTAATCTGGAAATCCCAACCCCTTCTAGCTGATGCAATTTCTATGTCACTGAGTATATATACACTGGAACTAGTTGCCATCATCAGCTAAAATCTAAGTGATGTTATACGTATGTGTATTGTGCATCAATATACATATTAACATGGTCAGTTTTTCTATCAATTTTAATTTTGAGATGGTATCAAAAGCCTCTCTCATGTCTGCTTTGGTTTTGAGAATAAAGTGCACCTTTGAAGTAATTTCGACCATAGTGGAGCGAGGCGAAGCCGACGTCTGTAATACATCCGAGACCGCAAAATCACTTATGGTCCGAGTGTCATATTATATTTTTCCTACTACCCGCCAAAAATTTTGAAAAAAATTAACATTTTATAAAAATATTCCACATTTGCTTATTTACTTACATAATTGTGAAAGTTGTCAATTTCTGTTATGAATTAGGGTAAATAAGCCTTATAAATATTGTTACGGTTAAAAAAAAAGAAAGAATAGAATTTAATTTTGATTTATAGCTTATTTATGACTAGCGAGCATGAGACAAATACAAAACCGTAACTTTACAATAAGATTTATTGTACAAAAAAAAAGGTAAATTAACACAAATAAGTTTTACATTTTAACAGAATTAATTAAAGTGATATAGTGCTCAGTTTTGGTATTTAAACGTAGATGTTAGGAGGAGAGGATTCAAGGAGTTTAATAAAACAACGTCGTTGAGATGTTATTAATTTTGGTGACTGAAGTCCTGAACGGCCTTTGTACATTTCTTCACAGAGACGACGACCCGGTATTTGAACTCTTGGATAAGAATTCTGATGTTCATAGGACCCCACTGAATGTTTTGTGAAATTTAGTCGCCTCGCCGGTGGTCGATAATTCTGTCGGAAAGCATTCAGAGTTGGCGAAGGAAAAAAGGATTGCACGAATATTCAAAACTTTTAGCAAAATAGATTAGCAAATATTTGATCAAATTGTATATATTGAATGAAAGAGCACTATTCAAAATATCATTGACAAAATGTTACAAAAAGACTATTAATATCTGAGGGCCAAAATAATAACAAAGTTTACAAAAAAATTAATAAAAGCGCCAAAGAAATATTCAAAGATTAATATTAAATAAACAACACAAGTTATTAAAGTGATTTACCAAATTTCAAAAGAGGCACTAACATTCGCGTGAAGCGCAGTTCTTAAATCTTGAAAATACGAATTATAACTAACCAAAAGGAATGATCATTAAACACGCCAAACAGCTCAACTAAGATAGCAAAATGTTAGTTACATAACGTTACATAAAATAACTTAACTTACATCAAACACGGTTCAGGTAGACACGCCGAAAGGGGGAGGTTGGTCAGCTAGTTACAGTGGTGGAACTTCCTCAACGGCGTTGATTCGGAAAGGACGCCGCGCTGATAGACCGGGGAAATGAGTAATGTGCGATGAGTAGCTTGGGCAAATATGCGGTAACAGCCAGAGGCGTGGCGAGCGCATAAAAGTTTACACATAAAATATAAGGTAAGAAATAAATTATAAAACGTGCTGAAACACTTACCGTTTTAAAAGTCTTCCGTGAAATCACAAACTGGGTAACATCTGTTAAATATTTGAATCATTAGATATGTTTCCACAGCTGTTTCAGTCAAATAAGTACGACGTGCGGAATAAATGTTTTTTAATGCCGAAAACGACCGTTCGACATCTAGCGATGTTATATTTGCATATTTAAAACAATCTTTGAAACAACTTAATGCATCTTCACACGCCCCTTCACAAATTTGACTTAATATAAAAAAATCGGGGTCTTTCTCTAAAACACTTTCAAATTTTCTTATTACACACTAATTTGTTTCGCCTTCTACAGCGCATAACTGTCCGTTAACATCATTCACAATTTGAACAGAATCCACTAACGACATCGAAATATTTTGTAATTTTTCTATTCCCTCCACTAGTCCGAAGTAATTGTTGTGAATAGTTTGTAAATCTCTTTTAATCTGACTATCTTGAAATATTTCCTGGCTTTTCTTGATTGCTGCAGCTTCTGTCGGATTGAATTTTAAAACTACCTTTTTTACTTGATCAAGATATTTGTTGCAATAAAACGCAGCCTACAACCATGTTCCCCAACGTGTAACAATCGGCTATGGTGGTCCAGGTAAATCAGGACACAGTTTGTGAAATAGTCGGGTACGTTTCGGGGACCTTAGAAACACTGCCTTTGTACTAGCAATCAATGCATTGTGTCGCGAGATTTAGAGTATGGATTTTACACGTTACATGTAAGAAGTTACGACTGTGTGCTTTAGGAGATCGGCCCAAAGAACGCATGTTTGCGGCACCATCACTCATAAACATTAAAAGTTGCTTAGTTGAAACTTCAAATCTGTTCAATGAGTTCAACACCACCTTTAAGATCTCATCGGCAGTACAATTTATAACTCCTTTGGAAGCAAGTAAGAAGGAGGATGACGGTCGACGTAGTTCCATTGTACGTACCATTACATTAACCACAGAATGTTTTTAACGATCTGTTGTTTCGTCCACACACAACCACAGTTTTTTATCTTTCAATTCCGTTTTCATTCTTTTTTCTATATGTTCACGAGAAAATGGCACTACATTTCGTATCGATGTCCGACTGGGTAATTTAGAGTCCGCATATTTATTCCAGAAGAAGACAAATGCTTCTTTGTCTAGTAAATGAAGATTACATAAAATAAGAGTAACACATAAATCAAATGTAAATTTTTCTTGGTCTTGTATGTCACTTTTTGCAGAAGAATGCTGTTTGCTTTCGATGTGACGTTGACAATGGCTTCTGGGCCAATACATTAAAGGGATTTTACAAACTAGACATTGAATTTTAGCGCCATCAAAAATTAAGTCCGGCATGTCCACTATAAAGTTTTTAACTGTGTCTGCCATTGGTCGTTTTCGCGACGTACCTAACTGCGACATTTTTAAAGCAAACATAAGCATACAATTACGAAATAAGTTACATATACACAGAACTACTCGCATACAGCATCGATTTAGTACTGACGCTGTGAACACGTGAAATAAATAATCGCCGACTCCGCACCACATATCTACTACACTGACTGTTACCGCTGTTTGCCCAGACTAGTGATGAGTATTGGGCAGCAGACAACGGATGAACGCAACTCGACAAAAGAAACAGATTTACACATCCCGCAACTCTGCGGAAGAAACCAATTTTCAAAATCGGAACTCCATGACAGAAATCAATATTTAGATCCGCATAGAGCGTTATCCCCGATGATTTGCTCAAAAGCGACTAAATCGCAAAACCATATAATTGCCAGGAACGTAGACCATGGATACCAAGGAAGATCACCTAGCAGGGGTTATGTCCGAGGACAAAAGTCTTACTCCAGGATAACATTGTTTCACTCGCTGGGCCACTTACGGCCTTACATAACTAGTTGATACGTTAACTTCTGCCAAACAATTCATAACTCGTGTTAGGAAAATGCCTCTATTTATGTATTTTACGGGAATCCAATGAGATCGCGAGATGTTAATAACCAATACCGAAGCACGAATATCGTGACGTAAGCTAGATCTGTGTATAGCGATATTCGTGAGTGTGTTGAAATGGGTAATTGCTAATTACAACAATTAGCTACGGGTGACATCTAATTTAACTGATGCCATTTATGTAGAGCGGAATTTATATTATATGTTGACAAAATTTCATTTGGGTCCGTTGATAAATAACGAAGCTACGGGGCATAAACTGTTGAAAGAAATGGTAACGATATGTTTGTTAAACCGTTAATTATTAATTATCGTGGCAGAAACGATTGACTTACGTAGCCTTTTTTGCGTAAAATAATGCCTTTCATAAAAATAAATTTGATGTCTTTTCGTGCTTTTCAAAAAATCACTTAATAACCCAGCTATGAATGCACTTTATCGACACACTTTATAGAGTTCGCCTGGGGAAAATAGTTAAAGTAAGTTATAAAGAGAAATAAATATATTTAGCTGGCTCAACAAAATATTTACTTATTTTAATTATTGTAGATATGCGGTTGTTTCAACTATACTTTGAATGAAACAATGGATTTGTCAACCAAAGTAAATTAACAAAGTTATTTATTTTAAACTACATGATATTTACATGTACGGATGAGGAAATCTAATTAGATATCCTCATTTGTATGTTTTTGTCGAGTAAATTACTGCAAACGCTTCTACAGAACTGAACAAATCGTATTGCTACTAATTCTGATGCGACAGTAGTCTCAACCACTGGCTTAAACCGCCATAAGTTAATTAATTGAAAAGTAATGCCATCACCTATCCACCATCTATGGACGCGCGTTTCGATGTTATACATCTCGTCGGCATAGCTTTGTGGAAGGTAATGGCATTTCAATATTTTAAATCGTATATATACGAAGTAGATGTTTACATGTACGGATGAGGAAATCTAATTAGATATCCTCATTTGTATGTTTTTGTCGAGTAAATTACTGCAAACGCTTCTACAGAACTGAACAAATCGTATTGCTACTAATTCTGATGCGACAGTAGTCTCAACCACTGGCTTAAACCGCCATAAGTTAATTAATTGAAAAGTAATGCCATCACCTATCCACCATCTATGGACGCGCGTTTCGATGTTATACATCTCGTCGGCACAGCTTTGTGGAAGGTAATGGCATTTCAATATTTTAAATCGTATATATACGAAGTAGAAGTTTACATGTACGGATGAGGAAATCTAATTAGATATCCTCATTTGTATGTTTTTGTCGAGTAAATTACTGCAAACGCTTCTACAGAACTGAACAAATCGTATTGCTACTAATTCTGATGCGACAGTAGTCTCAACCACTGGCTTAAACCGCCATAAGTTAATTAATTGAAAAGTAATGCCATCACCTATCCACCATCTATGGACGCGCGTTTCGATGTTATACATCTCGTCGGCATAGCTTTGTGGAAGGTAATGGCATTTCAATATTTTAAATCGTATATATACGAAGTAGAAGTTTACATGTACGGATGAGGAAATCTAATTAGATATCCTCATTTGTATGTTTTTGTCGAGTAAATTACTGCAAACGCTTCTACAGAACTGAACAAATCGTATTGCTACTAATTCTGATGCGACAGTAGTCTCAACCATTGGCTTAAACCGCCATAAGTTAATTAATTGAAAAGTAATGCCATCACCTATCCACCATCTATGGACGCGCGTTTCGATGTTATACATCTCGTCGGCATAGCTTTGTGGAAGGTAATGGCATTTCAATATTTTAAATCGTATATATACGAAGTAGATGTTTACATGTACGGATGAGGAAATCTAATTAGATATCCTCATTTGTATGTTTTTGTCGAGTAAATTACTGCAAACGCTTCTACAGAACTGAACAAATCGTATTGCTACCAATTCTGATGCGACAGTAGTCTCAACCACTGGCTTAAACCGCCATAAGTTAATTAATTGAAAAGTAATGACATCACCTATCCACCATCTATGGACGCGCGTTTCGATGTTATACATCTCGTCGGCATAGCTTTGTGGAAGGTAATGGCATTTCAATATTTTAAATCGTATATATACGAAGTAGATGTTTACATGTACGGATGAGGAAATCTAATTAGATATCCTCATTTGTATGTTTTTGTCGAGTAAATTACTGCAAACGCTTCTACAGAACTGAACAAATCGTATTGCTACTAATTCTGATGCGACAGTAGTCTCAACCATTGGCTTAAACCGCCATAAGTTAATTAATTGAAAAGTAATGACATCACCTATCCACCATCTATGGACGCGCGTTTCGATGTTATACATCTCGTCGGCATAGCTTTGTGGAAGGTAATGGCATTTCAATATTTTAAATCGTATATATACGAAGTAGAAGTTTACATGTACGGATGAGGAAATCTAATTAGATATCCTCATTTGTATGTTTTTGTCGAGTAAATTACTGCAAACGCTTCTACAGAACTGAACAAATCGTATTGCTACCAATTCTGATGCGACAGTAGTCTCAACCACTGGCTTAAACCGCCATAAGTTAATTAATTGAAAAGTAATGACATCACCTATCCACCATCTATGGACGCGCGTTTCGATGTTATACATCTCGTCGGCATAGCTTTGTGGAAGGTAATGGCATTTCAATATTTTAAATCGTATATATACGAAGTAGAAGTTTACATGTACGGATGAGGAAATCTAATTAGATATCCTCATTTGTATGTTTTTGTCGAGTAAATTACTGCAAACGCTTCTACAGAACTGAACAAATCGTATTGCTACTAATTCTGATGCGACAGTAGTCTCAACCATTGGCTTAAACCGCCATAAGTTAATTAATTGAAAAGTAATGCCATCACCTATCCACCATCTATGGACGCGCGTTTCGATGTTATACATCTCGTCGGCATAGCTTTGTGGAAGGTAATGGCATTTCAATATTTTAAATCGTATATATACGAAGTAGATGTTTACATGTACGGATGAGGAAATCTAATTAGATATCCTCATTTGTATGTTTTTGTCGAGTAAATTACTGCAAACGCTTCTACAGAACTGAACAAATCGTATTGCTACCAATTCTGATGCGACAGTAGTCTCAACCACTGGCTTAAACCGCCATAAGTTAATTAATTGAAAAGTAATGACATCACCTATCCACCATCTATGGACGCGCGTTTCGATGTTATACATCTCGTCGGCATAGCTTTGTGGAAGGTAATGGCATTTCAATATTTTAAATCGTATATATACGAAGTAGATGTTTACATGTACGGATGAGGAAATCTAATTAGATATCCTCATTTGTATGTTTTTGTCGAGTAAATTACTGCAAACGCTTCTACAGAACTGAACAAATCGTATTGCTACTAATTCTGATGCGACAGTAGTCTCAACCATTGGCTTAAACCGCCATAAGTTAATTAATTGAAAAGTAATGCCATCACCTATCCACCATCTATGGACGCGCGTTTCGATGTTATACATCTCGTCGGCATAGCTTTGTGGAAGGTAATGGCATTTCAATATTTTAAATCGTATATATACGAAGTAGATGTTTACATGTACGGATGAGGAAATCTAATTAGATATCCTCATTTGTATGTTTTTGTCGAGTAAATGACTGCAAACGCTTCTACAGAACTGAACAAATCGTATTGCTACCAATTCTGATGCGACAGTAGTCTCAACCACTGGCTTAAACCGCCATAAGTTAATTAATTGAAAAGTAATGACATCACCTATCCACCATCTATGGACGCGCGTTTCGATGTTATACATCTCGTCGGCATAGCTTTGTGGAAGGTAATGGCATTTCAATATTTTAAATCGTATATATACGAAGTAGATGTTTACATGTACGGATGAGGAAATCTAATTAGATATCCTCATTTGTATGTTTTTGTCGAGTAAATTACTGCAAACGCTTCTACAGAACTGAACAAATCGTATTGCTACTAATTCTGATGCGACAGTAGTCTCAACCACTGGCTTAAACCGCCATAAGTTAATTAATTGAAAATCTACTTCGTATATATACGATTTAAAATATTGAAATGCCATTACCTTCTACAAAGCTATGCCGACGAGATGTATAACATCGAAACGCGCGTCCATAGATGGTGGATAGGTGATGGCATTACTTTTCAATTAATTAACTTATGGCGGTTTAAGCCAGTGGTTGAGACTACTGTCGCATCAGAATTAGTAGCAGTACGATTTGTTCAGTTCTGTAGAAGCGTTTGCAGTAATTTACTCGACAAAAACATACAAATGAGGATATCTAATTAGATTTCCTCATCCGTACATGTAAACATCTACTTCGTATATATACGATTTAAAATATTGAAATGCCATTACCTTCCACAAAGCTATGCCGACGAGATGTATAACATCGAAACGCGCGTCCATAGATGGTGGATAGGTGATGGCATTACTTTTCAATTACATGATATTTGTTTATCCGTATTCAAGTGTAGAATTTAGTTAAATCAGTCACTGTATAATTCTCAGGGTTTAGTTTTATTAAAATTGAAATTATTTCTTATTATATGTATGTCTAGTAGAGAAGTACTGCATTGCATACACATCTTATTCAATGGTTGTAGAGTATTTCTTGTATTTATCTTATGATACCATGACTTCGAGTTATTAATAAAGATCTCCACTAGAAAAATTCACTAGGCAGTTGTGTGTAAGTGGTGGTTAATGGTGGATAAGTGGGGCATTATTTAAGAACGTTTTTGCGCTACTGATAGTGTATGGCGAGTATTCGGTTTTTTCCCGTATGTGTTGGAACCGTCATCGATAGATTTTCAGGTTGTACATACAGACTCGTTCGATACAATTTCCTTGTGTAGGGTGAAAACCGTGCAGCTTTTTGTCAGTGCTGCGTGGTAATATCAAATCCCGAATATTGTTGATACTGTACTTGAATCATTCTATACTTCCGGAATAAATATATTTATTTCTTTGTTGTAGAGTAGATGGTGCTAAGTATACACATGAAAAGATTTCATAGTAACAACGTGCGAACATGTTTCTGCCTACCTGGCGTCATCAGCGCGGTTCCATACGTGTCCTTCTTCCTCGCTATTGTTTTTCATCACTGTTCTCAACTGTCAACACTGTTTTCCACTGTTCGTGGAGAATGGCAACATAAACTAGAGAGGTGAAAAACAATAACGAGGGAGAAGGACACGGCTGATGACGCCGGGTAGGCAGAAACATGTTCGCGGGTTTACGCTGTCCCTTTTTCCTCGCATTGTCTTTTGCCGGAAGTGATTCCCCCAATACCATGAGCTATATTAGCATTAATTTTTTGGTTGGTGCTAACTATACTTGGTATTTTAGAAATTTGTTATTTTTTAAATACCGTTGTCTCCACTAATTCTTACATTTGCACCAACATTTGTATGTTGGTTGCGGCTAGAAGGTTGAAGTATTGCACATGGTTGATAAATAAATACAATGAAGATAACAGTTTCATAAAAAAAACATCTTATTTATTTTTGTACGTTATTGGTCACCAAATAATGGAAGAACTATAAAGCCTACACGCTTTTAAGAGCGATTGAGAGTAAATGTTTGAGCGAGTATTCTAGGAAATCGAATTATTGGCCATACTTTGTTTCAAAGCAAGGTTACTGGAGCAAGTTATTTGGATTTTTTAAGACATTAAATCCAAGATGGTGTGGAGGTTTACATGTCTTCTCAAACTCTAATTTGTGATCTCAATCTCACGGCAAAATTGAGTTTTATTGGACATCAGTTCTTCAGCCGTCAATATGTTTATAATCGACATTTGGCTAACAGCTACCTCTATAATTTCTTTCCCTCAATTGCTAATAGCAAATCTAAAACATTGCACTTGAAAACAAAATTAATGGTGATCGAATAGTTAGCGTACTTGCCTTTCGATCTGAGGGACATGGGTTCAAATCTCCAAAAATAGGAGTATACCTCCCTCTCAGATAAGGAAGGGAACAGTGGGCCCCCAGTCCATAGATATTTGGCACATAAAAAATCCATACTGGGGGTTGGAACACTTCCGGATTCGCAAAAATTCTAGTAGGGTCGGTTAATGGCTATAGTAGTCGATGTCTAGAAATGCGAGATGTGTTACGTAATCCTGCTCCTCCCCCAACAACGCAACACCAACAATAATAATAATAGACGAGATGTTTTATTTGGAAACATTTTACAGTATTGTAATTTTTTTATATCAGCACTACTTCATTCAAATTGTGACAGTGCATTAGATTTTCGATTTTATATTCTTACTTCTTATTCTGACAGGCACTAATTTAGATAGAAACATTTCCAGCGTTAAATAAACATTAATTTATATAAATTAGAGCAAACAAAGTGAGATAGATGCTGTGTAAACGTCTTGTATTCAAGGTAGGTCCTTGAATAAATAAAGATATCCAAATCTGACCATTGTTTTTCCTTCCGCTTCCCTTTTGTCCAAATCCCAGATGTCGGAGGGTGACTAGTAGCTGGGAAAAAATCGTACAAATAATTTATAAGTTTCGTCTTCGGTCCTACTGTGGATCTACTAAGTTGATTGTGAAAATTCAATTTTATTCTGTTCATCCTTCGTCCATTTGAACGGGTTGATTTTATTTGTGCCTACACACTTCCGTACATGAATACGACTTGACAGAACAGAATAATGCGAGAGAATAGAGATTTGGAGGAAAGACGGAGAATACACATCAACATACCAATATTAGTTTTTCAAATAGGTTGCTTGTTTTCCAGGAGTCGAAATAATCTGTTTTTTTTTTTCGAATGATATGTAAAATATGTACTAAGGACATTACTCACTAGAATTTATACATTTACAGGTTTAACTTACAGATAACTAGAGTAAAGGCTCATCAATTTTAATAAAATTTACTGTGTACAAGAGTTTGTAAAAAAACATTTTCTGTGCCGGATAAAAACATATCTAAAATTAAATAAACTGGTAATACAACGTATTACATTGATGATGTTAACAACAGTTAAGCAAATGTATACTGTAATGTTATAAAATTGAGAAATTGTTATTTTCTAAATAAAAAATAATTTTCATGGTCGTAGATCAGGAAGTATCACCGAGATACCTTTTCGGCAGATTAAAAAAGAATTTAGAATTGCAAACAACGTTTTACGAAAATTAAATTGCCCGCTCTTTGGTAAAGCGTTATGTAGCAAAAGCCCGTGTTTTTTTGAATGATAGAACTGGAATTAAACTTGTACTTGGAGTAAAATTTCTACACTTGAAATTGCATTGAAGATTAATTGCTTAACCAAAAAAGTCCTTTCTCAAAGGCGATTTAACCCTACGGTGGTCGCGCGGCTATTACTAACACATTTGGTCGCGTGGAGGTCTACTGTCCTCCATAATAGGTAGCTCTACGTATTTGGTAAATTTATTTTAAAAAACAATTTTAACAAAAAACAAATTTATTTTAAATTAGTAAAAAATTTATTTTGGAAAGAATTAGAAACAATAAACTATAATAAATACAAACGTACAATAGCTTACAAGACTCTCTTATAAACAGTTTTGACATATATCATTAGCGTGATCAGGACATATCCATTTGTAGCATTTTTTACAATACCTTCTTGTTGTTCTGTTACGTTACCTAGTACATAAGAAACATCTACCCTTACTTGCACGAGGGGTATCGCCAGCAGTACTAGTAGAGGCTTCTGCATCTGAAGTGCTGAACAGTAACGTAATACGGGAACGAAGTTCTGTAGGTATCTGTTGCATTGTGGATCGTGCCAAGATTTGGGGTTTGATCATATTCCAAGCAATATCGGCTAAGAATTTACGTCTTATTACTTTACTTCCTTTAGTGTTGAAAGACCAAACACACATAGCATTGATCGCAGCAATATTCAGAAGGTTGTAGAAAATAACCAACGGCCACCTTTTGCAGTTTCTAGCAACATCATAATTGGAACATAATTGATGAAAAAGGTCAACACCTATTTTTGTTTTGTTATAGAAGGTGAGCATTTCCGGTTTCATATCATCGCCGCCCTCTTGATCAATTTTGTCGTTGTTGTGCTGTGACGAACCAACACGTTTCGCCAAATTTAAAGACTTTAATTCTGGAAAGAACGAAGAAAATTATTATTTCAATTTTTACTTGTCTCATTTAGTCTTTAAATCTCTGTTATAAATTGTAAATTCACGTCTTTTGATTATTGTGCCAAATTCTAGAACCATTTATGTTTGCCCCAGTGCACTCTATGAATGCTGTTATTTATGATGTACATTAGTACATATTGCGTAAGCAGAGCGCGCGCCGTCTGCAAACAAGGTCACATTACGCAGATAGACAAAAACGAGTAAATTTCGCTATAAAAGGCGTCTGAATCCGCGTACATTTGTCTTTCTGCTGGCTCATGCTGCGAAGGAACAAGCTCTCCGCTGGACTTGCTCTGCGAGAGCTCCTACTGCCCAGACTTCGTCTCTCGGCGGCCGTTGGCTGCGGTTGATGAAGATTGGACAAAGACAACGTCGGAATATCATGATAGTGTGGCTTTGGCTATCTATCGTGGAATTTTGACTGAAATTATTCAAGGTCCGTTCCACCGATATTATACAAGTCGAGATTTCGTAGTAGCGTGGCTGGGGCTATCTATTATGGAACCTTGACGACCTATACATTCAAAGTACGTTACCGAGAATATTTTGCAAGTGTCTTGCTGCGACATAAAATTTAAAGACCGATCTGTATATATTTATATATGAATTTGATTTTAACTTGTTAGAGAATTTTATTTTATTTTATTTCATGAGGTTATGTATAAATAAAGTATTGTCGTTGTACTTATACCTTTTCCTGATAAATTGAACCCTTTGGCGCTTTTCACGCAACCCCTGTGGTTAAGATTGTCCACGCACGCTGTGTCAATTATTCCGATATTCACTTTCTTAATCACTAAAAACCGCAAACATCTAACAGTTTTATTTTAAGAAACAAATAAGAATTAAGCCACTTAAGATGTTATAAATCTGATATATGACAGTTAAAAATCTCGTGACAACATCCCAGCAACGGAAAATCAAACTGTATTATGTAGTTGATAATATAGCTCCCCCGTCCACTAAGTATAAGATCTTACTGTTTAGAGTTAATGTTGTATATTTTATTCCCGTCTGAATTACTCAGTAACATCAAATTGATTAAAAAGATTGTCTAAAAGTAAAACCGTAATATATTCTTTATACGATAATCTCCCGTATATCATCCAGAGATGTCACTAGTGAATAGAGTCCATCTTATATAGCTTGGAAAGTGGGTAAAGACAGTTGCTTTGTAATTTTGCGTCTAAGAATAAGGAAGTTATTACATTTTGACGCCGGGGCAGAGATGCAGTATTACAGTGCAATGTTGATAAAAGCAATGCTGACTTATTTTTTTTTAGGACAATAGGATAACAAGGTGGTTGGTTGTAAAACCAAATATGGATGATTTTATAGATCGCAATTTTTTTTACAGGAATTTTTTGGGAATTTGTGGTTTGTTTGCCCTCATTGTACCGACATACGTAATCTTTTTCCTAAGAAGGTCTTTTGCTAAGAGAACTGTTGTAAGCCAGTTATCACCTGTTACGTTTCCGCCACTACCTTCTATCGGTTGTACCAAACGCATAACAACTTCGTAGTTCGAGTTTTTTTTATAATATGGGCCTTCATGTTGTAGTCCACAATAAATTTTTGGAGTTCTGTAGCGCTAGCTCCACTACACCTGAAGGTACCTATGAGGTAAAGAAGGCCTAAAAACGCAGTTATTTCAACATTATCAGTTGACTTGGCGTCCCTTTCTCTCGTAAAATTTGGTTTTAGATGATCTATGTAAATATTTGTACAAGTTACTATTGTCCTTATAATTATTTTATCAAGAAATAATTACAAACACTCCAATTTAGCTTGTTTCGCTTCCCCTTTTGCGCTAAGTAAGTGTGTAATTATATTGTGGTTTTTAGTGCGAACATTAGATGAAGGTTTTATTTTACTCCACTTTGTACCGTCTTTACAATAAACATTGTTTTCTTCGCTTGTTCTACCTTCTGCATCACTACTATTGGAAATATCAGACAAATCATCAACTTCGGACGCGCTGTCATGATTGGATTGATTAATTTCATCAATTTCACCATCCTCACTTCCTTCTTCATCTAGATCTTTCAAATCGTCTGCTTCAAGTTCCTTTAGCCATGCTAACCATTTTGCCGGATCTCTACCACTTCGAGACATATTTTTAGCAAAACCAAAAAATATATTTTAATTATATAAAAAAAAATCTGTATGAGATAGTACTTATATCGCAATAACACTAATAATATTACAAAACAACGAATATTTTCAAGTAAAGCAAGAATCGAAACTGTCACACATACTGTCACACATACAGTCACGTGGATGACTAACGTCCTCCACTCCACTTAGGGTCGCACGTTTTGTTTACGTTTCCAATTACCATACACGTTTCAAAGAGACAATATTTTATAGTCTTACAAATTAAACTTCAAACAACTAAAATCCTTTTTCATTAAAAATACCGTATTACGGGCTGTAATATGTCGTACGAGTTCGCGATCTAACGTTTACCTATTTGACATTAGTAAGTATCGGCAACCGTAAGATATGGACTTTTGCTACCGGACTTGACGAGTTATTACCAATGAATTTGACTGAACGTCACTCCACACGGTACTAATTATTGCGTCATTTCATGTTCAGTGCGAACTCTATTTAGCGGACACTTGTGGGGAATTAGGATATGTCCACTACTTGAATATTTCCATTAAGTAGAGTTTTAGTAATATATTTTAATAAAAGATGATACATACATATAAGACAAATCGAAAGTAATATTTAATTCGTTTAACATTATTGTTAAGCGTTCTTTGGCAGCTTTTACGGCTAAAAAACGAACCGCTTTTTCCAAAATTATAAATAATTGTGGGCTAGAATTTGTCAATATATCTGGCAATCTATTTTCCTAAACAACTATCTACATTTACGCTTTCGCCACATGTTCTTGAATGTAATATTATGTGTCCTAAGAAATGTTACAAGCCAGACATTTGATGATACTTTCAATGCTTTACTGTTCTATTCTAAAACCGTTTCTTTTATTACAGGTTCATTTAATGGGATGCCTAAAGTTACATAAATTAAAAAGTTAGAAGTTTCTAAAAAATATTAATATTCAATACTGTTTATAATATCGATATCTAATAGAAAATGAAATTTATCTATAATTAATTTAATCCTACACTTAGAAGGTGTCGATACTGTACATTCCTTTATTCTGGACATTACAAAACTAGCAATAAACAATTTTATTAATTGCTTAACGAAGCAATTGACGAAATTTTTACTGTGTAATATCACAAACTGGAGACGCCAACTTTTTTTTATTTTATTCTTCATTTTAATACTATCACCATTCTCTAATTTTTTTAACAAATCCTATTTCTCTTTCAATAAATCTGCAATCTGAAACTTACCAACCCAAATTTACCAGTTAATAATTTAACGGAAAGTCAACTGGTGCTTGTGATTACAAAACATTATTTTTAGCGGCAGTTAAAATGAACAGCACAAGAAACAAACTGAAACCAACTTCTATTCTACGTAAAATATAAAACTAAAATTACTGTCGGTTCTAATTCGGTTTAATAAACTGTTTTGATTGTTGAATAGAGAGCATGAATAGATAAAACTGAAAACAGTAAGTTTACAATAAAATACTTTTATTGCTAAAAATATAGGAAAACAAAGCCAGTTAACAAGCGTAGATGGTACAAGCTAATTTAACATGTTGAATATATTGCAAGAAAAATAAGTCCAAAGTATGGCGTTTAAAATTTTACTCCTTGAGTGTAGGATAAGGAAGATAAACCAAGGATGTAATAAAACAACGACTTAGATATATCTTTATTTGATGTGTTGCTGAAGTCTTAGCTAGCACTCGCACGTTTCTTCACGAGGACGACGACCCGGACTCTTGGGGGAATAATTTGATGTTCTCTAGGACGTCAATTAATGTATTTATTCGTCGTCTCGCTTGCGCCAAGTTATTCAAGTAGAATAGAAATATTACACAAGAATGAACAAGTGACATTACTAAGAAATCTCCAAATTATTTGGCAGTAGTTGCGTGAAGTGCATTTCAAATTCTCAACCTAAATACAAAACGAATTCCTCGATCGAGAATACTTAGAGGTTACGAACTATAAGTAATTATGTACGTAAAATGACCACAATTAGTAATACAAAACGACTGAAATATATAGCAGAAGATATTAATTATAGTTCGTAATATTACATACATAAGACTTTGTGTATTGGATATCAACCACAAGGGTTATGTCGGACGACAAATGTGTAGTACGCTGAAAAACTTCTGTTACCTTGTAACAGGGGTTTCTCAGCCACTTAGCCACCTATGACTATTCTTGATCGGCAAACAGTTCGACTGCTCTCAGATGAATGATGATGATAGCGCGAAGACCAATAATAATGCAGGAATAGATGTATTAGCTTATAATGTAAGCGAGATGTGCTTATAAAAACGGATTAATTGCTAATTACTGCAATTAGCTACGGATAAAATTCAATTGAAATATGGCCATATTGTAGAGCAAGGCGAGTACTGTTATTGAACTAAGTATTGTTTGAAAACTAAGAGAAAAAAAGATTTCCAGGTGCCTAGAAACTATGCGTACGACGTTCGGTTATTGAATGAAACTACTAATTAATGAATAATGAACGTAATCGGGGACTCTAAATGTGTGGCACTGGAACACTGAAACAGTTCACGAAAACCCTTACCACAATACTTAATTCGTACTGGACGCACGTTTCGATAGCCAAGCTATCATCATCAGCAGTAAAATTTTAAGTTTCGTTTTGCAGATCTTTTGATTCGCTTTGACGATGCGGGTAAAGCAATATGACACCGCTCAGTATGCGAAGCTGTTGAAATGGGTAAGAAACGAGGCTTTGAGAAAAAGGAGTTTTGGAAAGCAGTTTTAACAATAATTACAGAAACAGCAATGGACCCAGTCACAAAGACTTTGAGCCTGTCCAGAAGAGAATATATTTAATCTTAGCAAATTGAAATCATAAAGTTTGCATTTTTGGATCGGGAGGTGAAGATCGAATGAACAACAAAGAAGAAATCACCGAACTTGATAAAATCTAACCATTTCCGAACCAGATCCGAATAACTTTTGTATTGCTAGCGTTGGAAGGGCGGGATAAACTCTCAGTGAAATTGCAGCTACGCATACGGTAATCTATAAACATAATTGTAGAGTAGTATTTAAGTTTCGCTTTGCATACCTTTTGCTGGAGTGGATAAACTGCAGCTGGCATTCTTATAAGTATGCACCTAGAATATTTGCTGGTGTGGGTAAACTGTAGTTGGTATTCCTACGAGTATAGACCTAGGAATTTTACTGGGGTGGATAAACTGCTGCTGGTATCTTTATGATTACAGGTCAAGAAAATTTGCTGGCGTGGGTAAACTGTAGCTGGTATTCTTATGATTATAGATCTAGAAAGTGTGCTGGCGTGGGTAAACTGTAGCTGGTATTCCTATGATTATAGATAAAGAAAATTTGCTGGGGTGGGTAAACTGCAGCTGGTATCTCTATGATTATAGATCTAGAAAATTAGCTGGAGTGGGTAAACTGTAGCTGGTATCCCTATGTGTGTACCCGAACATTGTTTCTCGCCCAAACCCTTGAGCTTTGGGTTTTTCAGCTAGTTAATGAATAATGAACGTAATCGGGTACTCCAAATCTGTGGCACTGGAACACTGAAACAGTTCACTAAAACCCTTACCACAATACTTAATTCGTACTGGACGCACGTTTCGATAGCCAAGCTATTACCATCAGCAGTAAAACCGAATTAACAAACTAAGTGAAAAACTAACCTTATACAGCAAATAAATTATGCAATATGTAAATTTAAAATAAGCATAGTAATAATTGTATCTTAATTACTATATATATATATATATATATGTATATATATATTGTTATGTTATGTTCAATGTTGTATTTACGACGACAACAACTTGTCTCGGTTGTCACCTCGGTACTGACCAAATGTCAGGCTGGCCACCCGTTGGCAACCAAATATCCCTCTTGCGGGGATAATGGGAAATTTCTTCGGTACCGGTAGAATTTAATTATAAGTCCAGATAATGACGAGTGTGGGGTATCATGGACAAATCTACTCGTTTATTATGTTTTCTATTCCCTTATTTCTTCCAAATTAATGTAAAAATCGTCTGGAATAAGTAACAGCGTAAATTGCAAAGCACAACAGATAATATGTCATCAATTAAATCTTTATCTGAAAGGTTTCTATAAATTAGCAGTGGATTTTCTATTTTAAAGCTTGTTGGTGACAATTCGTACCACAGAATCATCAACAAACAACCTCCTGGTTAAGTCACTGCATTCGTTCTCGTATGCTAATATCATTTGATAGAAAGTCATCGAAAAGTTAGTTTCTATTTGGGTAAATTATCAAAATTAGCTGTGGAAGAAAACAATCGCCGGTCTTTCGCGATTTAAAATAAATGAAAGAGGAACGACGCCCTGAATTTTCATCAATCTTTATTCGGCCTTGGTTGAATCAAAGTTTGTCGTGAATCCAATGCAAAGATAAGTGTTCGTTGTGTATTTAAAGTCATTATCAGAGAAGTAAATAGGGTTAAATATTCAGAACAGGCAGTTCCTGTGGTGTGTATATAAACAGAGTGTTTACATACATTGGCGTCGTTCGAAAGTTAAAGGTTAGTTAATTTTTAAAATCTTAAAAATTCGTTAATTTTATTTTACTAAGTTGCAAATTCATTCAAAATTGCCGCAAGGGTATCTAGGGATACCCCCGAACCTACAAAAACCATTTAATAGAGTTAAATTTGAAAATTTAACAAAATTAGAGTAAAAACCCTGAGAAAGATATTTCAGTATATACCCCAATGTACCGAATGTTCGCAAATCGTAAATGGAAGAGCATATTTAAAAACCCTATGCCGAATTTGTAATGGATTTAATATTTACTATTTACAAACTATTTTCCATAACTGCCAACTAATAACGAATTCCATAACAGCATTACAAAGGGTTTCATTACCTTTAATAGAATCCTTGCTAATAGCAGATAACGCAAAAAGAGGACTAAAATTCTTAAGTGACGAGAGAAGTGTTTGTGTTAGAGTAAAGTTAAAAAGGGTACTACAACAAAATACAGATCTGGCTAGACTAAGATAGATTAATAACAGTGCTCCTACATATACGTTACGGGTTCCGTATATACCTTGTTCTTTATGTACCCCAGATGTAATAATGTAAAAGCGTTAAGTCCGAAGACAGTGCGGGCCAGTGGAATGGACTATTATTGCCTATCCGGTGGTCTTGAAATTTGCGCACTAAAATTTCACCAACTAGGCGCAACCACCTCTTCATTTCGCAGAGAATTTAAACACGGGAGTCGAACTACCTGTATCATATTTAACCCTCGGAAGGTCGCGGTCAAAACATCACAGCAGAGGTCGCGTGTATCTATTAGATACATTCATCAGAAATATGTATTGAAGTTTAAAAAACAGTAGAAATTATTAAAATTGACATATACATATTACATTTACATAGCAACTAAAAATTTTTAATTTATTTTAAGTTACCATTAATATACATATTATGTATAAAAGCAAAATTACATACGTAAATACTCGAAATACAAAAACATGGACACTGTTGAGAGTACAAGAAGAAACTTTTAGTATTAGTTAACCAGGATCGTCAACTGGTTTTGACAAACGTTTGTAATCATCACAAACAATGTTGCTATGCTCAAACATTTTCTCCACAACACTTACAAGAATATTTTGACAAGCGACTAATTGTTGTTTCGTAACACATCTTTTCCTTTTTCTACTTGTCGACGGGGCCGCTTCAGCGTCTTCATTAGAACCTCCTTGAGTTTGCTTTTGAAATTGAAGTTTTACGTGTAAAGGCTTATGCGCACCAGTAAAAATTTCTGATCTGGTTTTTATTTCTTTTGATACCAACTGCGTTACGATATTGTTGAGCATAATACACGTCACAGGAATAACTACGTAATACCATATCATCGGCTAAAGACGGCGCAAGTTTCCACCAACTATTTGGTTGTGAAGTTATACAATAATCTACCCGAAATGTACAAATCTTTAAATGAAAAATAATTTAAATTGAAATTGAAAAGGTTGCTCCTTCACGGCGAATTTTACACACTCGACGAGTGTTTCAACACCATACGCTAAACTTTATCTTATTTTATTTATACATTGTTTGACTTTACCTGTCTGTGTTATACATTTACATGTGCGTTTTGTCCTATTCTTTTTTATATACTTTTTATATCTACACAGATTTTATTTATTTACGTATTTATGTATCACTATATATATACATTTATATTGACAACGTTAATGCCTACGATAGGTCATGACAGAAAATAAATTATTATTATTATTGTTATTGTTATTGTTATTGTTATTGTCATTGTCATTGTCTTTGTCACTGTCACTGTCACTGTCACTGTCACTGTCACTGTCACTGTCACTGTCACTGTCACTGTCACTGTCACTGTCACTGTCACTGTCACTGTCACTGTCACTGTCACTGTCACTGTCACTGTCACTGTCACTGTCACTGTCACTGTCACTGTCACTGTCACTGTCACTGTCACTGTCACTGTCACTGTCACTGTCACTGTCACTGTCACTGTCACTGTCACTGTCACTGTCACTGTCACTGTCACTGTCACTGTCACTGTCACTGTCACTGTCACTGTCACTGTCACTCTCACTGTCACTGTCACTGTTACTGTTACTGTTACTGTTACTGTTATTGCTATTGTTATTGTTATTGTTATTGTTATTATTATTATTATTTCTAATAAATATTCTACGCCTTATTTTTGCACTGTTTAGCATATGAATAGCCTGGGCATTTAGTCCTTCAATATTCAAAATGGTATAAAATATTACCATAGGCCATCTTCTTGTGTTTCTAGCCACATTATATGTACTTATCATTGGGTCCACAGTGTCGACACCTGACTTTGTTTGGTTGTAATATTCTATTATGTCAGGTTTTTGTGAATCTGAATTTACGACGTCATCAAAATGCATGCTTGAAACTAAAATCACATTTTTTCCTTTTTTGGGTGTCTGAGATACAAGTGTGCAATCTGCATCGAATGCAGTTGGATTTTTCAGATCTATTTCTAACAGATACTAATTCGGGAGGTAGTTGCGGTTTATTCTTACGAACCGTTCCTACATATGAAAGTCGCTCCTTTTTCAGGTCGGAACCAAGATTTATATCACTGAACCAATAAAGTGCAGTAATATTACGGCCTGATGAATAAATAGGTTCAGCAAGTCTCTTGATTTCATCTACTGGTTTATTACTAACCATGTAGGGACCCTCTGGCTCCTGACCGGCATATATTTCCAGATTTCCCGTGTAAAATATTTTTGAGTCAACCATAGCAAATATCTTTATACCATATTTGTTAGGTTTAGATGGGATATATTGTCTAAACCTACATTTATCTATAAATCCCGGTAACATTTCATCTATTGTTACGTTTTGACCCATAGAGTAACATAATTTACAGTTTTTTACAAAAGCTGAAAAAATATCTCTGACAGCCGCCAATTATATCTACTTTCAGACGTTCTAAGCGAGTAAGTTTGTCATCAAACCTGATGCAATTGTGGATAAACCTAAATCTCCGTAAAGACATTGTCAGGCGGAAAAGTTCGATCCCACTACCATCTGACGCCCATAGATCTTGCAAATTTAGTCGACTGCTGCGATGTAAGCCGGCTAAATATAAAAGACCTAAAAATTCTTTCAATTCGATTTTGTCTATTCGCCTAGCATCACTTTCTCGTGAAAACCGACTTGATACAAAATAAATGTATTTATTTGTATGCAATAAAATTAAATCCAAAATATCTGTTATAGAACATTTCCAAACTTCAAGCTCTGTCTTGGCATTTCTTGCATTTTGCCGAACGTTAGGAAGTTGACACAAAATATTTTGCGGTTGTTTTCTGATTTCACTTCTTGTTGGATATTTGTTCCATTTCCAATCTTTATTTTTCCCAAAAGAATATTGTTCGTTAATTTCGAGCTTCCACGTAGTCCTCATCTTCTGAATCGCTTTCGTTTTCAAAAATCTTTATCATTTTCTTCGTCTGACTCAAGCAGCATTCGCTGAAGTTCTTCCACATCTTTTGGATTATCTAATCTAAATATTTTTTTGACCATTTCCGACGATAAATAAAAAAGAAACACAGCAGGAACTACAAGGTTCAAAAAATACAAATAGGCAATTAAACTTTTTTAGTATCCTCTTAATTGTTCCGCAAGATGTTACCAAATGTCTGACAATCTCGCAAAAACTCATTAGAATGTTTAGAACTGGAAGGTAAAAGTTTTTATTAATAATAACCTTTTATTGTTTATTTTCAGTTTGTTTTCTTATGTTCTTAAAATATTTTTAGTTTCTTTACTTATTAAATTGCTTAACCATGACATCAAAAATTATGTGAATTTATACCTAACACGAAAAAATTCAAATAAGCGAGTTATTGCGTAGTATTGGATAAAATAAGTCATATTCGCATTGCCCTGTATTATTAATGTTACGATTTTTTTAACTTTGTACAGTAGTGATTATATTCAGAAAATTTCAACCTCGTGACCTAAACACTTTCTCAGTTATTGACTTTTCTTCATTGTTGTCAATAAAGCGTCAAAATCCATTAAAATTTGCTTTTCTCAAAAACTGTAAGAAATACAGAAAAATGCCTGCTATCAGAAAATGAAAAACTGTGTAGGGTGTTCTATTTAAAATAAGTCAGTTGACATTCGTTTCCGGTATAATCGAAAATAATTCAGTGTTGCCAATATTTTTGTTTGAAAGATCAGTATCAAAGATCCTCCAAAACAAATTTTCAGCATTTAGCCAGGCACCAATAATTCTTAGTATTCGGCTAACCGACGGTTTAAACGACACACTCTGTACAATGGTTGGAGACATGTCTTAATATTACATATGTTTGGACAAAATTTTACGTAGAAGTCAGGCGTATCGATGTGTTTTTTAAATAAAAACGAAGTATGCCATTGCGGTGGAGGAGACGTATTGGAAAATATCCGCCGCGTAATATTGCTTTCCGTTAGCAATAGCAATACGAATTCGGTTATCTTTCAACAATTTTAGCCCTTAATGTCGTTGAAACACACAACATCTATGTTTTTCGCTTGATGGTACGGGTCATGTCATATTGATATGTATACTAAAATGGTCGAATGGTTCTCTGGAACGATAATTTCGTTTGCAGGATATTTCGGTCTCTTTAATTAAATCGGTGCGGTTATGTCGGGTCGTTGTTTCGTGCCGTTCGCTGCAACGATCCCGCTCGCCGGTTATTTATTGAAGAAGTTGTGGAGCGATGTTCACCGGAATATTTCGTCGGTTATTGTTTAAGTTTCGGGCATGACGTTGATGCATTTACATTTCGAACTACCGAAGGAAGGATGCAGTCATGTCGTAAAAGTATTAAATTCAAACTTTCACCCTTTCGTACGATTTTGAACGGCGAAATAGATTTAGCAAATAGATTCTTATCGCATCATAAAATTTAAATTCGCTATACTTGTTCAATAAACTCAATCTGTTTATGAATTGAACTCCTTGGAGGTGTTTATCAAAAGACAAGGACTTCCGATGCACGTCTTTGGTACGTATTGATTAATATCTTAAAATACTTAGGATCCAGGAAATAAAAATAAAGGAGAAACTCACAGGTAATATTAAACGTTGGTATTGATTTATAAATTAATATTTTCTGAAACTTCTTTTCGAAAGAATTACGAGGGTAAGTCAAATATTATCTACACTTCCGCCATAACAAGCTTTGATGGTTATCGTAGTGGCGACCGCATGCGCATGCGTTGAGTTGGCGCCTCTGTAGTTATGTGTGCGGAATTTAATCACGATCGCGTCATTTGTCTGCTAGCTACAACAGCATAAGCATGTCCGCTTCGCTATTAGTTTGCACCAAAGAGGAACAACGAGTAGTGATCCGATTTCTGTGGTCAGAGAGTGGGAAAGGTGCTGAAATTCATCGGAGACTTTTGTCACAATACGGGGACAGTGCTTTATCTCGTAAAAGCGTTTTTTTGTGGATCGAAATGTTTTAAAGTGGCCGCACGAGCGTAACACAAAAAGAGGGAGCTGGACGGCCGTCAACCTCGACCACCGACGACAACATTCAGCAAGCTCGAGAGATGGTTACAGCAAATAAGCGAGTTACCATGGATGAGGTTGCATCTTCTTTAAACATCAGTCACGGTTCTGCCTATCAAATTATCCACGATGATCTCAAATTTCGTAAAGTGTGTGCGCGATGGGTACCACGAATGCTTACCGCAGAAAACAAAACCAAACGTTTGGACATCTGCCAACGCTTACTGGATCGCTTCAACGCGGAAGGCAACGCATTTTTAAGCAGAACAGTGACCGTTAACGGAACGTGGGTTCATCACTACGAGCCCGAATCGAAACGCCAGAGTATGGAATGGAAACACCCAGGGTCCCCTAGTACGAAAAAATTCAAGACCTCGCCATCGGCTGGGAAGGTGATGCTAACCGTGTTTTGGGACGAAAAGGGCCCTATACTAGACGAAACCAGCAATTCGAAACAAACTCTCAAAGAAAGTTTTGTTGTTGCAAGAAAACATCTGTCCACACACGGCCAATAACACCATAGAAACTATCAACAGGTTGGGCTTTGAGACCCTGGAACACCCTCCCTACAGCCTTGATCTCGCTCCCTCAGACTTTCATCTCTTTGGACCGCTCAAGGAAGCTTTGAGAGGTCGTCGATTTGCCTCAGACACAGACGTTCGGGATGCAGTGCAAAAGTGGCCTCACGACCAACCGAAAACCTTCTGCCAGGAAGGCATACGGAAGCTTGTGGCCCGCTGGGACAAGTGCATTGCTAAAAGTGGAGACTATATCGAAAAATAATGTATCTGTTGTACATCTATCTTTATTTAATACAGTTGCAGAACTAAAAGTGTAAGTAATTTTTGACTTACCCTCGTATTTTTGGGTATTCTTAAAATTTTGCTGGATCTCAATAACGGTGATCTGCATTATAAACATAAAACACAGTAAGTGAAATTGTTTTTGGCATAAATTATTAGTCGTCGAATCGCTGTTACAATCTGAGAAAGTTAGTTGACTTTTCGATTAAACTACATACAAGAGAAAAGTTTAATATATAAGGTGTGCCAAAAATGCCCACCATATGGAATTTTTTTGTTATGGACTTTTATAAAATTGTAGTAATGCAGAAAGTTTGATCACCTTGTAAAACCAACTTGACACTCATTAAACGCAATTTATCTTCTACTGTATACAGGATGGGCATTTAAAACTGAAAGAAGCTCAAGAGTAAAGCCGTATCCGGTAAATTCACTGGAAACAATTCACCGAAAAGAATTAATCTAAAAGAGTTCACCTAAAAACAATTCACCTACGTAGCAATTCAGTTGTTCAAACAAGTTGTAAATTTCTCTTTGTCATTATGCAAAGCCGGTAATTAAAGGAAGATTAAAGAAATAGAAAGCCGATAAGAGAAAAATCAATTAAGGGCTACAATTCACCTACGTAACAATTCAGTTGTTCAAACAAGTTGTAAATTTCTCATGGTCATTGTGCAAAGCCGGTAATTAAAGAAAGATTAAAAAAATAGAAAGCCGATAAGAGAAAAATCAATTAAGGGCTATTAAGGACCGTAGGTGCAGTTCGGATGCTTATTGGTTCTTAATGATTAAGTGTTCTCTATATAAAGAGTATTTTCTTACGCCTTGATGGTTTACACTGAACTGTCAAGTGAAGCACAGTATGCCGTTGCGATTTGTTGAAAGTGAGAAGGGGAAGGCAAAGTTGCTGCTGAATGGGTATTTGTGCTTCAAAAGCAGAGCCTCTGCCGAGAAGATGTGCTGGTGCTGTACAGAATATTACAAACTGAAGTGCAAATTTCGGGTTGTAACCGCAGGTGATGAAATACTCAAACATTCCGAGGACCACAACCATGCTAGAGATGCTGCGCAAATTGAAGTTGCCCTTTTTTCCAAAAATGTGCGAAATGCCGCTCTGCAATCGCGGGATCCTTCTCATTATATAATATCACAGCAATGCAGTGGTATTAGCGATGCAGCTAAAGCAAATCTTCCTGGTGTGCCTGTCATGAAGCGAACAATCAGAAATATTCGTCAAAGACAACATGCAGGACCAATTTTGCCTTCAAAAAGAGAAGATATAATTTTTCCGGAGAACTATAAAGTGACATCAACAGGGGAAGATTTTTTATTGTTTGATTCAGGTGCAGAAGTGAATCGCATTCTAGTGTTTTCGATCAAGAAAAATCTTCAACTGTTGGGGCAATCTAATCATTGGTATGCTGACGGAACATTCCATATATTTCTGTCAGTTATATACCGTTCATGGAGTGATATTTAATACAGTATACGTGTTGCTACCAAGTAAATCAGAGGACACGTACATTAGAATGTTGAAAACTTTAAAAGAGCTGCTTCCCGAATATGTAATGCCACAAACTATCATGACTGATTTTGAAAAACCGAATTTCCTAACACACGACATCAAGGGTGCTTCTTCCATTTTTGCCAAGCTATATATCGCCATATTCAGCAACACGGATTAAAGCAGGGATATGACAGTGATGCCGATTTTTCACTGCGATTTAGAATGTTAGCTGCTAGCGTTTGTTCCTGAGGCTCATGTACAAGAAGCATTTGAAACGTTGTGTGACAGCCAAGAATTACCACAAGAAGCTCAGGAAATTGTCGTCACATGGATTGGACGTCTATAACGGCGAAATAGAAGAAGAGAACCACGATATTCCTTAAGTGTATGGAATTGTTACACCAGAGTTGATGATAACTTGTCGAAAACCAATAATTCCGTAGAAGGATGGCATCGCGCCTTTGAACAACAACTATGTGCTGACCATTCAAGCATTTGGAAATTTGTGGATGCATTAAAGGGAGAGCAGTCAATGAATGACCTTAACATATCGCAATACTTAAGTGGTTAAAACCCGCCTGCCAAAAAGAGAAAATATAAAGACTCCGCACAGAGAATAAAAACAGTAGTGCATTCATACGATCCACAAAACACGGTATCATACTTAAGAGGGATTGCTCACAATTTAAGGTACTAAAAAATTAAGAAGATGTAATATTAAAATAAAAAAAAAGTAAAAAAAATTAAAAAAAATAGGAAAATTAAAAAAAAAGACAACTACTTCAAAAAGAAGTACGATTATGGAAGACTACAAGGCCGACCTCCACGTGGTGTCTTCTGTGTAACGCTAACCGGCTTTATTATATAAATTTTCGGTGAATTATATCTGCGGTGAATTGTTACGTAGGTGAACTTCAGGTGAACTGTTTTAGGTGAATTCTTTTCGGTGAATTTTCCTAAAATCAGAGTAAAGTGCCCTTATTTTTCAAATTAGAGGAAAGTGTTATTAAGAAAAGTTGTTTAGAACTAACAGTTATACTCAAATATCAAATCACCGCCTCCTACCTCAAAAATAAATTTGCATTTTTTTCTGGATCTCACTTTTTGCGCCTTACATTTACAATATCTAATCTTCTTAAAGTATTCGTAATTGAGATAACTAATAAAAAGCGGGAATTAGTGGCACTCCATAGGTGTTTTGAGTTGTGTTCAGTTTTACTGCTGATGATGATGATGGCTATCGAAATGTGCGTCCAGTGCGAATGAAGTATTGCGGTAAGGGATTTAGTGAAGTGTTTCAGTGCCACAAAGTTCGAGTACTTCACAACAGTAAAGTAAACTAAAACTCAATAATTCTAAAGCTAATAGAAAAATAGAGATGAAGTCTAAAAATAATCGAAAACAAAGAAAATAACTGTGGAAGAAACTAAAATTTGCCAACACTGTATAGAAAAAATATTAAAAAAAATCCTAACAGAAAACGAATTAGAAATTAAGCCAAAGATGAAATATGCACAAGCGGCCTTTCTGATTATTAAATGACGACTGACTTGTATAGAGCGCGGAGAGGGGAGTGGCTTGACTGAAGAACTTAATCGGCACGACTCTGTACGAGCGTCTATGCGAAGTGATAGAGGCGGTTGTCGATCCACGCTCTAATTATACCGTCGGTGAAATGTGAAAACTTACTCTGATTTGACTCTGATTGTCCAGCAGGGATGCTTACATGACTGTGTAGATTCTAGCTTCCTATTGTCATATAAGAAAGCAGCGCTTCAGAATAGGTTTAACCGGAGACGCGATAAATAATAATGAAATTAATATAAAGAATAGTTGTGTCGTTCATACAAATAAGTGGCATTATTATTTTTATATATTTTAAACAGGTAGTCGCGAGTGATCTCTGAGCACCCTCAGTCATTGGGCACGTGACGCTAATTGTCGCTTGACGTGCGAGAGGTATCGGAATCGATACCCGGCACCTCCACCAAATATGTCACGTGTCTAATGACGCTCAAAGATCACTCGCTACTATCTATTTAAAATATATTAGGATAATACTGCCACTTACAACTATTTTTTATTGATATATGATACTTAGATATAACCTTCACTGTTCCGACTACCAATCTTAGCCCTATTGCCCTGTTTAAACTAATTATATTTGAATACCTACTTAATTTAATGCCTTCGTGGCATTATGTACAGGTGGTCTACTGCTGGCGTCAATAGGGAAGACCATGTTGAGTGAGGAATGATTTCGTCTAGCCGCCATTAGGGCGATCTCTTTAAGGGGATGCATAATTGGGCTACCCTCGTTCATAATTAGACCATGAAAACGAAACGTATAAAGTTACGTAGGCAAAACTAAATACCTCGTAAACCAAACACACAAATCTTGTGTCCTATAACAAATCCAACTTTCAAATTAACAGCGGCGTTTCTTTACACTGGTTTGATATTCGCCGTTAGATAAAATTTTATATCTTGCGTTTTTCTTGTAAAGCCGAATGTGCGGTCGCGCCGGGACATAACATCAAATCAATTCGGCGATATCTGGAGTAATGCCAGTAGTGCGATGTAGCGGTGTTGCTCTTGTCGCTTTTAAATGAAATATCGTGTACACAAACTACGAAATGTTCGTGCAACCTCTTCACGTCTATAGAAGTATGTACATATGTGCGGACATCCTCCGTACCGTGTAATGTATAATGCATACACTTCTCTGTATGTATATGAATATACTGTACATACATTAGTATATTGATGGCCTTGCACGGTGGTGTGGCAGCATCTACACCATTACAATACTAAATTGGATTTGTTTGATAGTCTCTTTCGCAAGGAAAGAGACCAGTGTTATTCAGGAAGAAACTATTAATATTTATTTTATCTTGGGCTAGATATATAGTGTGTGAAAATGTGAAACATCTTGCACCGTGTTGTAATTCAAAATGAAATTGTAAATGCGACAAAAATATTGATTTTATGATGCCAAAGAGCCAAAGGAGCTCTCGAATTTATAATTTCAATCGAAAGCTATCAGTTCTGAAGAGGATGGCAATTCTATGATTATCATAAAGTTAGTGGCTTCTTATTTACTGTTAAGAAACCTGAAATTAAGTTGGATTGCTATAAATTTAATCTCCTGAAGTCTGAATTTTTATATAACAGATTTTACATTATTCTGATTTAGTGCACGTAGGTATATGGGAATTTACATTTATGTAAGGTGTTTCATTAATAATTGTCCATACAGTAACTGGAGAATTCTTGACCCAAAATATGACGATTTAATCTAAAACACTTCGATAAAATTCCTCCTAACTGAGATACAGAGTATTTTATTTAAAAATGTAAGTAGAATAAAACGATTAAAGATAAACGTGTTTAGGTTAAAAAAAGTGCGTTTGAACTATTTGTAACACAAAATAAAAATAATCAACAGTTATAATAAATTTTCAAAGTGGCCTCCATTAACTTCTTGTAAAATTTGCCCTAGATATGAGAGATTCATGCTAATTTATTAATTTTTATGATTAAACTTAGTGAATAAGCAGGCAATAACATTAAATTATTTAGAAAAACTACTAACTATCACAAGGAGACAAGAAAATAATGTGGAATCAAGAAAACATGCTACTATGGCCATTACGACAGTAACGTAGAATGTAGAGGGGAAAGTAATGCCTCTGGTAATAGGGAGAAATTATCTTCTACCATACTTTAAAGTGATCTGACATGCATAAATTTTTTACCAAGTATTTGTACAGTTACGGCCTTTGAAAAGTAAAAGAGCAGAGGAAGTTGCACATAACCTGCTTGATATTGAGTGAATTGAAGATAGTGTTCATCAAATCAGGACATTGAAAACATGCTGACGTCTTGAACGGAAACAAACCAAACTCCACACTGGTGTGAGGGTCTGCGATTTGTTCAATTCATGAAGAATAGAACCCATCATGAAGGCATAAATTGCAACCCATATGAGGCCATGTTTGGGGTTCCAGCAAAAGTCGGTCTTACAACATTCTACTGATGTCATCAGAAACCTGGAAGCTGAAGAAGATCTGGAAACCTTAATCGACTCTTCTTCAGGTGTTTTAGTACGAGATGAAGATGGACAAACAGAAAATGGTGGCGAAGAAGATGGGGAAGTAATAGAGAATGGTGAAAAGAAATATTCTAATTTATCACTTCAGCAAAGAGGGTTTGGGTTGTGTGTAAAATAACCGGTTGAAATAATAAATTGCATACATATTATTACATTAACCACCTTTATTGGTTATTATGTATAATACCCGGTTGTTATGTATAATAACGTAGAACCGATTTGCACATCGCTCATACGGCGAATAACCTTGTGTATTTAGGAAGGAGGTGGTAACTTCAACCACATTTTATTATAATAGTTACTTGTGATGCCCGCGGTTCTCGAAAGCTGGATCCACTGTGGTAAGTAGCTAAAATGCATGAAAGTTTATTTATTATCCACTTCAACATAGCGTTATTATTAAAATTATTTTGGATATACATATATGTACTTATCTTCATATGGTACCAGTATTCTAATATTACATATCATACATAGATTATCTAACAATAAGATAACTTGTTCCTATCGAAGTATGTCAATGTAAGATGAGCAGCTTTTTTGAGTGGCGCACCATGTAAATTTTTCCGCGACAAGTGGCATAAGAATCGATTTCATGTATTTGATAACTGCCTTTATTCGACGTACGCAAAGTGTTAACTTTCAGGGGCTTATTAGGACTTACAAAATATTGTTTTTATGTAGATAAGACGTACATTAGCAAAAATGACTAAACTATGGTTTAAAATTGTAGTACAGTATTGCTGAAGTATATTCAGGGTACATCAAACGTTAAGGTCCAAACTGTAATGTACACTTTGGAATGTTGAAAAAACCCTTCGTCCAATCTATTTTTGAGGGAAATCTAAAATCTAATAGTTGTACTTTTAATGCATAATGGGGAGGAGCCGTGTCTTGCTTAAACCATGTAGCAACTGATAACTGTCCCTCTTCCATTAAGGCAAGGATAATTTGCATATTTAAGGGTTCAAATTGCTTTCACCTGTTAAATTATCATTAAAAAAATAGGATTCGATAAATAATTCTGTTTCTGTAAATACCAGCCTAAACATTTAATTTTTGGGGGTGTTGAGTGTGGGCTTCCTGTACTCAGTGTGGGTTATTTTGGGAATAATAGCGACAATTATGCCGACGAACCATGCCATTTAAATAAAATGTTGCCGCATCAGAAAAAGCAAGGGATATTGCAAAATTAGGATTCCGCTGGCAAATCTCCATCATAACTTCATAGAATTAAAGTCTTCTACATACAAAATCGTCATCAGAAAGTTCTTGTGCAAACCGAGGTTTATATGGATGATATTTTTATTTCTGTTGTACGTTCTCGGTACTTTCTTTAACGAAATTGCATTTTGCGCTTTATTGTCTTCTGTTGCCACTTCTTGCTGCCCTGTTTTGAATAAATTATGAACTGTTCCGCTCAACTGATATCTTTATTGCGTTATTGGTTCTCGATTTGGATGTAGATGATTAAGTAGATCGCTCACTTCGCGGTAAGTTTGTTGCCTATTGCCATAGTCAATCATTATTAGAATTCTAATTTGTTCTCTTTCAGCCCCAGTTGGGCCATTTTACACACAAATTAATGCACAAATACGAAAATGTTATTATTTGACAGCTATGACGATTTAACCGTGGTCTTTCTTGTCTTTCACCAGGCAACTGAGATCTCGATTGTTGCCCAAATTTAACAAATTTAAATTAATATATTTGTAGTTGCTACATTAGATTACAACAAACAATTATTTGAATAATTAAAATATTCTATATTAACCTACCATGAATTAATTATGGAGTGTTCTTCTATAATTATAATGGTTGGAAGAACAAGTAAACGAAATAACAATAACTATTCTATATCTTCGTATTTACACGACAGCTTCGCCATTTATAGGGAGCATCGGCCGCACATTAAAATTTTACACACCTGCGCTGGTAGGTGTGTGATCATCCCTCCAAATATTCGGTAAATTTGGACTGAGAACATAAACAACAGAAAACTTAATTCCGAAAGAATTGCGAACCCGGTGAAGCTGATTTCACTATATAAAAGCAGATCATTTATTAGAAAAACAAAGTTTTCGTTGCGACATCTAAATCATCAAACTCTAAATTACAAGCATTTTTTAAACGTTCATCAGTAAGTTACTAACCAAAAATATCTAAAATGCTGGAGATGGAAGAAATTAATGAATTTATTGAAAGAGGTAATAACATAATTTAGGCTGTGTGTTTCACACAGTTTTAGTTGTTTTCCTTAATAAGCTGTGCTGGTATACGTAGGCGTGAAGAACTAATCAACGTTAAACGACATAGAATAAAAACTGTAATACTTAAAACGGAGATTAATATTTCAAAGGTTTTTGCAATTATAACTAGTGTATGGATTGGTTTAGTAAAAAGGTATGCTGATTTACTACCAAAAATATTATTCATAGACATTTCTTTCTTACATCGCAATAGTTATTTCATATCTGCTCCTACAGAGTGCTACGTTTTTCCTTTCTTTTGGAGCACACTGTATGTGCGGACTTTTATTTCTGAGATTGTACAAGTTGTCGTTTTACTTTTGGGAGTATTGCAATTTATTTTTCTCCTAACCTATGTGACAAGCTCTTAAATTTTAGTCACACTTAATTTGTTAAATCTTTTGTCTATGTTTTCCTTTAAAACATATCGGTTTAACCTTCTTTCGTAGTCTTCGCTAGGTTTTTTTTTTTTTAATTTTAGTTTATTACGATACTCCGTATTTCCGACCTTTTGTCGTTAAACTTTAGGACTTGTGGCCTGATTGTTGGGACGTTAGTATACGGTAGTGTTTTCTATTTTGTAATATTTGAAATTAATCAGTAAAGCTGGCCACGAGCGGTACCGCGCAGTAGCGTAAAGTCGACCAGGCCTCGCGTTCCACTAGAGTTATTCTGCTAATAGAGATGTTTGCTGCCGCAAATAATTTCGCTCATCTTTTAAATAAAAATTAAATAACACGTGCTTAAACACTTACCATTTTAAGAGTCCTCCGTGAAATCACAAAGTGAATAATGTCTGTTAAATATCTGCAACATTAGATATGTTTCAACTGTTGTTTCGGCAAAACTAGTACGGCATGAGGAAAAAATGCGTTTATATGCAGAGGACGAACGTTCTACATCTAGTGACGTAATATTTGCGTAAGTAAAATAATCTTTCAAATAACTTAACGATTCTGTTGACGCACCTTCACAAATGTGTCTTAATGTGCCAAAATCAGAATTTTTCTCAAAAACACTTTCAAATTTTTCTAGAACAGAAACATTTTTGCGTTTTCAATCGCGCATAGCTGTGCGTGAATATGTTGCACTATTTGTAGAGATTCTTCTAACGGCACCGCAGGATTTTGTAATTTTTCTGTTGCATCTGCTAGCCCGAAGTAATTGTCGTGAATGATTTTTAAATCCATTTTAACCTGACTATCTTGAAATTTCGACTGGCTTTTCTGGATAGCGGCAGCTTCCTTTATATCGAATTGTAAAACCACGTTCTTAATATTGTCAAAATATTTATGATAATAAAACGCGGCCTGCAACCATGTTCTCCAACGAGTTAGAATAGGTTCTGGTGGCTCTGGTATACGGGGGCACAGTCTGTGAAATTCGCGAATACGTTTTGGTGATTTGACAAATACTGCTTTGGTATGCGCTATTAAAGCGTCTACCTCAGGATAACATTTTCTGATACTATTCGCCACATGATTGAGAGCATGAATTTTACACGTAATGTGTAACAAATTAGCAGAATGCTTTTTAAGAGACCGGCCTACAGAAAGCATGTTTGCAGCACCATCACTCACTAACATCAAGAGTTGGTTTGTTGAAAGTTCAAACTTGTCCAATGTATTTAACACTAAGTTTGAAATTTCTTTGGCAGTACACTGTTGTATTCGTTTGGAGACTAATAGAATTGAAGGTGCCGATTGATGAGGTTCCAATTTGCGTGCCGTTACATTAAGAACAGAATGTTTCTTCCGATCTGTTGTTTCGTCGACACATAACCACAATTTTTGATCTTTCAACTCCGATTTTATTTTTTGTTCAATATGTTCGCGCGCGCAGATGGCACAATTCTTCGTAACGATGTTCGACTTGGTAATTTGCACTCCGGATAGTTATTCCAAAAGCAGATAAATGGTTCCTTGTCTAGTAAATTAAACGGTATATTACATGCGATAAACGTAACGCATAAATTAAATATACATTTTGCATTGTCTCGTGCGCAATTTCTTTTTGAGACATGCTTTTCACTATTTACGTGTCGTAGACAATGTTTTCTGGACCAACACATTAACGGGATTTTACAGATTACAAATTTAATTTTAGCACCTTCATATATTAAGTCTGAAATTTCTGCAATAAATTTTCGAAGTTTGTCCGACCGCGGTCGTTTTGCTGACGAAATCATAATTTTTCTAGGACAGATAAACAATTGCGCAAATGACCGGCAGCGAAAATGTCCGTACTGCTCCGCAGACGAAGTGATACTACCGTTCCTCTCGGTCCGAACTGACTCTACGCCGATGCGCGGTACCGCTCGTGGCCAGAGTTGTTAATCAGGTTGAGTGGATATTTTGGAAACCTACCTATACTTTCTGTTGCCGTCATTTGGTCTCGATTATTGGATTGGAAGTATTTGAGAGGATGTCTACGGATTGCTGATAGGCGGGACTTGAATACAACGTCTGTAACATCCATCTTGAATTTGCCACGTGGGGTCAAGGTCTTTATTCGTCCCCATCTGATTAATCGTTTTCCCCGTTTTAACGGCAAGCTCTGAATTTGTTTATATTTCACGTTATAATTTTGGGGTTTCGTTTATTTCATTTTAGGGGTTCTATTCTCGGGTACGCTGTTTGTGGTACCTCGTATTGGAGATTTCTATTCTCGGGTACACTGTTTTGGTACCTCGTTTTGGAGATTTCTGTTTTGGATATACCTGATTTTGGAACATTTTTGAATTATTACTTTCTTGAAAATTATCTTTCGGATCTACCTGTGTTTTTGGAAACACGATTTTGAAATTACGTTTCGGACCAATCCCTAAACTACCTCGACCATACCAGCTAAGTTTGGCTCTCTTTAGTAGTTAAATTACCTTCCTTTGTTTTGAGCCTTTACATTTGACCATTAATTACACTATATTCAATGTTTGTTTGCTTTTAAATTTAATGCTATTAACAGTACTCATTTTCTTTTGGGTGTAATTGTATTTTGTTTGACTCCACAATTTTCAGTCATTTAGATTATCATTTATTACCTTTTTTAATTCTAGATTTGCACAATTTTCAGAGTTCTGATTTATATAAAAATTTAATCTGTGTAACGTCAGGATATTTTAAGCGAATTAATTATTTTTTTTTATTTACCTGATTTATTCTTTGGTCGGTTTAAAACCGGAAAACTTTTACCTATCTTAGGTCAGAATTTCTTATAGGGAATGTTTGCATTTTGTAAACCGTAACGCGTTGACCATAGCGATCAGTAATTTTCTTAACTTTATTATTGTTACTTTTGATAAGTTTTAACAAGGGTAGTACTTTGGTCCAATTTTATTACTCGCATAAACTTTTCTCTATGAAATATTGACTTGTTTTTTGTAATCGTACTTATGTGTGACATTAAATATTGTCTTAATCCAAATTTTCCCCTTTTCCCTCATAATTTTTAACGGGGTTCCTGTTTACCCCGATCGCTTGACAGGGTTATTTCAAGCAGCTGGCGCCTACATAAAGTAAATTGTCTTGGTGAGTGTACTGGCCCACTCCTTCGCCGACGAGCAGGCTGGCTGAATGAAGGATTCATTATTTATTAAATTATTAAATTTACGGGGAAAAGTTGTATCCTTTTGTTATTTTGGATTCTTTCTTTTTATTTAATTCCTTATGCAATTTTAAGGGGATAGATCGTAGCAAGGGATTAATATAACTGGAAAATTGTCTAAAGTGATTGCATTGTTTTTAACGTTCCAGTGTTTTACATTTGCCAATACAGGTTGCTATTTAAGCACAATAAAGCGCCGTGGATGATGGTTATCTCTAGCCGGAAGTTAAACCGATACCTCCTCGATGAAGAAACAAATAGAAGTTGCATAAATGTTTTCGTCCCAGCCAAATGCATCAAGTAGGCAATGCACTAACATACTAATTGTAAATCTTATGAATTTGCAGTTGAGGATGCAACAACTCGCCAAACCTTGTTTCCACTCATAATTTGCCTTGAATAACAATAAATGCCCATGACTTGACTCAGATTTCTGTGATGATTGAAAAATTGCAATAATCATAATAATCAAAGTCATAATTAAATAAATGTACGTAATTAGCACAAGTTATATTTTTGTACTATTGTATACAGGGTGAGTCATATTTCTGCATATGTGAAATAACTCGTTTAATAATAAAGATACAGGAAAACAGCATTAAGAAAAATTAAATGATAGTTATATGGCTACAAATCTGTTTAATCAAGTGTTTCCAAGCTTCAACTGTTTTGGCGTCTCCACGCCCCTTTACTTTTTTAAAATTGCAACATCTATTTTTTCACACTATTTGATAGAGAATTATTTTCTCTTTCTGATGGTTTAATCATTTCAACACCTGACATAACAAAAATTTCGAGAAAAATGCAAACAGTTTTCATCGCTGTAAGTCATGGGCTATTAAACTAAGGGAATGAAAATGTGCATTCTAATCTTCATATTCTCGATGGTTGTTGGAATCTCTCTGTAAACACAGTCTTTCACATATCCCCATAAAAAATAGTCAAGTGGTGTTAAGTCGGGGAATCTGGGCGGCCACTATACTGTACCACCTCTTCTTATCCATGTAGCGAACGTGGCATCTAAGAATTCCCTTACTATTCCTGCATTATGGGGTGGTGCACCATCATGTTGAAAGATTATTTCTTGTCGTAACTGCAGATTCACATTCCCTAATAATAATGATAATTCATTTCGCAGGAAATTTTGATAAACATCTTCACTGTTGTTCGCGTTTTAGTGTTTGTGATCATTTTTTAATGTTTTAGGTACATCGTCAGAATTCATAAGTAAATTTTTAACGTGGAAAGTAAATAAACATCACTCTGTAATAAACATTTTCATTTCCTTGCTGTACTTCAATCGCTCTAATAATGCAATATGCCATGTTTCAAACGTGATTTCTTGAAAAAATCCACAGATCTACAATTTTCATATCATATCATGCTTACCACGATGGAAACTTTGTTTGTATTTTTCTCGTGATTTTTTTTCCGTAAGGTGTTGAAATGTTTAGACCATCAGAAAGAGAAAATAATTCTCTGGGGTGAAAAAAATAGGCGTCATGCAATTTAAAAAAAAAATAAGGGGGCGTGGGCACGCCAAAACAGTTGAAGCTCGGAAACATCTGATCAAATAGAATTGTAGCCGTGTAACTATCATTCAATTCTTCTTAATGCTATCTTCCTCCATCTCTAATATTAAGCGAGTTATTTCACGTATGCAGAAATATGACTCACCCGGTGTACATGCTAATTTGCATTAAGTGCGTTTGTGTATTCCAGATTTCATAACATTCATTAAAAAATATGCCTAGTTGTCAAGTCATTTGCATGTCATTGTCATCAATGTTCAGGAATACCAACTTTAATCAATAAAATGTTATGCATCATATCGGTGTAAAATACCAATAACAATGTTAACCACCACCAAAGAATAAATTGTGAGAGACTGGTTAACATAGTGGCGGCGGTGCTTAGGTGTTATACGAGTACAGCGTCTTTCCGTTGCGATAGAGAAAGCCGCGGGGACTGATGCGTCGGTCCCCGCCCTAGCTATTGGGCACGTATGTATATTCATTTTACTTTCCTATGTGGCAGTGACTTGAGGTGCTGGTGCCGAGGTTCACAACAACAATAACAATAATAGTACACTTAAATCAAGTCACCCTGCTTAATAACTTGGAGCTAAGCTAGTTATGAAAGTTGTAGTATCTATGTCAGTAGTATGGCGATAAGTCCTGTTAGCCGGCGTTATTTCTGAAGTTCATTTCGACATGCGTTTGCGCGCAGAAAGGACTATGTTTCATATACAGAATTGAAAAAAGCTGTTTTAGCTCTTTTCACAAAATTCGTTCGTGAATATTATAAAATATTATCCTTTTTTCGATAAGAAGTGATACTTTTCGTCGTTCGCAACATTTCGCTAATGAACAATAAAAAAGGGAGATTATCGACGAAGATTATCGGCAATTTTTTTATTTGCGGGCGATAATTTCTATATCTTAGTTTCTAGATTCATTAATAGGTTGCGGACCGACTACTTCCTCTACTCTATAATTCACGCGTATAGGAATGTGCGCCGACCGTGCACCAACCGTGTTGTGTCTTGTGTCGCGATGGAACACATATACGACTGTGTCGATTGTATCATACGTATACTGAACATTGGGTAGTTGGATTTCCGATGAGGAAAGTGTAGTTATTTTTTGCAGGATACTTTTTCTGCTATATTTTTCCATATATTATCATTATTGCATTATTGTCTCTGTGTTGTAGATTATATACACAATCATTTTCTTGTACTAATATAATTAATATAATTAAGTTTTCTTCATTTGTGTTTGAGAAGAAAAACAAAATAATTTGCAACCAGGCAACACTTATTGTATTGTATTGTGGTTTCCTTATATTTTGGTGTAAAATGCCAATAACAACTTTAACCACACTACCACCTAATGCATTCATTGTTTCGTCTTGTCTGATCTAAAAATATTTTTTCCCACATCTAAACCTGATAAAAAAGTAAAAAAAATATGTGACCGCAAAGAAATAATTGTTGTAAGTATTGAAACTAAGCAACCTTAAATTTAGCAAAACAACTTTTAGGGGCAAATTAAAAAGATGAAAGAATAAATTGTGAGAGACTGGTTAACAGAGTGGCGGCGGTGCATTTTATACGAGTACGTTTCAGTTCTAACGTCTTCCCGATGCGATAGAGAAAGTCGTGGGAACCAATGCGTCGGTCCCCGCTCTATCTACTTGGGCACTTATATCCATTTTACTTTCCCAGTGACTTGAGGTGCTAGTGCCGAGGTTCCCAAAAATAATAACAATAAGAGTACACTTAAATCAAGTCACCCTGCTTAATAACACGAAGCTAAGCTAGCTATGAAAGTTGTAGAATTTATAAGTAGTCAGTAGTGTGGCGATAAAAGATATTGTTAGCCGGCGTTATTTCTAGTGATCTATTAAAACAACTGATACAAGGTCGATGGTAAAAACTTCCAAGTATACATATTAACAGTCTTTTATTGGAATTTACGTAAATATAAAAAGGTGCATCATTTTAAATAACACAATCTGATAATCATTTTTTAAATATAATAGTAAAATTCTCTGTACAGTCATTTGATAATAAACAATCCAAAAATTTTTCTCAAAAAGATAACTATGTAATCATTTCCCTAATTGATAATATTCATAGCAGTGGTATTGATAGACGAGAGTACTTCAGGAAATTCGATTCGAATCGACATTGTTCATAGAAGGTGAAGAGTCTTTCGCATCGTCAACGCGGTATGGTTTACCAACACTAGCGGCGCAATTGTCGACCTCGTATGGTTCACAACGAACGCAAGAATCAGTCGCGACGGTATATCACGTAATCGCGTCGAAGTCGCTCTCGTCGGTTTGCGTTTGCACGTCGAATTCGCACGCGCAGCAGGACGGTGCGGTAGCGTCGTTGTTTGCCGTTACGGAACAACCGCACGCATTCGTCGCGTCGACGTCCGCTAGCGACTTCGCTGACGTTCGCAGGTATTGCCGAGGTTGTCGCCTCTTGTACGGCTCCCACTCGGCGTGGCACAAGTGTCAGTGCGTTACGATTACGTCGGGCGCGGATTTTGTAGTCTGAACACTGTATGGTCGTCGTTTCTCTTCGTATTTGGTCTTTGATCCAGGTGGTTCCATTTTTTCTACATCGATTTTAGCTTCTGCTCTGAATTTGGTTTCCTTTTTATAGCCGAAAGTACTGAACGGCGCAGGTGGGCTGGGTTTAGAATTTGTTGAACCTGTGAAATATAGAAGAAAGTATTAAAAAAAGTGAAAAAATGTTATTTTCAAAAGAGAATACTTTTTTTTTGTTTAATAATGCTTACAACTGTAGTGCCTTTTTCAGAGTCATTATTGCACCAAAGCCCACAATTGAAGCTAATAATATATCAAAACATGTACATGGCTGGTTAATGCACCAGCAACAGTGCGCCTATTTCAAGAATGAATTTAGTTGACTTATACTCGATATTTCCACCATCAAATAAATCTAGAATTAACTATCAAAGAAATTAGTATACGACGATCTTATATACTATTCCGCTGATAGTTATTTTTAAGTTTATCTGTGGTTGGAAGTTCTGACTCTAAGTAATGTAAAATTAATCGGGATACCAACATTAGATAATTAAATGTTGCACTTTTTTATTTGGGAAACTTGACTTGTAATTAAAGACAATATGTTCATATTTTTAAAAAATTATGTAAGATACCCCAATAAAAGAATATAAATTTAAATGTTTCTAAACAACGCGTCATGCAGTATAGTTCGCTTTTCTTTTTTGTTAATAGCATTAAACATTACTACCATTGAAAAGTTTAAGCCGGTTAAGGCGGTTTAAGCCAGTGGTTGAGACTACTATCGCATCAGAATTAGTAGCAATACGATTTGTTCAGTTCTGTAGAAGTGTTTGCAGTAATTTACTCGACAAAAACATACAAATGAGGATATCTAATTAGATTTCCTCATCCGTACATGTAAACATTACTACCATGCCAATTCTACCTTTGTCGCATCGATAAGAACGAAGTTAGTTATAGTCCCCCGGTAGTTTAGAATACCAATTATAGAGCGTGTCCGCTTAGTGCGTGAGTGGTATCTTTCTTGAGCAAACAAAATAACTAGTTGCCCTACGCAAATTTCCTTTAACAAAATCAATTTAGTTATTTTAATCACAACAGGTTCTCACTGTGTACAACACAAGGTGAAATACTCTGTGCATTACTGCGTTTTAGGGTCACTCTTCAATTTATTTTTACTATTTTCAAGATTCCTTAAATCTATCTAGCTTAGTTTTTGAGAGAGAGGTTTTTGCAAAACCGCAGTGTATCTTTAACACCCAATATCTTCAACGCCTTACATGGTATAGTGGTCATTAAAATTTTATTCGATTGGGTATTTCTTGAAATTTTTAGTGGTTTACGAAAAACGGTTTATATCAACTAGATTCTACAAGATGACAATCGAAATACATATGTATTTTTCTAGAATCTGGTAGAGAAGCTCTTTTACAAATTTTTTTATAAACATTTTCCATTTTCCTATACCTAAAATGAGTCCTTCTTTAGAAAATAAAAATGAAACTATCTAGATAAATTAAATTAAAAAAAACTACTACAAACTTTTGTTTTTCTAAAAATACTTATTAAAAATGATCTGCAAAATTTATCTTAGGCGTATATAGGTTGATTCATTTCCGACCCTCACCATGGGGATCTCGCCTATTATTATAGATAGAGGGTAGGTTTAAATTTGGCAAAGTTGCCAAATTTTGCGTTTGTTTTTCTTCTTTTCTTCTAGCATCTTTATTTGGCATTGCAGAGAAAAACTAAAGCATATTATCTAGGCGACTTTCGATCTTCTATTTAATGGTGTAGACGAAATTTTTATACTCGATAAAACAACGATTTGGAAACTCTTTACTTAAGTAATTTTTCAGAATTGCCGCATTGTGAGCCAGTACGCCGTCTTGTTGCCACCATAAATGCTGTAGTTGATTCAATAGTACATTGTTATCTAAGAAGTTACCGACTTATGTGCGAAGAAGGTTTAAATATCTTTCCCCATTTAATACTTTGTTATACCTAACCGGTCCTATGATTTCCCAAAATGGCCATCCAAATGTTTACCCTATTTTGCCTGGGAATCTGTACTGCCCAATAATGTTTCGTTTTTCTGTTAATGATTCTGAATTGGAAAATTTGGGTTCATCTGACCAGATAATTTTGTTTAAAAAATGTTCATCGTCTTTGAATCTTCCCACTAACTAGTTGCAGTACTGCAGTCGTGGTAAATTATCACTATATTACGGCTGACATAAATTGTTGTATGGTTTCAACTTATATCGATGTAAAGTTTTACATACTCCAGTCTGGAGCAAATGTAATTCTGGCGCCACTACGCGTGTATATGGTGATGGATTATCATTTATCTAGAAAATACAAGATTGACATAAACTTTTAAATTACCATTTGCAAAATATCCCGTTGATTTTCATTCAAATTTCTGTTAACGATGCTACATAAAGTTACTAGAAGTAACAGAAAAAATCTCAAACGTCGGTCCATTTTTTCTTCGGGTTCATAACAAATACAATATTTAGCAACTTTGCCAAATTTAAACCTACCCTCTACCTCGAATAATAAGCGAGATTCCCATGGTGGGAGTCGAAAATGAATCAGCCTGTACGCAGGCAAACGTTCACTTGTATTAAAACTGTGCGCCTCAATTCAAGACAATTACTTAAGAGAAGTATATACTTGTAATGAAATAATTGCATTTCTTTGTTTAAAACATTTGTTAACATGATTCCAGAAAATCTTGCAGAAAATTTTAAGAAAGCGACTCTTAGTATAAGTAAGTGGCCGTTATAACACAAAACCATTTTCTTAAGGATAGTAAATAGTTTTTCTTAATTCCAGAAAGCTTTTAGGTCTTGTTCATAAATCAATAGTTTCATTTTCTTAAAATAAAGCATTTATTTACTTAGAATTCTTGTAATCCATATTATTGATATCCACATTATTAATTGTACTTACTTTGTTTAAAACAGTACGACATATCCGTACATAATGCAGTGAATTATTCTCATTGCTTGTGATTTTAAAAAGGCTAACGTACAGGTTATCTACAAAATAATGTTCAAAGTGAACTTAATGTAGAAGTACACATGAAAAAGGTGCTTAGTAACAATAACCAGGATAATACTAATAAATAACTCATCGTATTTATGGAATCACCCCGGCAAAAACAATGTGAGAAGAGAAAAGCACCAACGCTCTTTGCTCCTACCCACATTGTTCTCCATCTCTCAGTTTATGACACTAATCTTCAAAAACACACACTGAAATAATTCCTGGCACCACCTACTTTCAAGAGATATAGTCATGCCGTCCTGGATAGTAGCCACAGAAACCCAGAAACAGATGCCATACTTACCTATACCTTTAACGTACAACGTTTTATAAACATTCTCAAAAAATACCGGTTAATGTAATATTTTTTTATTTTTTTTACTATTTACCACGTGTACTTAAATAATCCCTGTTTAATTATATTGTCAAAGAAATAATTTAATTATACTGCAATATATAAAAAAAACTTTTTCATTAGTTCATTCACTTGCTCCTAATTTTAATTATTAACTTCAGTTTTTTTTTCCATTATTGTAATTTTTCTTTTATTGGATATCCTTGTAGCTGGCCTGATAATGTGTTTTTTGAACCATTTTTTCATTCCTTTAATATGAATATTTTTTTAACTTAAAACTAAATAAAGCTGATTTACTTAGAAGAAAAATTTTTTTGTCTTGGATTTTTTTGATTTTATAACTCTAAGAAAATATTTATGTCCGAGCTACGCGTTGCGGTAAGAAATACATGTAAGCACTTGTCGGCTTGTTTTTTCTATTTAGTATTTATACCTGCTTATTAACTTGCTGGTCAAAGTATATAGGAAAATTATGGTAATTTCGCCCAAATGTTGGAATTGTATTACAAAAGTAATTTTTACACATTAAATGAGTACCTTTGGAGAAACAAAGTTTATATTTCGCAGCACTCTATAGGTGCGTTCACATAGGGTAGCGTGAAATTATCGTTAAGATTAGCGGGAAATTATTTCCAATGTTCTGCGGTAATTCTCAAAATAATTTCGGGGGATAATGACAACTGACATTGCGGTTTACTTTGTCGTATCATAACCTTAATTTATCTGAATGATGTCTTTTGTAGTGGATGGAATGACACAGAAACGTTATATACTGTTATATTAATAGTTTTTGCAATAATCACGATGAACAAATTTAAAAACAAAGAAAAAGAGAGCCGGTTGGCGGGTACGTCCCATCAACACTCAAAAGAAACAAGTGAACTATTTAAATTTGATTCGGGGGATCTTAAATCTTGATTCTGATTCCTTTTTCTCATATGCAGAAATGAATGTTGATTTATTTGAAAATTTATTGAAAATAGTAAAAGCAAATCAAAGGTCTGTCAAATATTTCGAAAAACATTTGAAACGCCGTGGACTGTACTATAGCCTGTCTACTACTTACCAACAAGAAGGAGTACTAATTGTATAGGTCCAATAAAAGGCATGCACATTCATATAAAACAACCTAACAATTCTGGCTCTTTATATTACAATTGTAAGAAAACTAAGAATTTCATTTGCTGTATGTGATGCAAATTATAAATCTGTATGTATGGTTACAGCTGCCTATGAATCTTCGTGATGGACGAATGAATAAAAAAAAATCAAAGAAAATTAAACCAAGCTACGTAAATGATAACGATATAAAGAAAACCTTTTAAATATGATTTTTGTTTTATAGCAAATTATCATACAAAGGAATAGAAATGAAATAAGTGCAATACAGTTTATTTAAATTTTATTTTATTCATCGTACAAGAATAAATGGAAGTTGCAATAGAAATGACTAATGTTTATCAAAAAAGTATAACACTATGTACGTAATTAGAAAGTCAAATCAAGGAGATATCAAAGAATTATAACATTTTATTCTTTCTTAAATGATATTGTTAGCAAATGTTTCTATAGACCCACCCCTATAACATTCCTTATAAATTTAATTCGTACCCTTACATCTCTGTATACTTTGATAGTTTCTTAGTAAAATTCATAATACAACCTACATTCTTTTTGAATGTTAACACTCTTTTAATAAATTTTAATTGATAGAAAATTCTGTATTAACACTGAAAAACGAATTATGTGCAAATTAATGCAAATATAATATATGCAATCTGTCAAAAGTTTGTCATACTCCTACCAAGGACGCTACTTTTGTTATTGGTTTCTGCACTTGATAGAAAATAAGCACTCTTGATAAATTTATGCTCATATTAAAGCGTAATAAATGATCTTTTAAACAGCTATAGTTTTGTTTTGATCTGTAGTCTAGTTTCTAAAAAAAAAAATTATTAACGTCGAAAGTACAAATTTTTCTGCACGTAAGTGGATTTCCCACTAAAAACCTACTTTTATGGAGTTCATTGTCTAAGTCAATCTATTCCATATAAAATGCTTATACAGACAAAAGTAGTTATCTGCATTACGTCGTAAGTGAGCGTAAATTTATTATGAAAGTTAGTGTATACTATAACTTACAAATTGTAGAGAAATTTAAGAATGTCGGGTCTGTAGCGGTAGAACGGATACAAATGTGATAATAGCTGTATGCCGCTTACTTTGTATACTATGGTTTGGCGTGCTGTGCTCTGATCCGTACGGATGGAACAGGCTCTCTCTGGTTTGACAGGCGCTGTCGCACATCTCCGGTTGCGGCGTGCCTTCACTCTCGTACGTATGAACGACAGTTTGATTATTATAGGTGTCACCGTTAACGCCGATCCCTATGCTGCCGCTGTGATGGTCGTTCCGGATCATGATCGGCAATAATTCACCGCCCGGAACGTAACAGGGTGTGTTGGGCATTGCGTTTGCCGCCGCGAAACGCTGCGAATCCGACGATGTACTGTTCGATCTCGAACGGCTTAGTTTACCGCTCGACGAAATCTTTTTCGATTCAAACTGGAGTTCCTGATGTTGCTTACCGAGCTCGTTCAGCTGTTGCTCTCGGCTCTCTCTAAGATATTCCTAGAAAGAAAAAAAGATGATAATTCAATACGGTATCAGCAAGTCTAGGAAATATGAAAAAATTTTTAGAAAATTTCAGATTCCTAATTCCAATTTTGATTATTAGGTAAAATGAAAAAAGAAGTGAGGTTAAATGAAAAATATTGTGAGAAAGTGGACTTTTCTTTTCCTCCAACATCATGATGTATTCCTCACAGAGCCGCATTGGATCAATTGAAAACAGAAGTATTTTCACATGTATATGCGTACACAGTGTTACATAATAGGTGTCGTAAGAAATGTTTTTGGTATTCTAAAGCTCACAAATAATACTTATGAAATAAATTTCTTAATACTGCGCTATTTTTGTAATTTTTGAAGCAGCATGATTGATGATTATAATGTCGTGTTAATATCCTCTTTCAAATAAAAGAATCATTTAATAAGTTAATAAAACGCGATTATGTTTACTTTTTCTATGGTTGCACCACCTTCTACGTGCAATAACTTCTGTCTTCTTCGAAATCTCCCTTAGCAGTTATGTGAGAAATGTTGTTTTGATGTTAATTCTAGGTTACCATTTTCAGCAGTAATCATTCGACTTGTTAGGTATTATGTTTTTTCATAAATATGTTTGTATAAGTGGCTAATGGCTAGAGCAACGCAACTGCGCTGAAAGCCAGTGGCGGACGCATAAAAGTTTACACAAAAGGTTTGTTTGTTTGTCTTGCTCACGTTAGTTCTAGAGTGTGATAGGATTATGATCACGTGATCGTTTTGATTGCTCAGAACTACTCTAAATTGGTACAAACGAACAGTACAAATTGGTATTTATATAGTATACATAATCTAAAAGATTGAGAATGGTGGCAATTGGCAACCACGATAGCATTAGAAAATCCTTATTATTTATTAATTGTTGTATTTCACTTTCAATGATTATAACAGATGTCATTTTGTATGAACATGAAGTCACGTTGGGATAGGCAAATAATGGAATGACAACTGCACTGAACTGCCCAAATTTACTCCACCTCCTGAGGAGGTGTAAATTTGTGCAGTTCAAAACTGTCGGAAACTGCCTAACATATACAAACGAACACTGGATTGCCAGTTTTTTTTTACAAACGAACGCGCAATTTAGAAATTCGAGCTATTCCGTATTGCACTAACTGACAAACGAACAAATCAAAAATAAATTAAATGTGATACGTGCCCAAACACTTACCGTTTTAAGGGTCCTCCGTGAAATCACAAAGTGGATAATGTCTATTTAATATTTGTAACATTAGATATGTTTCCAAAGTTGTTTCGGCAAAGTGAGTGCGGCGTGAAGAAAAAGTGATTTTGTATGCCGAAAACGAACGTTCTACATCTAGTGACGTTATATTTGCGTAAGTAAAATAATCTTTCAAATAACTTAACGATGCTGTTGATGCACCTTCACAAATTTGTCTTAATGTGCCAAAATCAGAGTTTTTATCTAAAACACTTTCAAACCTTTCTAAAACACAAATATTTCTTGCGTCTTCTATCGCGCATAGCTGTGCGTGAACATGTTGCACTATTTGCAAGGATTCCACTAACGACACCGAAGAATTTTGTAGTTTTCCTATCGCATCCGCTAGTCCCACGTAATTGTTCTGAATAATTTCCAAATCTGCTTTAACTTGACTATCCTGAAATTTCAAGCGGCTTACCTTGACAGCCGCAGCTTTCTTTGGGTCGAATTCTAAAATCACGTTCTTTATATTCTCAAAATATTTAAGATAATAAAATGCAGCCTCTAACCATGTTCCCCAACAAGTAAGAATAGGTTGTGGTGGTTCAGGAATACCGGGGCATAGTCTATGAAATTCCCGAATACGTTTTGGGGATTTTACAAACGCAGCTTTTGTATGTGCTAATAGAGCGTCTACCTCGGGATAACATTTTCTGATACTATCTGCTACGAGACTGAGAGTATGAATTTTACATGTAATATGCAACAAGTTAGCACAATGTTTTTTAAGAGATCGACCTACAGCAAGCATGTTTGCGGCACCATCACTCATAAGCATCAACAGTTGATTTGTTGAAAGTTCAAACTTTTCCAATGTATTTAACACCAACATTGAAATTACTTCGGCAGTGCATTGTTGTATTCGTCTGGAAGCTAGTAAAATTGAGGGTGACGGTCTATGTGGTTCCATTGTGTGTACCATTACATTAACCACAGAATGTTTTTTACGATCTGTTGTTTCGTCCACACATAACCACAGTTTTTATCTTGCAACTCTGATTTAATTCTTTTCTCGACGTGCTCACGAGCAGACGGCACAACTCTCTGTGATGTTCTCTCATGTGCTAACTTAAAGTCCGAATATTCATTCCAAAACGAGACGTATGCTTTCTTCCTTAGTAAATGAAATGGCAAATTACATGCAATAAACACATAAATTAAATTTAAATTTGTCATAATCTCGTGTGGAGTTTTTTTTTGAAACATGCCCTGCACTATTTACGTGCCGTAGACAATCACTTTTCGACCAACACATTAAATCTATTTTACACACTACACATTGAATTTTAGCGCCATCACACTTTAAATCAGGCATTTCTGCAATAAATTCTCTTTTTGTGCCCAACTTTGTTCGTTTTCACGACGTAGGAAAGATTTTCAAAACAAACGTAGAACTACGATATAGTAAACGACAGGGTAGATGCATACACAACAGATCGGCTTTCGAGTCGCAGTTATACTGACGCTTATACCGAATTGTCCCGGCCGTGTTTATTTTGTGTAAACTTTTATGTCAGCCACTGGCTTTCAGCGCAGTTTGCGTTACTCTATTAATGGCACAGCACCAAAGCCAATGGCGATAATAACTATAATAGTAATTGTTAGGTATCAGTGTGTTTTATAAATTTAGATATTTTCTTGTTCTTGAGTTGTAATACGTATAACTAACTATTACAAATATAGTCGTGTATACGATGTACACATAGAGTTTTAGTGTTGTAATGTCGAAGTGTGTAACAAACTTTTTTCTGTTTGTTTAACTAAATAAACTATTTAGTTGTTTGTTATTTATATCCAACTGTATTTGTGTATTACCACCATTAGAGATCCATAAGGAATTATATTTTACTATAATAATAACGATAATAATTGTTAGGGTGTAAAATTTCCTGCTGTATAGCTGTATAAGTTAACCCGCTAAATATCGTTCTATCTAATGTTTATCCCGATAGATGACGCCACTGATAGGGTGAATATTTACATTTATTATTTCAAAACCTTATTACAGAATTACATTTTGCTGTTGTTGTACGCTAAATTTCAATTCATTTACATTTACTGAGAATTTTTGGTTTTTAAAAATCCCTAAGTAAAGTACCAAAACAATCTTTCATATCCCCACTTCCACTTGTTGCAATCACGTGATATTAGTATTAGTTTCGGGAGAGTCTTTGTTGAGTTGCGTGTTTGGAAGGACATACATATATAGCTTCGGGGGTACGAGTAGCACTGATTTTGTCGCCACTTTGTTGGAATACCGTTTCTGGGATCTAAGGCTACCTATCTAATCAAGTATCGTACCGTTTCCTGTAGTAAAATTCACCCGATGGGGAATTCATAGTACCGAGCTAAATGATGACGTCATACCTCCATCACGTAAGTTTTTTCGTTCGAATTCCGTGTTGTTAGTCCTTCTGTCTCCTATAGGAGCCCTTATCTACCTTCAAGAACTCGTGTGAGCACCCAAAGTTCCCCCTAAACGGCTCGTGAACGACGCTGAGAATTTTCGAGAACCATTTCGTAGTTATGTTTGAAAGTTGTATATTGTAGGGTATTTTAGATTTATAACATTCTCATGTACGAAAATAAACCATCCTGTAGCGCTTTGTTTATCTGCTTTTACAATAGTTTATTGACTTTAGTTATTTTATTTGGCCATATCGCTGCAGAATGGATCCTTAAGGACATAGTATAGAAGGTTCATTTTTGTAAAACGGTCAATTTTGCATGACAGTTATTCGCGCGTATTTCTCGAAAAGACGCTCTCACGTCATCACTTTATTTCGCTTATTTACTAGTCATTATTTTCCGTATTTTGAACACATATTTTTTTAAATTTCCAATATATTTAATTCTGATAAACGTTGTTGTGTAGTGTTCTCGTACTTACTGTTTAGTAGTAGTATTTTTAACATTCACGGTGACAGAAAATTTATGTCAAATTATATTTGTAATATTTGCATCGCCGTTCAAGTAATCCGTTATTTTCATACTCAACCTAACCTAACTTTTATTATTCGACGTCTTGCGACGAATTTCCCTATCTTGACGTCATTAAACGACAGAATGGTCCTTTCATATTTCTGAAATAGGGTTGCGCTTATCAACCCCCACGTCATCTTCGGCTGGGCTAGGGCAAAGGCGTATCCCGTATTTACCATCTCATTCGGATATATAAAAGTACCTACTACCTTCATCTTCCCGGAAGGTTTATCACTCTTCTTTTTCGCGCGATATTTTTGAGATAGGCGTTAAGCGTGGCATAGTTCAGTCAAAGTTAAATTACCGACTAGTAGTACAAGATACAACACAAAAATAATCAATCCTGCAAAACAGTAGACGAAATAAGCAACGAAGACTTTAACGAAGCGTTAAATGTATTATGAAAACTTGCACAAGCTCAAACATTTTCTTTGGGGATAAGTGCTTTCCAGAAATCAAAGTCTTTACCAAGACATCGCATTTTCTTTCCTTTCTAGGATTCCAGTGGTTCATTACGCCTAGGTGGTTGTTTGGAAAAATTAAAATTGCTTTACGATCAAAAGCATCCTATAATTCTCAAACCAAAAGATACATACTTTAACACGTCTTATCATTTTAAATGAGCATCACAAGCATCTCCATGCTGGGGCACAAGCTATTCCAAGTTCGTTAAGACAACGCTTGTTAATACTGAGTGGGAGATCAACAGTACGACACATATTAGGAAATTGCGTAACTTGTTTTCGCGTCAATCCTACTAGTTTTATTAGGAAAATGGCTAATTTACCTCCCGAATCTGTACCCCACAATCGTCCATTTCCTATAGTTGGTGTAAATTTCGCTGGACTATTCCCAATTAAAGACAGTAAGTTGAGAAATCGGGTAACGGTCAAAGTATGTGCGTGTGTATTTACATTTGCTTTACAGCGAAGGCAGTTAGCGACCTAAACACACACTCATTTTTAAATTCCCCGAAAAGATTTGTTTTCCGTCGCGGTCTATGTAAAATAATATATTGTACGGATTTTGTAGAAACAAGCAGTGAAATAAAGCACGTACGTTCTCTAAGCGTGCAGCTGATTTCCGCGTAGTTGAATTCCTTTTGAAAAACAATACTGAGTGGTGATTCACTACGCCAAGATCACCACATCACGGCGGGTTATGGGAGGGCGCTGTTAGTTAACTGGCGCCCACTTACTCCACTACCCTCAGATCCAAATGAACTCACAATCCAGTGACCACGTGACCAGCATTTTTGGAAGAGTTGCTGAAATGAATACTTGCACGAACTCCAGCAACGCACCAGACGGACCAAGAATACTGGAGAAACTGTCAATTCCATGATTCTTCTCATCGATGACAACGCACCTTCGCTCTATTAGCACTTAGAACGGATTGTTAAACTGCATCGACGCGAAGATGGTATTGCTCGTCACCGTCACCGTAAACACCGCTAGGAATAAAAGATGCAACACAAAACTGATTTACTAACGAGTGTGATGCGCAAGACTTGCAGCTGAAAAGGGTTTATGTCTTGCTTGAGGAAAATATCCACGTCTTCCCTTTCGGCCTACAAGATTAATGAAAAGATTTCCGGCACAACGCGGTAGAATTATAATTACATTTGAGACACGCCAATAAAAATGATACATCTCACCTGGAAGTAATCCGCAATAGATAGGGAACGATTTATCATCACCTGTAACCGGTACGGCAGCGCCCTACTGCGATGGTTGTTTCTTATTGTTTTTTAATTACCTCTTCCCCGTAATGTCCTCTTCGGACGGTTTATTAATTACTCAATGGTGTTTCAAGACTTTAGAGGGTTAGGCTGGGGAAAGAAATATTGGGATTGTGACGTAAGCGGTGAATAATTTTAGTCAATCAGGGCTAATCAAGCAATTAAATTGCGAAGTTCATTATTTTGAAGCAAAAAATGAAGGAAAGATAAAATTTGTTCTACTCGTATAAGATGGAATTCACAATTAAGTGAAGGAGGTATGATAAAATTTAATTTTAAGATAAAAGCATCTAATTGAAGAATGCTAAAAAACTGCTCCTGGAAGAAAGTACTGTGTATACCAGTGTATCTGGACAAGGTATGGGAATTAATGTACAGATGATGTTTTATCCGTGGTGTTTGCTTAGAAAACATATAATAACCCAACTAATACCTGTTAAGAAATTAAGTATATTTGACAATTGCTACGTCCATTACAGCCGAAAAGGTTAGTTTTGTATTATTTCATTAATATCAGGGCTCTATTTAATGTTACAGCAATATGCACTGCGAGTGTAACATTATTACACAAATATTTTATATGAAATAATTGTCTTAAAGACGCGTGCAATCTACTTTTTGCATTAATAGGTTTTCTATATATGTATTCTCTAATTTGTCGAGAATTTATTTATTTACTTATGTTATTTATTGTGCAACATAATTCTGGAACAAGTTAGGTAGTGGAGGCAATTACTTACAATTTAATAAAACAGTAAAGATTTTGTCAAAGAATGAAATTGAATGAAATGTTCTTCACAGGTCGGTGCACATATTAAGTATGTAAGTTATTTAGATTTTTTTTGTTAAAATTATTGTAAAATTGGACTGCACACACACGTTAAAATACTGACTGTAAATGTAATAAATTTGTATGAATAAAAGATCTTTTTTACTTATATTTGTTTAAAAATTAAGACCTGAGAGACATGTATTGTTGGTATGTAATGGGTAGGTAGTAACCATAACAAATGGAGAACCACACACGACAGGGATCATGACTCTAGTAGCGTTCAAAATGTAGGAGTCGCTTCGAAGTGTAACTGTAGGTTGCGGGAGTTGTCGGCGTTCATAAAGGGCTGTCTTCGAAATCTCGAGAGACTTAATGCCTTTGTTAGCTGTATGCAGAATGGTGAAATTGTTCTCAACACTAAAGGAATGATTGTTATCTGTGAGATCTTGGGCGAAGTGTGAGAAACCTGAGGAATTCGGTCGTAGGCATCTTTGATACGTGTCTGGAAATTCCGGTAGGCCCTACCAACATAATTACATTGGCAATCTTCACCGGTAAGTTTATAAACCCCTCTCCTTTCTAATTCTTTAACGCTGTCTTTATCGAAACAGTTCACTAAAACCCTTACCACAATACTTAACTCGTACGGGACGTACGTTTCGATAGACAAGGTATCACCATCAGCAGTAAAACTGAATTAACAAACTAAGTGAAAAACTAACCTTATATAGCAAACAAATTATGTAATATGTGAATTTAAAATAAGCCCAGTAATCCTTAATTATATCCTAATTATATATACCCTTCTACTGTAAGTGTTTGGTGATGAGCCGCTTCATTGTACAGGACTATAATTAAGTCTAAAATGCAAATCTAAAGATAAATAATAGATAAATTAAAATGTAAATGGTCAGGATGACGTGAGTTATTAACATCCTTGTTTTTAATGGTCCTAAATCTGAATTCATTAAGTGATTTTTGTTGTAAATTTCCATGCCTTCATAACAACTTAATTGAACAATACTCTTTACGTTTTTAATTAACTTTACATTATCAACATTATGGTTATTTTCAAGCATATGTAGGGCAACCCTAGATTTATCAAACCTTCTGAATTTGAGATGAGCCAAATGTTCTTTGCACCTAATTTTCATTGATTTTTTTGTCTGCCCAATATACACTTAATCACAATCTTTACATTAAATTTCGTAAATTCCAGATTTATCCATGTTATCTATTGGGTTTTTGGAACTTCCTAAAAGGTTTTTAAGGTTATTTTTTGAAGACCTTTCGTGTAACTTGAATAAAAGGGTAATTTAACATATTTCTTATTATTATGGCCCTCGATGCGTTCTAGTGTGCTTATATTTCAAATTCTTAATCTATTCTTGTGTTTCCTAATAGTAGTATAGACGACATCTTCAGGGAATCCGTTAAAGTTAACAATATTGATGATTTATTTCAGTTCATTTTGATACATATCTTTAGTTAAAGGAAAATTGAGTAACCGGTGCACCAAAAAGTTAAAAGTTTGTGTTCATATGAGTGATTAGAATCCTGTAAGATAAATCTATTATTACTAGTAGGTTTTCTATATACGTCTATTTCTAACTTATTTTTATTCCTTATTACTAACATGTCGAGGAAAGGCATCCTGTTGTCTTTCCCTTTCTTGTGGGTAAATTTGACAGAGGGAAACTTTCAGTTAAGTTGTTCCATGAAACCCGTTATTGAACATTTGCTAGTGTCAAGAATGTCAGTATTCTTCAGGTCGGTTTCAAATTTGCCCATAAAGAGGTGAGCTATAAACGAAGATAAGCTGTTACCCATTGCCGTTCCTTCCGTTTGTTGATAAAAAGTGTTGTTAATTTGGAAAAGGTTTTGTTTCATGCAACGTCTTGTCAAGAATTTAAGCTAGTAACTTCCTCTCTATGCAATTGGCTATTTTTGTCAGTAAGCTCAATGTCCTTAGTTTTTTCAACGAACGCGTAAGAATTTTTAATAGCCAAATCGGGAAAGTGTACAGGTAACTGGTTCAATTTGTCAGGTAACCACTTGGAAAGTAAGTAAGTTGGATTGTTGATGTTCGAAGCAATGGGTCTCATACTCTTTCCGGGCTTGTGTATTTTAGGTAAACAATACATCCTAGGTAGTATTGGGTTTTATGCCGTTAGTCTAAATCTGGTTATGGCGACAATTTTTTGGAATTCGCAAGGCATAATTTTAATTGATTATTTAGAGAAGGGAAGAACAACCACGGGACAGTACTATGTTGATTTATTGGACCAATTCGACGTTGAACTAAAGAGAGGCCCCGTCTAGCGAAGAAAAAATTCTCTGACATCATGACAACGCCCCAGCCCATTCATCGGCAATTGCGACAGCAAAACTAGTCCAGTTACGGTACGAATTGGTGCCTGGTCCACCATATTCACCTGATTGGATTCCCTGTGACTTTTTTCTTTTTCGTGCGTTCGACAAATCCTATTATCTGAATAGCTTGAAAAAGTTGGAACATCCCTGGACTATCAAGGGAACACCGGCAACCCGGACTCCCCAAAAAAATTTTGTGGATTTGTAGAGGGATCCAAGGTAAGAACATCCCACTTATTTTTATCGGCGGAATCCTCCGTAGGTGGGGTGGAGGGCGCTCTTAAGAAAAAACTACCCGTTTATATTTGTGCAAATATCTCGAAAACTATTGGAGATATTGAAAAAAAGTTAAGACAAGTTTTTAATCCTTTGAAGAGGACTATATAATAGCATAACTCTTATTTCAAAAAGTATTAATTTTAATAGAAAAATTACCCCCACCCCAATCCCTTTGAAAACTTTAAAATTTTTAAATATCGGAAAAGAGGGGCTGTTCTATATTGAATTCAACCGTATACATTATCATTGAGTTTTACCTTTCAATCCAAAGAAAAAGTATTTTGTCATATGAAAGTTGTACCAATGGACTTACTATACTATACTATAATTGAAAAAATACATATGTAATAACACTTTTGAAATAAAAAGTATTTCATAATAATTTATCTAAACGTCTAGACGTCTGATAATAAACTTGATCTGATCTGCTAGTATGAGTAGTTATTATTTGCTGAATTATACAATACCAACAACAAAGAGATTTTATCGCGAAGGTGTTTATATGAAAAGTATTTGTTATTTTCGTATGCGTAATTTAATAAATATTAGAATGGATTGTCAAACACAAGTAACCGTATTATTTACATATTTACTGTCTAGTATTAAAATCATTTTATTAAACATCAATAACATCCTGTATATATAGAATTGTTTTGAAGTGATATATTTAGATAGATAATGAAAAATATCTGTCACGTAGTTGCTGATGAGTTCATATATGCATATATATATATATATATATATATATATATATATATATATATATATATATATGCATACGACCATACTTAAATGTTTATAATTAATATTAAAGTAATCACTTCGAGAACTCACAATCAGAGAAAACGCGACGAAAAGAATGGCACGAGTTAACATTGCCAATATTCTGTACATGTTACAAATAACTTTTAAAATTGAAAGTATTGCAAGAACTCCTACGACACCAGACGAAATAGGGTTGCACGACGCCTTAAAAGATATTATTGTTAGAGCTTCTGAAGAAGGTATGTTTAGTTTCGAAAATGAAATGAGTTTGGAATTTGAATCGCCTTCAGAACCACATGAACCACAGTTTGTTGAATCGCTATCTCAAGAAGAAGCTAATGAAAATTGGGAAGAATGTGTACCTGAAGAAGGAGGTAGCGTTGTAGATGCTAACTATAAAATTGAAGCTGTAGAATTTTGGAGAAGTGGGAAGAAAGCAAGACGAACACTCCAAAGTGTTAAACAGAAGTTTAAAAAGGTAAAATCACTTCAGCAGTTGTATAGATGGGAAAATAGCGTTAATGAGGGCGGAACCAACAGTGAAAAAGCAAGATATATTGCGGAAGAAGTACTTACACAATTTCAAGACGCGCTAACACGAGGAAATATAGTGCATGATATGAATATTCGACGTTGGGCTTTAGAGGCAAAAGACAAAGTTGGATATACAAGTTTTAAAGCTGGACATTGGTGGATCTGGCATTTTAAACAGGTGCATGGTATTGTATCCCGTTCAATAACTAAATTTGTTACACATTCTGCTGTATCTGATACAACTGAATTACGCGACATAAGCGATAGATTTATAAATCAAGTAAAACCTTATATTAGTTCTCTTGGAAGAGACTATATTTTTAATGCAGATGAGAGTGGTTTTAATATGGAAATACACTGTGGTCGTACATTGTTTCCACGAGGTGAAAAGCACGTTGAAGTTATTGTACAGTCTCTGCATTCTATTACTCATAGTTATACCATAATGCCTACTATTTCCGCAAATGGAAGATTATTGTCTCCACTTTTCCTAGTTTTGAAAGAGGTAAGCGGTACTTTAGGTCCTCGCGTACAGGAAACACTCTTTCGCCCAATAAATGTATACATATCTGCATCTACATCTGGAAAATTAACATCCGCGCATTTCAAAACATGGTATACAGATGTTTTCTTGCCAAATGCTGGTCCCAATAATTTACTACTACCAGATTCATGGAGTGGACACTGCCCAGCGGAACTATCTACACTGACACCAAAAGACAAAAATGTGAATATTTTGACCATTTCAAAGAAGACGACAGCATTAATTCAACCCTTAGATGTTTATGGTTTTAGATTATGGAAAAATTTTGTAAGAACTTTTTCTGACCGAGTTATTTTGATGGGCCACGATATAAACTTGCATCATAGAAATACAATTATTAAGTTACAGTCTTTAACCCATAATCAGTTTTCGTCTCTGAGATTTTTTAGTGTTTTAAGTATTCTTGGTACAAAAGTGGATACGTTGCGGAGCGACTAAGTGCCTTTGAAAATCCAGTAAATTTCTGCTTTGCCAAAACTGCACAGTCCACACCACTGTGCACTATTTGTGGAAAGCCGGCTCTTGTACGTTGTTCTTGGTGTAAGCAATATCTGTGTTTTAAACATTTCTTTTTAGATTACCATTATTGTAACCACTATATTGAATAACATTTGTATAAGTATGTTATGCATGTAATGTACTATATAAGTACGTATGATAAAATTGGCAATATATATATATATATATATATATATATATATATGTATATACGTTATATTATTTAATAAATGTACTAATTCTTTTGTATACCACTGTACAATAAATGTAAGGCATTTTTATCTTGTAAGGTTCACACATTATAATTTAGTTAACGCTGCAACTTTGAAAGAAAATAAAATATGAATGTATATATGTATGTATGTGTGAAATTTATATGTTTGCAAATACAAATTGCAATGTAAACTTTGTCATTCTGCAAAACAACTAGTTACTCTGTTATATTTAGTTCCGGCTATATTTCAGTTCCGGAGGTGTTTATAATAATATTCAATTTGTAGATGATTATTTTTCTCTCCTCTAACCCAAATTTACCCAAATCGGTATGTTTGTTTACATCATAAAAAATGTTTGTAATATTGTTGATATTAGTAACACAACCGGATGAAGTTAGTATGGTTAGATAACTAACTCTGAACATCTACTGCAAAACGTTATTACATATTCAATTATAATAAATAGTACGTCCCTCGGGTACACATTTCACATGACAAAATTTTTTTTCTGGAATGAAAGGTAAAACTCAATGATAACGATGTATAAGGTTGAATTCAGTATGAAACAGCCCTCTCTTTCCGATATTTAAAAATTTTTGACTTTTCAAAAGGGTTGGGGTGGGGGTAATTTTTCTATTAAAATTAATACTATTTGAAATAAGGGTTATGCTATTATTTAGTCCTCTTCAAACAATTAAAACCTTGTCTTAACTTTTTTTCAATATCTCCAATAGTTTTCGCGATATTGCACAAATATAAACGGGTAGTTTTTCTTAAGAGCGCCCCTCCACCCTACCTACGGAGGATTCCGCCGATAAAAATAAGTGGGATGTTCTTACCTTGGACCCTCTACAAATCCACAAAATTTCAATTTTTTTTGGGGAGTCCGGGTTGCCGGTGTTCCCTTGTAGGTGTATAGAGCTACAAGAAGACTATGTCGAGAATAAATTTACTAGATGCAAAACAATTGCGTTGTTTTCCTTAACACAGGTACTTATTATACCATCCTCGTAATTCCTGGACAATTCTCCAGGATAGAAGACTGCCGACAGCTTGGAAATGTCGACTTCGCGTATTTATTCTTTTTTCTTTCTTGCAACGTAGGTAGAGTAGACGGGACTGTTTACTAGTGCAGCTCTTGTTTGATAGAGGATAAAGCAAATATCTCGTACTCAAAGGGGGTTCTCATGTTATTTTCCTGTACATTGGAGAAGGCAAGCGTATTACAAGAGAGAGAATATTAAATTTTAAAATAGTCTCGAAAAGTTTGTAAAGATGAGCACAACAGAATTTGTTTCAGTATTGTAAATACATTGATACGTCATTTTGATTAGTGCTGAATATAAAGTAGGTAATTTTCCAAAAAAGCTTACTGGGAAAGCTGATTTCTTTTCTTGTATAGCAAGCTCTAAGAAATTGAATTCGAATTTATTCGATATTAAATGGTGCATGAAACCTGGAATACTGTCACAGGAAGTGGACTGTTTCAGTATATTTTCCTTTAATTTAATTGCAAATCGTACCACATGTTAAAGCGTTGTTAAAAGCTTTAGATACGTTCCTTTTCTTAATGCTTTTTCCAAGATGGCGATCTTGTTATTCTAAAGATCATACGTTTAAATTTGGTAAATTTGCGAAATTTAGTTCAAATAATTGAAGTTTATTTTATTTGATAATTTATTTGAATTTGAAATGTTGAAAATAAAACCTACTAATTGTAAGTTGCATTCAAAACACGGAAACTTTCTGATTGCGATTTTAGCTTGTAGCAGCTTTTAATCAGTTCAAAAATAAATTATACATTACTATGGAAATTTTTTTTATTTATTATTTACTATTCGAATTAGAAAACAATATACACGCACAGTTTCTCAGAACAGGTAAAGTTACGGAGAAGATAAGTAAGTTTCCATATCTTAGAATAGAGTAGGTGTTAGATCCTAGAATAACTTTACGGAAAGTACAAGAAGTAAAAATATAATTAAAAAAAAATTTTTTCATTATGCTAAAATATTTCTTACTTCGTAAGACAAAATCGTAACATAGTATGCGGAATTCATCAGAAAGTTTTTGAATGGGTTTTATTATGCAAACTACATTTTTTTTTACACAAGGTGTGCTCGCCCTTGCGAGGTGTGCTCGCTCCTGTTCTACTAAATTAATTTCAAAATACGTGGAAAAATTGAACGTTTTAAATGAAAAATCCCCCAATATTTGTACATATTTGAATTTAAGTTCTTGTGAGATTCTCTATGTGTAACAATAAGTATTCTCTAGTTATTCTAAAAATTGTATTTCTTACTAATCTAAATATTTTAAGTCGGCCAAGATCATAGTCAAGTAATCAAATGATGACTTAATATAATCGATTTGTTTTCTTGCCTATATTAATTGCAGGTGCATTCAAATTATACTTAGGTATTTATATTAGATTAATTTGACACTTATTTATGGAAAATACAATAAAGTATTACTAAGAGCAGTTGTACGTTTTACTAACAATAATAATATCAATAATTAATAATAATAATTTATAGGTATGGATGAGAGTATTTAATTAAAGATACTCTAATCACTGAAAATGTCGAAATTAATTGCTCTATCGACCTCTACACAAGTGAGCAATGATCAATGCCCCACGTTCTGCGAGGGTACCAGGGATCGACTAGTGGGTATCACGCCACCTTACACAAAGGTACACTGATGAGCTGTGAAACGGCGAAACGCGCGTCTGTGCATAGTGGCTGTTGGTTGTGTATATTAATAATAATTTTTTCTGTCAGGAATTTTTACAGGGGCATTAACATTGCCATCTACATAAATAAAATTTTAGATTGCGAGTAGGTCCTATAGTTACATCCATCTTGATGATAATTCATTGCTCAGCTAGTCATAGCGTCCTGGCTGCCAGTTGATGTTTTAGATTTGGCGTGATTTACAAAACAGATATTTTTCATTACAATAAGAGACATTTCTCTCAAAAGGCATTAAACAATAAACCAAGCACAGGACAAATGCTTATGCAAGTGCAATTATAGTTATTCCTTTAATTCCAAGGGTATTGCTATTTTATACGTGATAAATGTTTCAAATTGAAGCAATGAATACTCAAAGTGTAATAGAGGGATTTTTAATACAAATAAGGGCATCGCTGATTCGAAAAGTATAATTAAAGAATTAGGTGTACATAATAAAAGAACAAATCTCTATCTGAAAATAATATTCAAACCTTTATTAACTCGAAGGAATTTTGCACCAAAACATAAAAAATTGATTTGTTTATAAGAAAAAGAAGTAAAATTTTACCTAAAAATTCAACCAATTTAATAAATTTCAGATGGGTAAAACCAAATCTCTTCATACATTACGTAATATTCCAGGTGGAATGTTTATTACGTAACCAACAATCTTGGCATGCAACTTTGTAATATTAGCAGCAGTATTATCTTGTAACCTATAAACTGAATAACTTGGAAAGGAAAAATCGGTACAAAGCAAAAGTAATTACGTCAAATCTCGAAGGTGAACTGTAAATAACTGACAGTAGTGGCAGCCGAATGAGTAATGAGTAAGAGCGAATGCTCCTTCTTCTGTTCCGAATGCAGCCGATTAGGATGGATGCGAGTATAACCGCCGCTCGCAATTTTTAATAATAATGATAAATGTATATTTCCAAAAGGATATCCCATTATTTTATTATTACAGGGAAAAATTACAACAAGTTACAATAAATATAAGCAAAATACATGAGAGTGCAATATAAATGGATATTAAAAAGTATTGTGCCAAAGAAAGAAAACAAAAGAGCTTAAAAATACGCAAAGTTAAACAATTATTACAAATTACACTATTTACGTTATTGGAAAAAACCCAAACTTAAATGAACAGGGGAAGTAGTAAAGAATTTGTTACATTCAGAAATTGTGGTAGAATTTTCCCGAGTTATTAATTCTTTTAGCGTATCGATTTCTGTTGGTGAATCAGAGTTATCGATCTTTGGGTTTAAGCGTAGTTTAGGTGCCGATTCATATATGACGCCGAATTGTCAAATATTAAGATTAATTGCTCATTACATAAATCGTATCGTGGATAGCTAGCTTCTGAATTTCGCTCCATAATTTTTCGTAAAATTTTAGAGGGAAATTTTACTCTTTAAATTGTTGTGAAATTGGCTATTTGGTAATTGAAAAATATTTTCCCCTTCCTACCGAGTCGCAGAGATCTCTATATCGGTCAGTATGATCCTAGAAGCTGTCGATCGATACAAGCTTTTCGAGCAGTTTCGTGTCTAGTAAAGTAGCAACGTGTCGCGCGCTCATTGTTATAGTTATGTGTGGATAAGCTAAGATTGTGGGATTTTTGGATTGGTTTAGAATTTGCAATCGCTTTTGGTTTGAGCGGATTATGTCCACCAAACTTATTAAGGCTAGATTATTGGAATATTGTTGAATTCTTGCTTAACCTTTATTGGGATTTGAAAAAATGGCGTTGGACCACGTGTTGACTGATAACTAACGCTGGCCACCAGCGGTACCGCGCCATCGGCGTAGAATCAGTTCGCGGACCGAGAGGAACGGTAGTATTACTTCGTCTGCGGAGCAGTACGGACATTTTCGCTGCCGGTCATTTGCGCAATTGTTTATCTGTCCTAGAAAAATTATGATTTCGTCAGCAAAACGACCGCGGTCGGACAAACTTCGAAAATTTATTGCAGAAATTCCAAACTTAATATATGAAGGTGCTAAAATTAAATGTGTACTCTGTAAAATTCCGTTAATGGGTTGGTCCAGACAACATTGTCTACGACACGTAAATAGTGAACAGCATGTCTCAAAAAGAAATTGCGCACGAGACAATGAAAAATTATAAATTTAATTTATGCGTTACGTTTATTGCATGTAATATACCGTTTAATTTACTGGACAAGGAACCATTTATCTGCTTTTTGGAATAACTATTCGGAGTGCAAATTACCAAGTCGAACATCTTTACGAAGAATTGTGCCATCTGCGCGCGAACATATTGAACAAAAAATAAAATCGGAGTTGAAAGAACAAAAATTGGGGTTTTATGTGTCAAACGAAACAACAGATCGGAAGAAACTTTTCTGTCTTAATGTAATGGCCCCGCAAATTGGAACCTCATCAATCGGCCCTTCAATTCTTTTATCTCCAAACGAATACAACAGTGTACTGCCGAAGTAATTTCAAAGTTAGTGTTAAATACATTGGACAAGTTTGAACTTTCAACAACCAACTCTTGATGTTAGTAAGATGGTGCTGCAAACATGCTTTCTGTAGGCCGGTCTCTTAAAAAGCATTCTGCTAATTTGTTTCACATTACGTGAAAAATTCATGCTCTCAATCTTGTGGCGGATAGTATCAGAAAATGTTATCCCGAGGGAGACCCCTTAATAGCGCATACAAAATTGGTAATAATTGTTGTAATCGTCCCTTTCGGTTTTTGGGCCCAAAAGGAATTCGAATAATTTCTTTGTCTAGTTTAATGGTTTTTAGTGGGCCAGTATATACTGATGGATATTTTTAAGTACCTTGTCCCCAGTTTACTAGTACCTTTTTTATTTTTGCTTATTTGAATCTGAACAGCTTTGTAACCTCAATCCACAGATCGTTACATCTACCGGAAACCATACCAGACTTGTATACTCAAGACGAGAACGAAAAAAAAAATTTAAAGGAAAAAATAGTGTTGTTGATGCTTCTAAGTGCGAAAGTCACGGTAGTTGCGATATATAAAACCATATAGTTTTTAGACAGTCTCGTACTAGTTGTGAGATCTGCCTGGAAAAAGAAAGAACGGAGACAAACAAGACGCTCAAGTCCTTGACTGATGAAGAACGTTCTATTAGAGTGCCGTTTACAGAATAGTTCAATTACTTTCATTTTCCGGGTAAAAGCATACTGTGCTTTTAGAGATATTGAGGGAGAGTTTATTCTCACCCAAAACCATGCGAAAAAATTGTTAATGTTGTTTGAAGCGCCATCGCAAAAAATCCAAAGATTTTATGGCCGAGAAAAGTTTGAGGGGCGTCAGCGAACATGAGTTTCTCGCAATCTATGACATTGGAATGTCGTTAATGAATAGAATGAATAAAAGTGAACTCAAATTTGATCCTTGCACAATTCCTGAAGTAGCTGAGACTCGGTGAAAGTATAGTTTCGATATATTATGCGAAATTTCCTTTTTACTAGGTGCAAGCAAGAAGACGTAACGTGGTTGGGGAGAACCCCAAAGGATCTTAACTTTCGCAAAAGAACATAATGGTCAATTTGATCAATTGCTTTCTAAAAGTCTAAGTAAATAACGTCAACCTGTCCTTTGTCTCAATCACTTCTGATACATACTGAGTAAAGCAGGCTGGGTTTTGTTACTGCAGAGCGTTGTCGTACAAATCGGTGTTGATGAGAGAAAATGTAGCTTTGTAACTGCTGAATAAAAATGTGATACGTAAGTGCTCAAATGCGTTGGAAAAATTGCAGAGAAGCGGATTGGTCGGGAGTTATTAATTTCGACGAGTCACCTTTTTTAAACACCGGGCAAATATGAGCTGTTTTCCAAATCATTGGAAATGCGGAATGCTTTAAAATCAAATTGTATCGGTTTTGCCAGTACGGTGCACAGTCCCTCACAACAAACCCCGGAATGCAAACCGATCCCGAAGTAAAAAGAGTTTTTGGAGTTCTTTAGAGGGCCTTTTAGGTTTCTTCCAGGGAAATTGATGTAATTGAGACCGTTGTGTTGGATAATCGCGAGAATACGGTAAGTTATTATTGTGAGTTGAATAAAAACACTATTGAAATAGTTGCCAAAAGCATTTACGATGTTTATGGGGGATGAATATTCGACGTTATTGTAACTCAATATACCTGGTATTCGTGTGCCTCCTTTCTTAGCTGAATGAATGACCAAATTGCGTGGGGTCATTACAGATACTGTTCTCGACGTTTGCAATATAGTTTCTATAGGCTGTAGATATTTAAATTTTTCGCTTTTGTTCTAAGACACTTGAATCGGTCGTAGTAGAATTATGTTCTATATTTTTTATTCTGTATTTTGTACTTCTATGCATAGCAGCTTTGGCAGTCAAGCATTGGATAAAATCAGCGTCAAACCCCTGACGGATATTGCCGTTGAGATCTGTTTCGAAAATAAACATAAGAACGGATTGACAAAACACCTGATGTAAGATATTATAAAAATACTGCAACTCCCTCTACAAACGTTCACTGCATCTAAGGCAGACCAATCTATTCGGCATAGTGTGTCATACAGGAGTGGAAGCTTTTGAAATTTAAGGTGTTTAAAGGGGTGTGCATGTCAAATGCACGTATCTGCGTTTGTATTAGACTGAATTCAACGCGGATGGAAGGATGGTGCATATCTTCGTTCAATAGAGGGTCTGGATTTCTGGTTACATTGCAGGGAAAACTAACAAACACTAAATCCAACATACGGTTATTAGCGTTATGAATAGTGTTAAATTGTGACCGATTAGAAAACTCTTTAAAGTTGTGGAGTGTCGAAGAATAAATGTCGTGACAAACAACAGAGAGTATCGGCACACTCCTCACCACACAAAATATTATTAATTAATTCGGAACAGCTGTTTCAAAGGCTCACTGGGCCCCCATTTTCAACCGAGTTACCGAATAAATCTATTATTATTAATAAATGTCGTTATTATCAGAACAATATGCAGGTACGTTAAAATCACCCAAAATAAATACATAATTAGATAATAGACAATCTAGTGTACCTAAGACATTAATTTGTATATAAATAAATAAAAATTGTGGAAATATAAGATAAAAACACAAATACACTTATAAGTAGAGCAACGCAAACTGCGTTGAAAGCCAGTGGCTGACGCATAAAAGTTTACACAAAATAAACACGGCCGGGACAATTCGGTATAAGCGTCAGTATAACTGCGACTCGAAAGCCGATCTGTTGTGTATACATCTACGCTGTCGTATACTATATCGTAGTTCTACGTTTGTTTTGAAAATCTTTCCTACGTCGCGAAAACGACCAAAGTTGGACACAATAAGAGAATTTATTGCAGAAATGCCTGATTTAAAGTGTGATGGCAATAAAATTCAATGTGTAGTGTGTAAAATAGATTTAATGTGTTGGTCGAAAAGTGATTGTCTACGGCACGTAAATAGTGTAGGGGATGTTTCGAAAAAAAATTCCACGCGAGATTATGACAAATTTAAATTTAATTTATGTGTTTATTGCATGTAATTTACCATTTCATTTACTAAGGAAGAAAGCATACGTCTCGTTTTGGAATGAATATTCGAACTTTAAGTCACCAACTGAGAGAACATTACAGAGAGTTGTGTCGTCTGCTCGTGAGCATGTCGAGAAAAGAATTAAATCGGAGTTGCAAGATAAAAAACTGTGGTTATGTGTGGACGAAACAACAGATCGTAAAAAACATTCTGTGGTTAATGTAATGGTACCCACAATGGAACTACATCGACCGTCACCCTCAATTTTACTAGCTTCCAGACGAATACAACAATGCACTGCCGAAGTAATTTCAACAAATCAACTGTTGATGTTTATGAGTGATGGTGCCGCAAACATGCTTGCTGTAGGTCGATCTCTTAAAAAACATTGTGCTAACTTGTTGCATATTACATGTAAAATTCATACCCTCAGTCTCGTAGCAGATAGTATCGGAAAATGTTATCCCGAGGTAGACGCTCTAATAGCACATACAAAAGCTGTGTTTGTAAAATCCCCAAAACGTATTGGGGAATTTCATAGACTATGTCCCGGTATTCCTGAACCACCACAACCTAATCTTACTCGTTGGGGAACATGGCTACATTTTATTATCTTAAATATTTTGAGAATATAAAGAACGTGATTTTAGAATTCGACCCAAAGGGAGCTGCGGCTGTCAAGGTAAGCCGCTTGAAATTTCAGGATAGTCATGTTAAAACAGATTTGGAAATTATTCAGAACAATTACGTGGGACTAGCGGATGCGATAGAAAAACTGCAAAATTCTTCGGTATCGTTAGTGGAACCTTTGCAAATAGTGCAACATGCTCACGCACAGCTATGCGCGATAGAAGACGCAAGAAATGTTTGTGTTTTAGAAAGGTTTGAAAGTGTTTTAGACAAAGACTCTGATTTTGGCACATTAAAACAAATTTGTGAAGGTGCGTCAACAGAACCGTTAAGTTATTTGAAAGATTATTTTACTTACGCAAATATAACGTCACTAGATGTAGAACGTTCGTTTTCGGCATACAAAAACACTTTTTCTTTACGCCGCACTCACTTTGCCGAAACAACTTTGGAAACATATCTAATGTTACAAATATTAAATAGACATTATCCACTTTGTGATTTCACGGAGGACTTTTCAAACGGTAAGTGTTTGAGCACGTATCACATTTAATTTATTTTGTGTAAACTTTTATGCGTCCGCCACTGGCTTTTAGCGCAGTTGCGTTGCTCTACCTATAAGTGTGTATACAGATTGCGAGCGGGTACTATAGTCGCATCTATCATAACCGGAAGTATTCAGTAGGTGTATTTCTTTCGCTTGCACTGGTTGCTGAAAAATACACTCATTACACCTAAACATTTGAGTACATCGTATACTGAACATAAACGAAAGAAATAGATAAGTGTAGAGTTCTGTCAGTTTTCATCCAACAAAGCCAAAACATAACGTCACAGTGACACACTGGGCGAAGTGAACTTGTACTATGGAATACACAAGTTCACTTCTGCAACAAATTATTGAAAATGCCGATTCGGAGGATGGATTTGTTGACCAAGAATAATACCTAATAAAACCACGAATATAGAGAGGGGAGTTAGTGGCCACATAAGCAGTTACAGAATCGGAAAAGACGTCAGAAAACCTTTACTTTAACAGTTGTTGCCAGAGCGCAAGTGGCTGAACATCATTAGTCATGGAATTAATGTCAGCGATCTTACCTAGGATATTTTTAACAATACAGTATATTGTAATGAGACTCTTTTGAAAAGAAATTGACCTCTCAGAGATAAACGTTAATTGGAATGATTTGGATCTCGAAGATATGTGGTTCCAATAGGACGGTGCCATTTGCTACACATCGCGTGAAACAATGGCATTATTTCACGAGACATTTCCTGATTGTGTAATCTTCCATCTGGGCGACCAAATTGGCCGCTTGGATCGTGCGATTTAACGCTTTTGGACTTCTTTCTCATACGTTTACCTTATGACCAAATTAAAATTTCGGCATTTTCTAAAAAAAAGTGTTTTGCTTAAAATTTTTTCTTGAGCCCAGAATAAAACAATTGTTGTCACTTTGCCAGAAATAGTGAATTATTCTCTGGAATACACCCACGTCTTTTAAATCAACTTGTTAGTTAAATATTTGTAAAATATACGCCGCTTTACAATGTTAATAATTGATAATTTCTTACTATTTTATTTGAAATAATACGAGGTGGTATAATTTGACCGACAGTACAACTTTAATTACTTTACCCAGTATAATTTCTTGTCTCAAATCTCTGGCTTATTGTTAGCACAAAAAGCGATAGAAATATTGCTTGAATTTTAAAACACACTATTTATTACGGTGTGCTAAATAGCATTTTCTACATTAATCAAAATTAATTTTTAAATAACAAAACGGATAAAATTTGCAAGCTTCATGGATTTTAAGCTATTTTTTTCTTCAATTTCGCGTGTTTGTTGTTGCCCTTCTTTCACCGGATAATAAATACACCATCCTCTCTCGTAATAAAAGAAGGCGTCCGGCAATCAATTTACATTAGCACGGTAACGGAGCACACAGTATAGCGTAATTTCGTCGATCTTCTTTTTCGCATTTTTTTTCTGAATGAATCCGGTTACCCGGACTTTTTGACGTAAATTTGATGAATTGCCGGAGATGTTCCCCGAGTAACTCATTCTCTGTGTTACAGTGCGCTAAGCGATATCGACTAAACGATGGCTGGAATTGTCGTACTTTAAAAAAGGTGATGTGCATCGCATGAATTACGGATGGTCTTTTTGTAGAGCGAGTTCTTCGAGAGTTATCCTAATGGATTCGGAATTAGTGTGACGAGACCGATTAATGGTTTCTGTATGTATAAAGTTGATGTAATGAAACTTAATTTAGAAGGTTTGTTTTCTCACAACGGTTTAAATTAAGATTGATGGATCCGAGTAAACTATTTTAACATGTTGTAAATACTTAGAAGTTTAATAGACTTCAAACCAGAATAAAGAAACTATACTTTAAACAATGTAAATTAATTGATGGGTAAATGTGAAACAAGCCGACAAAAATTTGGTTTTATATTTTGTGTAAAATTAAACGTTGGTTTCGATTTGTTCCTTGTGGTGTTCGTTTTATTGCGGGTCAGTGCGGATTACAAGGACATCCTGATTAGTAGAAATTCGGATTAGCAGAGTTTTATTGTAGTACGTCCCAAATGTTTCTAACGTTTATTTCTGCATATATTAGAATTTTTAAAAACATATGTTGCTAGAAAATTACTTCAATGAGTGGACTACGAGTATATTCATTTGTTTATTCTAGCAATCTTTTTTTTGTCATCTGTTTATGTACCCAAATATGGTTCTAATGAAGGAATATTCTTACACACTTTTATTTCGTAAACGCTTTTATCGACATTTGAAGCTGCGGAGTGATCATAAGTTGTTTGAATAAGGCTAAGTCTACTTTTACATACACGACATTTTGCCGTGGTCCTGCAGTGATCGTGTCGTGAAGAAAAGTGTATTTGTATTCACACGGCACGATTTTCTGTCGTGGTCGTGTCGTGAATCGTGAAAAAAGTAGCTTGTATTTAGTACGGTTGTCTTCAACCTACGCCGCATATTAAATGAACCTTGCTTGGCAAGTGCGTGCACTACGATGGATGCAAGAAAACGACGAATATTGCTAGTAATGGTATGGCATTACCGTAAAAAATTACGAAAAACTGGAAAATACTGCATTCATCCACTTCTTGAAAAAAGACATTTAGTGGGTGAATTTGTTATATTATTTCACGATCTGCGAGAGGACAGTGCCAATCTGTCTATGTAGATAGCCATGTTCTATTCGACAGCCTATATTATTCACAGAAATATACCTACTAAATTTTAAAGTTGTTGATCTTGTCGTATCAACGCACGACAGTGTGAAACATGAATAGAGTTGCTTATAATGTCTTTAATGACGGTTATGATGTTAATAAAAAATTCTCTATATTTATTAATACATTTTTAAGATATTTTAATGCTTATTTTTCTATTAAGAAAATACCGGTTAAGTCAGCTAAATCAATACAAATTCCAAAACATTTACTTGAGCTCAAAAATGCTGTAGCATGTTTGCACATAATATCTATGTATAATAATGACTAAAGCTGGCCACGAGCGGTACCGCGCAGTAGCGTAGAGTCGACCAGGCCTCGCGTTCCACTAGAGTTATTCTGCTAATAGAGATGTTTGCTGCCGCAAATAATTTCGCTCATCTTTTAAATAAAAATTAAATAACACGTGCTCAAATATTTACCATTTTAAGAGTCCTCCGTGAAATCACAAAGAGAATAATGTCTGTTAAATATCTGCAACATTAGATATGTTTCAACTGTTGTTTCGGCAAAACTAGTACGGCATGAGGAAAAAATGCGTTTATATGCAGAGAACGAACGTTCTACATCTAGTGACGTAATATTTGCGTAAGTAAAATAATCTTTTAAATAACTTAACGATTCTGTTGACGCACCTTCACAAATGTGTCTTAATGTGCCAAAATCAGATTTTTTCTCAAAAACACTTTCAAATTTTTCTAGAACAGAAACATTTTTTGCGTCTTCAATCGCGCATAGCTGTGCGTGAACATGTTGCACTATTTGTAGAGATTCTTCTAACGGCACCACAGGATTTTGTAATTTTTCTATTGCATCTGCTAGCCCGAAGTAATTGTCGTGAATGATTTTTAAATCCATTTTAACCCGACTATCTTGAAATTTCAACTGGCTTTTCTGGACAGCGGTACCTTCCTTTGTATCGAATTGTAAAACCACGTTTTTAATATTGTCAAAATATTTATGATAATAAAACGCGGCCTGCAACCATGTTCCTCAACGAGTTAGAATAGGTTCTGCTGGCTCTGGTATACGGGGGCACAGTCTGTGAAATTCGCGAATACGTTTCGGTGATTTGACAAATACTGCTTTGGTATGCGCTATTAAAGCATCTACCTCAGGATAACATTTTCTGATACTATCCGCCACAAGATTGAGAGCATGAATTTTACACGTAATGTGTAACAAATTAGCAGAATGCTTTTTAAGAGACCGGCCTACAGAAAGCATGTTTGCAGCACCATCACTCACTAACATCAAGAGTTGGTTTGTTGAAAGTTCAAACTTGTCCAATGTATTTAACACTAACTTTGAAATTACTTCGGCAGTACACTGTTGTATTCGTTTGGAGACTAATAGAATTGAAGGTGCCGATTGATGAGGTTCCAATTTGCGTGCCATTACATTAAGAACAGAATGTTTCTTCCGATCTGGTGTTTCGTCGACACATAACCACAATTTTTGATCTTTCAACTCCGATTTTATTTTTTGTTCAATATGTTCGCGCGCAGATGGCACAATTCTTCGTAACGATGTTCGACTTGGTAATTTGCACTCCGAATAGTTATTCCAAAAGCAGATAAATGGTTCCTTGTCTAGTAAATTAAACGGTATATTACATGCGATAAATGTAACGCATAAATTAAATATAAATTTTTCATTGTCTCGTGCGCAATTTCTTTTTGAGACATGCTTTTCACTATTTACGTGTCGTAGACAATGTTGTCTGGACCAACACATTAACGGGATTTTACAGATTACACATTTAATTTTAGCACCTTCATATATTAAGTCTGGAATTTCTGCAATAAATTTTCGAAGTTTGTCCGACCGCGGCCGTTTTGCTGACGAAATCATAATTTTTCTAGGACAGATAAACAATTGCGCAAATGACCGGCAGCGAAAATGTCCGTACTGCTCCGCAGACGAAGTAATACTACCGTTCCTCTCGGTCCGAACTGATTCTACGCCGATGCGCGGTACCGCTCGTGGCCAGCGTTGATAATGACTACATACCGTCATATAACTACCACGAAAAATTGTATCATTATCATATAAAACTAGACAGACGATAGCAAAACGATCTGCGGTTGTTGAATTCCACAAATAAAAATAAAGAAATGTGACGTATTGTCAACTCCAGCCTGGGTAAAACGACTAAAAATACTCTACCTTTTTCGGATGATCTGCAACTGTTAGCTGAAGAATTTAATAATATCTTTGGCAACAAAAATCTGGCGATAACAGCTTGGACACTGATGTTAATATACCATTTAACGTTGATTTGTTTTTCATGTTCCCAACGTGTGAACAAGAACTGAGCCATACAGTAAATAGCCTGCGCAACTCTAGTTCGTCTGGTATTGATGGTATACCAGCGAACTTTTTAAAACGTTGTACGGAAGCTTTTATAACTCCTTTAGTGGCAGCCTGAATCGGGTTTTTGTGTGCCAGAAAAGAATTGTGCGGACTATGTTTGGTCTTGATTTCGACCAGTCTTGCAGAAATTACTTCCAAAAGAATAATATCTTAACTGTATACGGTATCTATATATTCGAGGTATTTCTTTTTTGTTATAAAAATAATCACCTTTTTGAACAGCATTGTTTTGACCATGCTTACGGCACTAGACATAAGGATCGGTACTGCTTCCCCAAACACCGGTTAAGTATAAGTGAGAGTGGTCTCACATACACAAGCTTAAAACTATTTAATAGATTACCTTCTACCTCAAGACAAATTAGTAGTGTATACCTGTTTCGTAAACAAGTTTTTGATTTGTTAGTTGAGATGGAGCCCTATAACTTAAATGAATACTTGTCATAACATATTGTACATTTATACGTTTACTTTGATCGTTTATTGTTATTAACGTTTGCTTTGTTCTGTTGTAGTAAAGCAATAAACTGTATTATTATTATTATTATTATTATTTTTATTATTATACCACTGTCGTCGTGTCGTGGCAGTGTTCTTGCCGCGGTGCCACGACAATCGTGTCGTGTCGTGAATTAAAATCGTGTCGTGTGAAGGCTTGCATTTAATACAACGCGTAACCACTATTCACGATATCGTTGTCGTACGCGACCACGACAAAATGTCGTGTGTGTGAAAGCAGGGTAACGAGATATGAGTGTCTTGCGTTTATTCATAGATAGATTGTTGTGTAAAGAAAAATAAAGTTTTCTAAGAAAGTTTATACCACAATTTCTTATGTCGGTAGAGGTCATGTACTACAAAATAGGTTGTGTCGAAGAAACTGCCATCTGGTGGATAACGCGCTAAGTTAAATTAAAATCTGAACTTCTAAAGAGTTTGCTTCTATTAAGTATAACTGTCGACTTCTCTTATAGGGATCGCTCTTGTAGTTGCTAATGTGCGTTCTTTTAAACTTGAACGTTAAATAGTTCTTATATGTCGGATATGAGAATGGCTAGTTGTAAATCTATTGTTTTTCAGGCAGGTTGATAAGTGAATAGATTTGGCCTTTGTAAAAAGAGAGAAGTGTAGCAATGTTAACGGATTGCCCGACAGAAATATCAACACGTAGCTACAATCACATTAAATGTCTTCGTTTAAATTAAACACAGGTCCAAGTATTTACCCTCACATATTTAAATTTATCGTAAATCGCTAAAATACACCTTAATATTTACTTTGTAACAAAAAAAGTACATACAGCAGTCTTAGAGTATATTCAAATTTCAAATCCTAATTATTTCATTTGGATTAATTCTTTGGGCGAGATACTTCACGTTTTATACTGTTACATTTGTATTTGATAGGCTCTGAAATACGTATCAATATCAGCTACAGTTCGAAGCACATATGAATATGTATTGTACGTAAATTATCCGCGCTGGCATCTGCATGGTAATAAAAACGTTTTCACGCAGGAGAATTCGGTCAGAATTGATTGATTAACCTAACATCCAATCAACCGAATACGATACAGTGATTCGACGCCTGTAGCGGAACTAAATTTTAGTTTGTTCAGATCGATTTGACACAAAAAATGTATGAACATGTCCAATATTTTTAGTTTAGCGAACGCATTGAAACCATTTGTTAACTGCTTGTTCCGTACGCATACCTCTACAAGCATTTTTTTCCGTAGAATACTAACAAACAATAAACAAAGGTTGAAATTTATGTTATACTTGATTTTTCCTCTTTCTGAAACTACGTACTGCTTACAGCTTTTTGGTTTTATTGTGTAGTCTTAATAAAGTAGTACCACTTTTACATAAATAATTTAATTCGGTTAATTCGGATCTTTTATGTCTGCTATAATAGGTTTCCATTTCGTAAAGTATAAAAAAGAAAATTCAAAATAGGCGAAGTTGCTCTAACCTAGTCAGGAAGAAGAAAGAAGAATAGGAAAGTTTAATCTAAAAAGTATAAAATCTATCTTAAGTATAAAAAAGAGAATAAAAAAGCGGACAGTTTGCACGATTGTTTTCTCTATGTATTTATAAGAAATTGAAAATATCTTTATTTATGAACTCTACCATCAATCATAGTCATCATCAATCTGAAAAAAATTAACGCCTACTTTGCTAAGTTAATTGTCTCTTATTAGTAGAGTTGCTCACCAGCGCCCACGGGCAGTGGCGGAGGTTCGATACAACCCTCAGTATAACTGCGAGTCTCAACCAGATCTGTTGTGTATACATGTACGCTGCCGTAAATACTATTTCGTAGTTCTACGTTTGTTTTAAAAATGTTGCCTACGTCGCGAAAATGACCAATGTTGGACAAAGTTACAGAATTTATAGCAGAAATGCCTGACTTAATTATGGTGGCGTTAAAATTCAATGTGTAGTTTGTAATATCCCTTTAATGTGTTGGTCCAAAAGGGATTGTCTACGTCACGTAAATAGTAAACAGCATTCCTCAAAAAAAAATTGCACACGACACTATGACAAATTTAAATTTAATTTATGCGCATGTAATCTACCGTTTAATTTACTAGACAAGGAAGCATATGTCTTCTTTTGGAATAAATATTTGGACTGCAAATTACCAAGTCGGGCATCATTACAAAGAATTATGCCATCTGTTCGTGAACATGTTGAAAAAAGAATTAAATCGGAGTTGAAAAATAAAAAACTGTGGTTATGTGTGGACGAAACGTAAAAACATTCTGTGGTTAATGTAATGGTACGTGCAATGGAATCACATCAATCGTCACCTTCAATTCTATTAGCTTCCACACGAGTGCAACAATGTACTGCCGAAGTAATTTCAAAGTTAGTGTTAAATACATTGGAAAAGTTTGAACTTTCAACAAACCAACTGTTGATGTTTACGAGTGATGGTGCCGCAAACATGCTTTCTGTAGATCGATTTCTTAAAAAACATTGTGCTAGCTTGTTACATATTACGTGTAAAATTCATGCTTTCAGTCATGTGGCAGATAGTAATAGAAAATGTTATCCTGAGGTAGACGCTTTGATAACGCATACAAAAGCAGTGTTTGTCAAATCCCCAAAACGTATTCGCAAATTTCACAGACTGTGCCCCGTATGCCGGAGCCACCAGAACCTATTCTTACACGTTGGGGAACATGGCTACAGGCCGCGCTTTATTATCATAAATATTTTGAGAATATTAAGAACGTGGTTTTAGAATTCGACCCAAAGGAAGCTGCGGCTATCAAGGAAAGCCAGTCGAAATTTCAATAGGCAATAGAAAAATTGCAAAATCCTTCGATGTCGTTAGTGGAATCTCTGCAAATAATGCAACATGTTCGTACACAGCTATGCGCGGTAGAAGACGCAAAAAATGTTTGTGTTCTAGAAAGGTTTGAAAGTGTTTCTAGAAAGATTCTGATATTGGCACATTAAAACAAATTTGTGAAGGTGCGTCAACAGAACCGTTAAGTTGTTTCAAAAATTATTTTAATTACGCAAATATAACGTCACTAGATGCAGAACGTTCGTTTTCTGCATATAAACAAACCTTTTCCTCACGCCGCACTCGGTTTGCCTAAACAACTGTGGAAACGTATCTAATGTTGCAAATATTTAACAGACATTATTCACTTTGTGATTTCACGGAGGACTCTTAAGACGGTAAGTGTTTGAGAGCGTATTATACTCTACTTATTAGATAATGCAGCAATTTTGTAAATTTCTTTGGATTACAAAGAAACCAGAGAATTTAGACATTGGAAGTAATGCGTTTTACCTTTGTTTTTTGGAACATAAAAAAGGCTTCCTAGTTAAGTACGTCCATGTTTTGATTGGATTTTCACAGCCAGTATAACATTTTTGGCATTTATTTAAGAATTTTAAAACTGATTTACATAGCTAATGCCAAAAAACAGATATTCATGTTTGAATTGAAGTTTACACCTGTCACAATTTTTATGAAAACATTAATTTGGTATCCACTAGACACGCGATATGTTATATCATTCACCTTTCATCCAAGAGGACTCTGCAGTCTACAGAAAATCCATCATTTCTATTTAAAATAAAAAAGAGATACGTTTAATAGGCCATAGTGGTTAATGACCCTGTATTTTGACATTCAATAGTTGAAGATGCAATTACAGCACTTCTGCAATAAGGCCACATTATACACAATTTTATGTGATAATGTATATCATACTTGGGTGAGAGAAATGCATCTGCTTATTTTGCAATTTCACAGCGGCAGTTGCGGAGTTAACTGTAATGTCAAATACAGGTTTAGTTTTAAGTGAAGTAGTATTATGGCCGTTGCAGCTAAATTTTCACGTAACAAGCTTTCAGTTTCAGATTCAACAAACAAATATACATAACAATCATTTCGTATCGATCCTAGGGAAAACAAAGTACCGACATTATTCCTTATAATTTTCCTGAAATGAGCAGCATATCTGATTGCAGTATATTTATCAAACTGTATACTTTCTCGTTCTCTGAAAAAGTAGGGTATTTTCGTTTTTGAATACAAAATTTAAAGTACCTACGTAATATACATAGAACTCAATTATCTTACCTGGATTGTACGATGGTCCCTTATCAACTTCTTTATACAATTGTAGATGAAGGTGAAACACATCCCCGACAGGATCAGGGAGAAAATTACCATAATGATAATAATGTGTTTATCGTTGAAGACTCTCTCAGACGGCTGGAACAGATCAGAAAAAAGCTCTCAGTTTATTATCATTTTACATTACTTGCAAAATTGTTTTCTTTTCAAAGGCAAAAAAGGATATTACCTAATACGATTCCCACTTAGGGGAGGAAGAAATCTCTTTTAGAGGGTATTTTATAATTTCCTTTCTACTTTTGCTTGCAGTGGGAAAACTTTTTTTAGAAATTTTTGAATTAAAGACGCGTCAAGGGAGGTAATGCGATTACTACCGCTTAGGGGTGGAAAGGTTTTAATATAGCGGAGTTTTAGAAGATGACGGTGATTGTATGTAACAGCAGAAGCAAAAAGCGTAGTGGATACGCGGGTTTTCTCCCGTTTGTCGTTGAATTTGGTCTTTGTGTCGTGTATACGAATATACCATATATGAGAATTAATTTAGAGTTGAAGAAAATGGGCGCATTCATTGTTTTTATTTATTCTACAAATAATTTAAAGACCGTAAGCAATCACACTGAATATACTACAGACATATCTATTTAAAATTTACTAGCAGGTATAGATTGAATGCAGATAGCTCCAGTTCTAATATAATCTTAGTTCCTCTATAATTTTAATAATATAATTTTTCAACAGGTTTGTGTAATTACAAAAAAATGTTTCTTCAATATATGTTAAAGGATATGTATTACCATAGATATTAGCAAGTTTATCTGTCAATAACTTTGGAAATGTACTGCTTGAAACGAGTTATGTCATTAAGAATGCAACGGTGTCCCATGAAATCTCACTGAGAAAAAAACAAAGTAAGTGGTAATGAGGAGAATTTGCTGAAGTAACCAAGCTTCAAATATTTTAAAAAAATCGTAATGATTTAGGACTATAATTCGTAAATAAGAATTTAACAACAATGCAACAAAGCCAATAGAATTAAATAATGTAGGTGTTGCTAACCGATGTATGTAAACCTAGCGTATTGCGATTTCACCACCAAAAAGCGAAAGAGATTTACATAGATCGGGCAGTGATAAGCACACCGAGAGAAATGTATAGTAAATTGTACCACAATTGTAGTGTATCCTACCAGAATTAACGGTTACTATAGTGACAACCATCGAAGCAAGTAGAAAATACCCTATTACTGTAGTCTTTTGAAGTGACTGCCTGTACATATTTATAGTAAAAAATAGTACCCCAAAAGTATAAGCAGCTCTAAGGACTATGGTAAAAAAAGTACTACAAAATTGTAGTTAATTACCATTCACTTATAGTAAAATTATTATTGTTAAAAGGTATGACTACTCATTTCCGAACGTATTGTTAATTGCATTATTCTTGATCAAAAGCAGTACGACATATCCGTAGTACATACTGCAGTAAATTATTCTCTTGCTTGTAACAGAATAATGTTCAAACAAAAGAGAACTTGTAAAAGCACACATCGAAAATGTGTATAGAGACAATAATCAGAATAATGCGAATAATATATAAAGCTCGCGTATTGATGACAGTCACTACTGCCAAAAAAATCAATGTTGAAAGAAAAATAAGCCATTGCTTTTTATTAATATTTGCATTGTTTTTACATCTCTCAGCTTATGCTTATATCTTCAAAATCTTCAAATACAGCAAATGAAATATTTCCTAGCGCCACCTAGTTGGAGTAGTTATAGTCATGCCGTCCTAGATAGTGGAAACCGAAATACAGATGCCACTTACCCATACAAAACACAACGTTTCATAAACATTTTCAAAAGATACCGGTTAATGTAATATTTTTTTTCCTTTTATTACTATTTGAATTTTTTTTTAAATATATAATAAATAATAAAAAAAGGGACGAATAAACTTAAATATTAACTCAGTAGACTCTTAACATTGATGGGCTCCATTCCATTGGCAGCGTCTCTCTATATCAGAAATATCGCTTACGGAATCACAGTTGTCTGGGAAAACGTCAATGTGAGAATGCAAATAATCTTACAGCCCATCTTATCATAACACGACAACATATTGTCCAACAGTTCTTTTTAATTCTCAGCTTTGCGATTTCCAAGAAAATTATAAGAATACCAAGCTTTTTTTTCATCACCACATAGTACGTCATCCAAGTGTGTATCTTCGAAGAGCCTGCAGATCTTTAACTTTAGTTGCATACTGAAACTTTTCTTTGAGGTAATAAAATACTGTGCCATTACGGTCCATTGCATCGACAACATTCTTCATAACTCCTAATGTTTTATGCAATGCTAGCAATATGATTAAATTGCTGTGAAAGAGGGTTATACTTACAACGTTCTTTAGTCCAGGTTCCATTGATGGCCTTCGTGGCCATTCTCTCATTTTGAAATGTGCTATTTGGTCTTTTCTGTACCATTCACAGATAAAACAGCAGTGCTCCGTATAGCTTAGCTGTAAACCAAGCACTACATCTACAATTTTCAAATCCTCACAGACTGCCATTTTTCATAGCATTCTTTCATCTGTTTTACATGTTCTATATGAACCGAGGGTAATGTATTGCTATTATACAACAAAAGCCTCCAGACACATTTTGGAAGAGTCCATAAATAGTATTAATTTATTTGGTTTGTAGCTGATATGAATAGCTGTCATAAGCTCATTTACATCGTTACAGAAGACAAGATTGCCACCCATTTTGAAGAACAAACTAAAACATTTTCCAGGATATTCCATTGCTGTAATCTGGATTTCAGCAGATATATTTTTTGGTATATAACTAATTTTTTGCCTGAGTGTCAATATTTTCGCCCCGAATAAAGTGCTGGGTTAAAAACACTATCATTCCAAGGGAGATTACCAAATCGACGATTACGATCCTCGTGTGCCTAACGAACGAATTTAGAGAAGTGAGGTGGTTGACTACTTGCGTATGATATGATATGAAAGAGTATATGCCGCTATTAAAAAAATGACGTTTCTGGTGTTTAAATTTGGCAAAGTATGGTGCTCAATACTGAACACCTTGTATATTTCGGAAGTGTTCTAATGCAATGTCTGGATAGTCAAGCATGCGACTTAATCTTGTAAAAATTTACGCCAAGATGTATTTGCATTTCGAATTTTATGCAATTGAGGGCACAATTACAAATATATCGAAATATGTTGTAAATGCACATATGCAATACATATTACATTGGCTTATTTCTAGATGGAGAAACTAACCATATACAGGATGTTCCATTTAAGTGCCAGGTTCTCTACTTATCAATTGGCCTGTATATATAGAAATCCTTCTGAGTGATACCCTACAGTGTGTATTTCATTATCTGAAAATATTGTCATCCTATCCTTCATACAATACAATCATCATATTATAAATGTGTAGTATGTAACAATAACACAGCTACAAATATTGGACATACAATTTAATTGTCACTTTTGTTGTAAAAAAATCAACCGCAGTATAAAATGTATCTTGGCAGGAGTGTCTCTGCAAGCAGATTTAAATTTGAGAGAGGCAACCTTTTTACCTCTAAAGGTAAGCGCCACTTCCACTCCAGCCTTCACAATAATGATCCTCGGTGCATGCTATAAGCTGCTTAAGTTTGAATCCAGATAGTTCCTGTGCTTGCTCCACGATAGTCTATCGTCGATTCTGAGCCCTCGTCGGTATTTAGTATTTCGCTCTGATGCTGTACGCTTACATCCTCAAGCGTTAGAATGGAACATCGTCCAATGCTAGTTGTTTGCATTTAATTTTAAGTTGTTGCATCTAAACCATTCATTAGTGTTTAGATGGTTTGCTATTAGTTGCAGTAGATTCTTCCTTCAGAATATAATTTATGTATAAGAAAAACGAAAGTGAACCAAGAATTGATGCTTGGGGAACATTGTACATTGGTAGCACGGAATCGTCGATGTATCTTTCATATACCCATTTTGACTTTTGCTTAGAATATTATTTTTTTAATCTAATATTTTATTTTGTACTTTTCAATTGCTTCCAAATTTGTTAGTATTAATGCTAAGGATCGACAGTTTTCGAAAAGAGATCAGTGATTTTAAAGTGTTATATGCGTTACAATGGTTTTATTAGATTATTGGAACAGCCTATCAACTACCAAGACATACCAACTAGTGTTATTTAGATTCATTGTAGCACTTTTTACATCCCACTTATTTGAAAGGAATCGGGAAAATGTATTTGCTATGCTCTTTACACATCCAGTTGGTAATATATTGTTCCTTTTAATATCTTTTCATGCTTCTTTAAAGTAATTGTTGACTTTTTTCAGAACACTTCCATAATTCTTATTAACACCACTAAAACCTTTTGTATTAAATTTTTGTTTCTTCTTTGTGCAAAGTATTGGATAGCTTGTATATTTTGAAGGCGTTTCGTAGTCAATTGCGCAATTTAATCTGCTAAAAATTTACAATGTATGTGCATTTCGGAATTTTTAAAGATACAAATATTACACTGCTCGGCAAAACTATCGAATAGATTGATTAAATGTGAAGCAATTTGTTTTTCGAAGAAATGGTCGGACCGGTCAATTTTATTTTTTTAAATAAACATGTTTGCATTAATTTTAAGTTTCTCCACTTCTTTTTCAAGTAATGGCGTCATCACAATTTTTTTAAATGACAACTCCCGTTTTTTGTTATTACTTTGATACACCATTTAGTTGTCTAAATGGTACCATCAAAATTTTAACCTTGCATTTTTGAAATTTTTCAATAAAAATCATTTAAGTGGCGCGAAATGTAAATTTTATTAATAACGAAAGGCAAAGGTAAATGCTGTTATGCAAGAAATGAAATAATTGTTTGCTTTAAATCAAATGTTCGAAATGCCATCCACTGGCCTTCCAATATTGAACAATATAAGCAATTATAAGTAAGTCTATAGGCACATTCATTTTGTACACTGCATTATCTCGCGTGCAAAGTGTGGAGATGCACCATAATGCTGAAACCAGATATTGCTATTTGGTAAGTCAGGATCATCTTCATTTGGAAAAATTTCTGCAAGAGCAGGTATGAGTGCATCCTTCAAAAAATCCAGATACCGCTGTCCTGTGAGAGTTTCCTCAAAGGAGAAAGGACCAATGATTCTACTGTTCACTATCCCTACCCACACATTAACTTCACGAGGGTGTTGAGTATGTGCTTCAATAATCCAGTGAGGAATCTCTCTACTCCAGTACCAGCAATTTTGTCGATTTACTGCTTCATTTAGGCAAAATGAGACTTCATCCCAAAAGAAAATTTGGCAAATGAAGCGTGGATTACGATTGCATAAATCTTGCATTGTATCCCAAAACTACATTCGGCGATTAGGGTCATCTTTATTGAGTTCTTGCAGTAGTTGTATCTTGTAAGGATGGAATTTTTCTGGTATGGTACCGTAAAACTGATCGTTGAAAAACTTCATTGTATGCTGCAATTGATTGAGATTCACCATGAAGATCTTCGCCCACACTTAACAAAATATCAAGTTTCACATCTTCATTCATTTTCTTAGGACGCCCTACATGACATGCCCAGTTTCTCTAAATTTGCTCTCGATTTTGCTCACTGTCGATTGGCTAATATTTCTATCTGAATACTTCACATTAAACAAATTGCATAGTTCTTGCTGAGTTCTTGTTTTATAGCTGCACGCAAAAGAATTAAAATTACCTAGCTAACTCTCAAAACAATTTTTTATAGAATAACGAATATTTGCCATATGACAGTGTATAAAACTGATTATTCTGTATTTTTGTTGATAATGTTCAATTATTTCAAATTTTGTACAGCGCTTATGTCCTTAGCAAGCTAGAGTATGCACCGCTCATATGGTATCCATTTTATGCAGCGATTGCTTACAACTTGATCGACTTCACCGCAAATTGATTAAGTTCATGTCGCATAAACTGGATGGAACCCAGAGGTTGGCACACTTCAGTTGAACTTGCCAGAAAGACACAGACAGCATGCTATCCCTTTCGGAATGACGTGATAGACTATGCTGTAAATTCTTATTAAATCTGATCAATAATTAGATAGATTGTCCTCATCTTTTGGAGAGCATCACATTCCATGTCCAACTCCAGGAGTGAGACCACAGGAAAGCTGGTTGAAATAATGTGATTAGTTTTTTTTTCGTAGTTACGTTAATTATTAATTTTCTCATGTTGAACATAAATAAATATTTTTATTATTATTGTTGATTGACACCTACGTGATTCGTAAATACTTATCTTTACCTTTTGCTACGGTTTTTGTTAGTAGTAACATTTATTTTTATTTAAATAACAGCACTTATTATATAAATTTATGTTTTGCACTCCTCAAATGAATTTTATTCGAAAATTTTGTTATGTGAGGTAATGAAATATTAAAATTTTGCACCGGTGTGAAAACAGCAGCCTAAGATAGCAGCCAACTTGCGCTTCGGCACTTATGTTCCCAGTCCTATAGGGAGTATACACCCCAAATATCGTTAACTTGCCGAGAATCCCTGGGGGTGAAATTTAAGAGAATCGCACATGCCAAAATTATATCTCCGGTGTTACTCGCCGGAACATAATGCGCTTTGGCAGTTATATTCCCAGTCCTATAGAGAGTATACTCCTCAAATATCGTTAACTTGCCGAGGGTCCCTGGGGGTGAAATTTAAGAAAATCGCACATGAAAAAATTATATCTCCGGTGTTATTCGCCGGAACATAATGCGCTTTGGCAGTTATATTCCCAACCCTATAGGGAATATACACCCCAAATATAGTTAACTTGCCGAGGGTCCCTGGAGGTGAAATTTAAGAAAATCGCACATGAAAAAAGTTATATCTCCGGTGTTATTCGCCGGAACATAATGCGCTTTGGCAGTTATATTCCCACTCCTATAGGGAGTACATTCCTCAAATATCGTTAACTTGCCGAGGGTCCCTGGGGGTGAAATTTAAGAAAAATCGCACATGAAAGAATTATATCTCCGGTATTATTCGCCGGAACATAATGCGCTTTGGCAGTTATATTCCCAGTGCTATAGGGAGTATACACCCCAAATATCGTTAACTTGCCGCGGGTCCCTGGGGGTGAAATTTAAGAAAATCGCACATGAAAAAATTATATCTCCGGTGTTATTCGCCGGAACATAATGCGCTTTGGCAGTTATATTCCCACTCCTATAGGGAGTACATTCCTCAAATATCGTTAACTTGCCGAGGGTCCTTGGGGGTGAAATTAAAAAAAAATCGCTATTGCAAAAATTATATCTCTGGTGTTATTCGCCGGAACATAATGCGCTTTAGCAGTTATATTCCCAGTCCTATAGGAAGTATACACCCCAAATATCGTTAACTTGCCGAGGGTCCCTGGGGGTGAAATTTAAGAAAATCGCACATGAAAGAATTATATCTCCGGTGTTATTCGCTGGAACATAATGCGCTTTGGCAGTTATATTCCCAGTCGTATAGGGAGTATATTCCTCAAATATCGTTAACTTGCCGAGGGTCCCTGGGGGTGAAATTTAAAAAAATCGCACATGCAAAAATTATATCTCCGGTGTTATTCGTCGGAACATAGTGCGCTTTGGCAGTTATATTTCTAGTCCTACAGGGAGTATATTCCTTACATATTGTTAACTTGCCGATGGCAATGAGATTAATCTAAAGAAAAGGAGGACTAATGTAGACATAATTCCAGAATCTAATTGTGAAGAGAGAACAGCTGAAGAATGACCGAGTAAAGGAACTAAACAAGCAAGCACCAACTTCACTGGGTCATATGTAAAAAATAGAAAAATAGATAATGTAGGGGCCCATTTGAGCGAATGAAAAACTCAAGTGAAAAGCATCAGAAGTATATGGAAGAAATCCATGTGGTCACCCTTACCAACGCTGAACTGAAGAACTAAGAAAGGCATACGTTAGTTCGCGGAAGCTTGTAGAAGGAAAGGAGACCTAGAAGAAGCATCTTCTTTATTTGTTAAAATATGTAAGTCGAAAGAAATAACAAAAATGTCGATTGTTCGAGAAATAAGAACTGGAAACAATGTTATAACTGAAGCTATGCCACATGGTATTAAATACGAAGACATTGCTAGAAGAAAATATGTAAATGAAAACCAAAATGCATGTAGAAGGAGTGGACTTATAATTTACGGAAAATACCCATTCTTAGTTTGTACATCAGATGGATTAATTGAAGATGATGGTATAATAGAGATTAAGTGTTCTCATAAATATAAAGATTATGATTCTAATTATACAAATTTTGATTTCTTAAATAATGACGATTCTTTAAAGATGTCATCCAATCACCATTACCAGGTGTAAGGCTTACTCAGTGTAACTAAAAGGGAATGGAGTGATTTAGTATTTTATACGTTTGAAGGAATCTAAATTGTGAATGTATAGAGAGATAACGAATTTTAGGAAAACCATATGTTGCCAAAATTAGCAGGCTTTTATTACTTTTACTTATTACATGCAATAGTCTTCTCTGTTGTAACTTATTCCTCATACGATGGCAAAAACAAGTTACCCTTCTTCTACCCTTCTTCTAAATGAATTAGTTAGTGATGTTAACTATTATCAAAACATTCCTGATAGGCGGAAAAGTAGAGATTCGTGTAGATAACCACGTCATCGATCTTGTGTAGTTGCCCTTTTCGAAAATGTCACTTGTCCGGAAAATCGTATTCTGATGGAGGACTATACAACCTTAGATGCTGGGGAGAAGCTTTCTAGCTTTGCAATTGATATAACTTCATATTTGTTGAATGCACAATTTGATTCTCCACTGTTTTCTATAAAGTTATCTACTATCTTCTTCGCTAATCAGTCCCCTCCTTACCATGTATTTAACATCAATGAAACTTTTACAGCAATGCCATTTAATGAAAATAACCGCCACTGCGCTTTGATAATTTTAAATATTTCCAAGAAGGAATACATCTTTTTTGATTCAAATTACTCTGCCTATATAGGTAAAGAAATGGATTCCTCTTCAAATGATTCTAAGAACTTTTAAAACGACTATGTAACTGAAAGCCAATTTGCAACGGGTTGGAAAACTCTCCCAGGAAACACCATCTTTCAAACAGAGACAATTCTAATTGCGGCATGTAGGCTATATATTTTTTCGAACAATTCATTAAAAACCAAGTTTTAGAGAAGAAAAGTTATGAACGACTATAGGACGTTGATTTCCGTCCTGCTCCTAAAACATTTTTCAAATCTTGCTGCAAAGTACCATTATTGTGCACAACCAATAGAGGACGAATATTCTACTTGCTCCAGTTTTAATAGAAGTCTACATACCGCATGCTTCATCGATGCATCCAACCTACAAGCTGCCTTCCGAAACAATACCTGTGTTTTATGCAGACAGTACTAATAAACAATACATTAAAACAAAGCGCCGACAGGGTTCTACCATAGCATAACTCCCCTGGATATCATTTTTGCAACTTCACAATATTTGGGGAGTATACTTCCTATAGGGCGAGGAATATAATTGCAAAGGCGCATTATGTTCCGGCGAATAACACCGGAATTTTTGCATTAGGGATTTTCATAAATTTCACCCCCAGGGACCCCCGGCAAGTTAACGATACTTGGGGAGTATACTTCCTATAGGACTGGCAATATAACTCCCAAAGCACATTATGTTCCGGCGAATAACACCGGAGATATAATTTTTGCATTAGCGATTTTCATAAATTTCACCCCCAGGGTCCTCGGCAAGTTAACGATATTTGGGGAGTATACTCCCGATAGGGCTGGGAAGATAACTGCCAAAGCGCATTATGTTCCGGCGAATAACACCGGAGATATAATTCTTTTCATGTGCGATTTTCTTAAATTTCATCCCCAGGGACCCTTGGCAAGTTAACGATATTTGGGGTGTATACTCTCTATAGGATTGGGAATATAACTGCTAAAGCGCATTATGTGCCGGCGAATAACACCGGAGATATAATTTTTGCATGCGCGATTTTCTTAAATTTCACCCCCAGGGACCCTCGGCAAGTTAACGATATTTGGGGTGTATACTCCGTATAGCACTGGAAATATAACTGCCAAAGCGCATTATGTTCCGGCGAATAACACCGGAGATATAATTTTTGTAATAGCGATTTTTTTAAATTTCACCCCCAGGGACCCTCGGCAAGTTAACGATATTTGGGGTGTATATTCCCTATAGCACTGGGAATATAACTGCCAAAGCGCATTATGTTCCAGCGAATAACACCGGAGAGATAATTTTTGCAATAGCGATTTTTTTAAATTTCACCCCCAGGGACCCTCGGCAAGTTAACGGTATTTGGGGTATATACTCCCTATAGCACTGGGAATATAACTGCCAAAGCACATTATGTTCCGGCGAATAACACCGGAGATATAATTCTTTTCATGTGCGATTTTCTTAAATTTCATCCCCAGGGACCCTTGGCAAGTTAACGATATTTGGGGTGTATACTCCCTATAGGATTGGGAATATAACTGCTAAAGCGCATTATGTTCCGGTGAATAACACCGGAGATATTTTTTTCATGTGCGATTTTCTTAAATTTCACCCCCAGGGACCCTCGGCAAATTAACGATATTTGGGGTGTATACTCCCTATATGACTGGAAATATAACTGGCAAAGCGCATTATGTTCCGGCGAATAACACCGGAGATATAATTTTTGTAATAGCGATTTTTTTAAATTTCACCCCCAGGGACCCTCGGCAAGTTAACGATATTTGGGGTGTATACTCCCTATAGCACTAGGAAGATAACTGCCAAAGCGCATTATGTTCCGACGAATAACGCCGGAGATATAATTTTTACATTAGCGGTTTTCTTAAATTTCAGGGAACCTCGGCAAGTTAACGCTGTTTAGGGAATATACTCCCTATATTTATAGAAGATGCACCCTCTTTCTAATGTAACCGTAGATTTGCCGCCATTTGGTGTTTAGTAAAAATCGTAGCGGTGTATCTTAAATTTTACCGTTATTATGGACGTCACTGGGCATTCGGGTGTTTCCGTAAAAATTGGCTGCTATCTTAGTCTGCTGTTTTCGCACCGGTAAATTTTGCTGGTACCATTTAGACAATTAAATGATCTATCAAAATAAATAAAATGAGAGCTAAAAAACTGGTCGATGACGTCATTACTTGAAAAGCAGAAGTGAATGAAGCTTAAAATTGATGCAAAGATCCTTAAAAAGTAAAATTGACCTGTCCGAGCATTTCTTCAAATAACAAATTGCTTCAAGTTTAATGAATTTACTTCATAATTTTGCCCCGCACAGTATATTAGACGTTTGGAAACAAGATTTTAAATGTCTCCAAATCTGCAAGAAATTGACATATGAAACCTATATTACGTTTATTTATTTCTAGACGGTGAAACTAAAAATCTAGTGAAATACAAATAACGAAGTAGGTTTTTGGTTCGCTACTTATCGATCACCCTGCACATTCAGAATTACTTCTTAAATATAGCTTATGGTGTCTATCAGGCTATATGAGAATTGAAACTTCTACCATTTACAGAGTAGGCACAATTTTACAATTCCAGAATATTGGAACACCTGTATATCTTGCCTGTTCATTTCTTCCTTTATATTCACGCAGTTTAAGTACATGTATCGTGTTTGTTGTAAAGCTAAAGTTGCCGCAACATTTAAATTAAGAGCGCCGTTTGGAAAATGAGGTTACCGCCTTTAACAAAAGAAATTTTTAATAACAGTGCGCTAAATACTGATACATATGTCGACCCTGCAAGAGGAGTACGAGCGGTTCTTGCATATTTGCGGTTTAAATTAGAACTCCAATTGGTAACGTAACCTACGGCAACATTTGTAACTTCATTATATAAGGCTATATCGTTTCCATTTGTGTCTGGGTGGAAATATTCAGTAATTATGTATAATGCACATACATACACACACGTCTGTACGTACATGCGACGATGTGAGCTGTGGTTGCAGTAGGAAATAGAATTTCGATCTCTGTGTGTAGCATTATTATTCGACAAATGCCCGGTTCGCACGGTTAGGCAAGGGTCATTCCCAGCAAATGAGATAGAAATTTAATTGTGTATACATTAAGAGTAGCGGAGCAGATTTTAGAATGTATAGTATAATTCGTTGTTGTCGGAATGTTATCGTTCGGAATAAGAAGCGTTTTGGCACAGTTTTGGTTTACTACAATTAAAACTGCATAGCTTAACAAAATCGTTTGTTTCGCGGTTAAGATTTTTGCCCTAATCGCGTAACAAACGATTGCTAAACAACGCTCATACCTGTTCTACCTGCTCCTTGCGATTACATTTTGGGATTACTTTAAGCCAGGCCTCAACCACTGCAGGAGCTAAAAAGTTTAATTTATCGGAAAAGACAGAAATACGCACGGCGACATCTCCAAACCAATTACTTAAATAATGGCGCGAACATATTCCTCACCCTGAAAACTTGTTTCTCAACACTGCCAAAAAAAAGAAAAGGAAACCATATAATCAAATTCCGAACCCGAAAGATTCTAATTAACCCATAACTAGAGAACTCTATTATTGTTTATAATACGTGAGCGTCTAGTTTCGTAGCGTGTATCTACTTGCAAATCATATACCATACGAAATGCGTTTATAAATAAATTACTGCGATTCGGGACAGATGGACCGTTATATCGATTAATGAATAAATATTGAAGTGTTTTATATGTGTGAAATTATTAAATAAAATTAATTTTTGGCAAATTGGTTAACTAATTATACGAACTGAGGATTCGGAAGTGTTCTGACACACTTTTTCGGCAATTTAAATAAACGTTAATATCAACTAATGAACTTTAACGAGTATTGAAACTGAAAAATGAAACTAACCTGGAATAATGACGATCTCATATAAACACTATGCTCATATGATCTCTACTGGAAACTTGCCTATTCTTCAACCACCAAACTTTACTTCTACCTCGAATTTATCGAATGATTTAAATCTAAACACTTGGAATATAGGACACAATCTAACACGTCTAACCCGGATGAAAACTTGACTCAAAGTCCGAAATTAAATAGCGTGCCTCTGCTGCTTTATTTTGTTCGCGATAGCGATTGTTTCACACACAGCAAATTTTAATAATTCTTTTCCAAATATAATTGGTAGATGAATTTCCAACGGATATTCTTATTTTTAAAAGTAGTATGATGCAATACATGTAGTGACGCGACTAGAAAACTGAATTTATCCTATTCTATGAAATTTTACCACCAACAGCTACACAATAATAAATTTTACTGACGAATACGACAATTACGTGGCGAAAGATATTTAATATATGAAATTATGCTAGAATTGCCTTCAAATTTATGTTTTCACTTGTTGTAAAATATTCTATTAAGTTTGATGGTTTACCATATGAAGGAAACGAACAGAAGATGAGTAACTTCTCCGATTCACCATGTTTATCGTTGTAGTGTGTCCCTAGTATCCTCGCTCTAGAGATCGGAGGCCAGGAAAGAAGCAAGAGTTATCGAAAAAGTGCTAATCTCCGCCAGAGGGATTTCAGCATTGAGCGAGTGGACATATTGAACACACTGTACATGCCGCTAGTGACAACTACCTTCGAAGTTCTAAATTATAATATTACAATATATAATATAATATACATTGTAATGGTCCATGTTGCCCAAGAACTGAAACGGGAACAAGTCGACGCCTACGGTATGTAACCCAACTTGCGTTCTCTACCCATAACAGGCACTCTTGGGTTTTTGTTGATCCAGAGCATCTTCAGTCACCTGCATTTAGGCAAGTAGACGATACAACTTTCTGCGCCACCAGATCCGGAAAGACGTTTTGGGTTAAATTTGATCCAACGATACAGTTGCGTTGACATATTTAAAATGTGTCGCTCGTTTAATATGTCCCGGTATCTAACCGATGTCGACTACGCGGAATTAGTTAACACTTTAAATAATTTATCCGATGCTAGTGATAATGAGGGACTATTTGAAAATAAAATTCAAGAAAGTGACGCAGCTACCATTTAGAGTACTTTTGCGCCAAAAATAGGTACAAATAGTCCAAGATTCTCCCTTCGAGTTCCAGAACAAGAGATTAGAATATAATTTTCAAACTTTCTTGATTGAAATCACCTGCTGCGGCAAACCAACTCACTACACCTTATGAAGCATGGTCCCTTTTGGAAACGGACGCAATTATTGATAACATCGTAAAGCACACTAATCGAAAAATTACCGACGAATCTCACAAGTACGGAGACACTGCTACGTTTGTAAATCATGCAAATTTTAAATAAAGGCACTGATTGGTTTATTTTATCTAACTACAATTTTCAAATCAACACGGGCCAATGTTCTCAAAAGTTGGCGTACAACCGGATAACCTAGATGTTGCTTTATGCAAGAACTCTGCATATGGCATTAAGGTGGAAACAGAGTCCAACCTTTCGTCGGACCATATCTTATTTTTGTCACCTTGGGCGTTGGAACCGACACCAGTGTACGCCCGACCCGGTAGAGTTAATTGGGAGCTCTTTTCCGATTTTCCGATTGAGTGGCCTCGCTGGAGACATTTTGTCGACAAACATCTTCACTACGGAAGATGCTGCCGTCTCTCTTTCGTATGCGATAACGCAATACTTGGAAATCGCTTTACATTGGAAGAAGTCAGTTTGTGATGTGCACTCGTGCACTCGTTGGACGTAAACGTGTGCTGTTGTGAAGTTATAAAAATCAGATATTGAAATTCAAAATGCCCGAAGACCGGTCTTTAAGAAGCGACGGTATAGTTATTAAAGTCATAGAAAGTGTTCTAAAATCTGATGAATTACTAAACAAAATTGGTGATATAACAGCTGAAGAAGTTGATACAAGAATGAAACAGCTGGTTGAGAATTACGACCATAAGTTATATTACCTAGAACAAAAATTAGATGAAGCGAATAATAAAACAAACAAGTTGGAACAGTACTCCCCAAGAAATGTTATTAGATTTTATGGAATTCCGGAGTCCAAGAAAGAAGATACCGCTGAACAAGTTTGTGCAAACAAAAACTGAAAATTAATCTTCGACATGAAATGATCAACTGTTGCCATTATTTAGGGAAATCTGAGAATAGTACCAAACTTATAATTGTTAAATTTGTCAATCGATATGTTAAAGAAGATATTTACAAGAACAAACGTAAGCTCAAAGATACGAAGATCGTTTTTCGAGAGGACATAACCAAATGGAACCTACAGCTAATGAAGAGCGTTAAAAATAAATTAGGGACCGTATAGACAAATAATTCTGTAATTTTTTCAAAAGCAGGTAACAAAATTTATAAATCTCAAAAATGCAGTTTCCAGTGTGTACATTGTTGGATTTCTTTTTCTTTTTCTCTCTCTGTAAATGTACCTGTGTTTTTATATCTCCGCACAAAAATGTTTCCCATAGTGTAATAAATATAAATACAGACTTGTAATTTTTGTGTATTTATAGGATTGTTTACTTTTCTTTCTTCTTATAGTTTTGATTATTATATTTTGTGTTTTCAAGACTAGTAAGACTAGTAATCTATATCTAACTGCTTTTAATTTTTTTGTTTAATCAACTAAATGATGAGTGGAGTAGTAGCCAGCTTTGGTTACCATTAATACCATAAAGAAATTTTGGTTTGCTTCCTGTTGATTCTTTGTTCTATTTTGCACCGTCTCTGCTATATTCGTTATACGGTATTTTGTTAATTACATACTGCATATCAGTGTGCAGATGAATATGTTAACGATTGTTTATTCTAATATTCGTTCTTTACTTCCAAAACTATATTCGCTGTCTAACGTCATTAACACATTTAACTATGGCATTGTTGCTGTCAGTGAGACTTGGCTAAATCAAAATGTATCTGAGGATATGGTTAATATTGATAATTATGAACTGGCTCGCAGGGACAGGGAATCACATGCTGGTGGTGTTTGTTTTACTATCGTAATTATCTGAAACGTAACTTCACTAGGAGCAGCACATCCTTCGAACAGGTTTGGGTGGGATATTGGTCGAATAACGCTAGCTGTAGGATCAGGAATTTTAACATAATAGCTTTTTGAATGATTTAAATCTAATTCAATGGCATCAAATTCTTTATATAACTGATATTGATTCAAAACTTGGTGTCTTAACGAGCAACCATATTAGGCTTTTTAACAAACACGCTCCATTTCATACAGCTGCAATTTTCAAACCTTCACTTCCGTGGTTGACTGATTACTAACTTGGGCAAATTTGCGGTAACAGCCAGAGGCGTGGCGAGCGCATAAAAGGTTACACATAAAATAGGAGGTAAGAAATAAATTATAAAACGTGCTGAAACACTTACCGTTTTAAAAGTCTTCCGTGAAATCACAAACTGGGTAACATCTGTTAAATATTTGAATCATTAGATATGTTTCCACAGCTGTTTCAGTCAAGTGAGTAAGACGTGCGGAATAAATGTTTTTTAATGCCGAAAACGACCGTTCGACATCTAGCGATGTTATATTTGCATATTTAAAATAATCTTTGAAACAAGTTAATGCATCTTCACACGCACCTTCACAAATTTGTCTTAATATAAGAAAATCGGAATCTTTCTCTAAAACACTTTCAAATTTTCGTATTACACACCAATTTATTTCGCCTTCTACAGCGCATAACTGTGCGTGAACATCATTCACAATGTGAACAGAATCCACTAGCGACATCGAAACATTTTGTAATTTTTCTATTCCCTCCGCTAGTCCGAAGTAATTGTTGCGAATAATTTGTAAATCTCTTTTAACCTGACCATCTTGAAATATTTCCTGGCTTTTCTTGATTGCTGCACCTTCTGTTGGATTGAATTTTAAAACTACCTTCTTTACTTGATCAAAATATTTGTTGTAGTAAAACGATGCCTGCAACCATGTTCCCCAACGCGTAACAATCGGCTGTGGTGGTTCAGGTAAATCAGGACACAGTTTGTGAAATAGTCGGGCACGTTTCGGGGACTTTAGAAACACTGCCTTTGTACTAGCAATCAATGCATTTACTAGTGGAAAACATGTAGGAATCGTTTGTGCCACAAGATTTAGAGTATGGATTTTACACGTTACATGTAAGAAGTTACCACTGTGTTCTTTAAGAGATCGGCCCAAAGAACGCATGTTTGCGGCACCATCACTCATAAACATTAAAAATTGCTTGGTTGAAACTTCAAATTTGTTCAATGAGTTTAACACCACCTTTAAAATCTCATCGGCAGTACAATTTATAACTCTTTTGGAAGCAAGTAAGAAGGAGGATGACGATCGATGTGGTTCCATTGTACGTACCATTACATTAACCACAGAATGTTTTTGACGATCTGTTGTTTCGTCCACACACAACCACAGTTTTTTATCTTTCAATTCCGTTTTCATTCTTTTTTCTATTTGTTCACGAGCAAATGGCACTACATTTCGTATCGATGTCCGACTAGGTAATTTACAGTCCGCATATTTATTTCAGAAGGAGACAAATGCTTCTTTGTCTAGTAAACGAAAGATAGATTACATAAAATAAAAGTAACACATAAATCAAAAGTAAATTTTCCTTGGTCTCGTATATGCCACTTTTTGCAGAAGAATGCCGTTTGCTTTCGATGTGACGTTGACAATGGCTTCTGGACCAACACATTAAAGGGATTTTACAACCTAGACATTGAAAAATTAAGTGCGGCATGTCCACTATAAGGTTTTTAACTGTGTCTGCTATTGGTCGATTTCACGACGTACCTAACTGCGACATTTTTAAAGCAAACATAAGTGTACAATTACGAAATAAGTTACGACATCCTACATAAACACAGAACTACTTGCATTCAGCATCGATTTAGTACTGACGCTGTGAACGCGTGAAATAAATAATCGCCGACTTCGCACCACATATCTACTACACTGACTGTTACCGCTGCTTGCCCAGACTACTGATTACCTTAAACTGCTAATGCGGCTTAGGGATACCGCACTTATAAAACATTATAGTTAGTCACTGGTAATATTATAAAAGTTTGAGAAATTTTATTACAGACGATTAAACGCGAGAAGAAGGGCTATTTTAACTTCACTTTTCACAACTATGGGCATCGGAGTAAATGGAAAATATTAAAGAGTGTAACGAGGCGTCCCTGCTCTGGACGGCAGAATTGTAATATGGAGCCAAATTACAATGCGACCGTCTTTACTCGCTCGTCAAGCTATTATATGATGGACTCTGTTCACTAGTGACATCTCTGGATGATATACGGCAGATTATCGTGTAAAGAATATATGACGATTTCACTTTAAGACAATCCTTTTAATTAGTTTGATATGAAATTTGGTGGTGCCTTCCCTCACCCTTTCACGAATGAACCTATTCAAATGCCATATTGTGGATGTTACACAGCCCTTCGAGCAGTTTCCAAAACGTACTGCACTTTTTGTAAAACAGTTATTAAAAAGTTAGGAAAATGATATTTAATACGTCGTCTTTAGAGACTGTGAAGGAATGTAACGTAAATTTTGAAGTTTTAGAAAACGGAAATATAGATAAAAGTGAATTAATATAATAATTGGCATGCCTTTCGGATGTCGATATTACAATTCATAGTGGTAGAAAAGTTTATTCAAACTAATATATAAAATACATATTATGACATATTTTGTAATATATGGTTTATATACATGTGTATATATAATATATACGCTAGTAATTACTTAATTTGTATGGTAACGCATTTCTTCATATAAATGCTTAAAGCACAAAAAACTGTTGCACCAGGAACACGCGGATACTGTAGGAAGTATGGTATAGCTGTGTGTTGTAGCGAATATAGATTCCACAATACTTTCAACTGCTTTCGATCCCTGTGGAGCTAACGTGCGACCAGAGTGCAATTCCAAATTGAATCCACTTTCATCAGCGTTGAATGTATTAATAGAGCCTACCTTCGCAATGTAATAATATATTTACTTCATGTACGAAAGCCGACGAAATTTGATTTAACTCTGCCGTGTCCATATGAACGGGTTACAAATTTGATAATTTTTCTAGGAACTATCCTGTATACTTTCTTGAAGTTCCATAACCAATCTGGGGATGCTCTGAAATTTGTTAATTCGATTTCTTCGTTGGCTTCCATAGCCCATTTACGAAGATCTAGGTCGTGAATTATAGAAAGCGCTTTGCTGCTAGTAACAAATTTATTAAAAACATATTCCGAAATTTGTAATAATTTCTCTCTTCGAGTTCCTCCTTTTTGTATTGATACCTCCCATCTAAAAAGCAAAAAATTTGTGAATACAAAAATGTCTTAAAATTGGTCTTACCTATATAATTGTTGTAGAGACTTTACTCTCTTCAATCTATATTTTACAGCTTCAAACGAACGTCGTTTTTTCCCAGATTTCCAGAAGGTAACAGCTTTTGTCTTATATTCTAAATCGACAATATCTGCTTCGTCTGGTGCACATGCTTCTTCTTCAAATTGTATCACTTCTAAGACTTCTTTCCGTGAAGGTGGATATCTATCACCAACAAATTCTACGGAATGTGGCCTACATTCTTGCAAGAATTCTAGCGTTACGCCGTTATTTACTTCAAAGGTTAATATATTTTTAAATACGTCGTGCATTTCACTTTCTTCATTGTTGAAAACTACTGGACGATTATCATTTGCGACATCAAATGTCAGTACTGGTAATCGAACTACATTTACTGGATTTACTACCATTGTTAAACCAGTACTCTACTACTGCACAGTCAGATGCAGTATTAAAAAGTTACAAAAGTGACTTTTCCTTATATACTAATTTTTATCCAAACAAATCAACAATTTTAAACTATTACATATTAACTATTACCCACATTAAGATTATTGTACTTATTATAAGTATAAGTCATACTTTATCATTGTTATCGTATGTATGTACAGCCGTCGTCGCCTGTATACTATATCTGCCTTCATAAGTATCATTACCAATTTGCAAATTCATATATCGAATTTTAAAGAATTAATAAACTCATTGCATAAACTATTTTATCACATTGATTGTGAGTCAGTAATAGAGATATCCGAAATACGTGTACACATCGAAGATAATACATTATTCACACAATATCTGCGGATTACCCTTAACATATCTTTGTTTTGCACAGGCATTGACAATTACATAAAGCGACGTATCGTGAGGCAAGTTTTATCCTTTTCTAATAATTATTTTACAAAAAGTGAAGTACGTTTTTAAAACTGCTTGAAGGATTGTATAACATCCACAATATTGTATTTGAATAGGTTCATTCGTGAAGGGGTGGGGGAAGGCACCACCAAATTTGTAAATAGAAATACTATGCTATTTTCACATATGTAATAGAGCTCAAAGAGGCGAATCAAGTAAAATTTCAGGGGTGGTTTCACCCTCTTAAAACGAAATTGGGCCGATAAGGAAAATGGCTCCGAACATCTTGGGGTGAGGACTACTTGTCCACAAAGTTTCTTTTTTTTTTTGAATTTACGGGTTGGGGATGTTCCCTTGTAAGTAAGGATAGATAGTATAAAATTTACAGGGTGAACTGCTTTAACAGAAGATAATACAATGTAAATTATTGTATAATTTGTTGCACATTTAAACAAACTTACCATAATTAATTAATTGCAATATAGTTCGTTAAATTAAAGAAATAACAACAATTAACAAAACAAGTTAAAATGAGAGAAAATAATAACGAGAACAAAGAAGGAATGTATAACAAATGTAGGATATAACAGCAATAAACAACAAGAATAATTTACGCCTTTGGAATTGAGATTTGACAGTTTGGCAATTGTTCAATTACTTTGTTTAGTAAAGAGCTCTTCAGATCAGTCTGACGTCACAAGAAACAATTTGGCGCTCTTTCCTAACCAACTTTGCGTAACAACAAAAACAGATTACCAAAACCTTGCTGCATATCATCATATTTCTTAAGTTAAAGTATAACATATGTGGTACATTTGTGGTATCTTACATAGGACGTTCTATTTAAAATAAGAAAGTTGATGTCACTTCCGGTGACACCGGAAATACAATTGAACTGCCGATAACGGCAAAAGTTAGTTCACAAAAAATAGAAATTGACCTCTTCTGAAAACTTTAGCTTCTATCATTCAAAAGTTTGCATGGTGAGGGGGGGGGGGGAGGGGGAGCCGCACTGTATAAGAATATAGTTGATAGTATGATTTCAATTAAATGTGATTAAGATAGAATAACAAAAAACATCAGGCAACAGAAGCAAGTATCTGTTTGAATTACACATTCACGTGATTTAACCCGTGAGGGCAGAAGCTTTTCAATATTACTATTTCCCGGCTAACTTTGGAATTCGTATGCTAAGTATGTACATAAATCGTAGAGTTTACAATAAACTTAAAACATTAAAACAATAATGCTACTTATTTACATGAATGACAAAACTATTCTTTAGTTGCAACCTTTCCTGGATACTTAAGTATAGTTTATTTCAAATTATAAGAATATAACTGTAGACTTACAAGGCCTTTAATACTTTTATTGCACCTTCTGTGACGATAATAACCTGGCAATGCATATTGAATCTAGGGGCCGTATTGACTATAAATTACGGCCCTATAAGATAATTATATGTTTATGTATATATATTTTACAAACAGTATAAATTTACATAGTAAGCAATTCGATGTTACAAGTAATTAAAGAATTTACATATTAAATGAGATTTAAATGTACAAACAGGTAGTTACGCATATCGCAAATCATAATTCCATTTCTATTCAATTCACTTAAATTTTGTCATTACGGTCCTCAGCAGTCTGTTTGCGTATCCAGGTAGTTATTACCGCAGGTGGTGCAATAGCAGCATTTAAGCCGTTCAAAGTTATATTCTTATAATTTGAAATAAACTATACAACTTCTCTCTTATTACTAGAGACGCTGGATTTCTCCTTCTCACCAGAGGCGCCGAATATATGCGAATACATGCGGACGCGAGTGCTAAGTGGTGCACTGTGCTGTTAGATATCAGTATTTTACCGTTGCTAATTAATTATGTTGAACATACACAGGATTACAAAGTTACCACTTGCAGATGAAGTAAATAAGTTTATCGGGAAATTTACAGACTTAAAATACATTGGTGCAAAACTAATATGTTCATTTTGCGATAAACTGTTTACCGTTTGTTATGGTGCGCACACAGGTTCGTTAAGCGATTTGAAAGATTATTTTAATTTTGCCAGCGTTACGTTACTAGATATCCAACGGTCCTTTTCTGCATATAAGAACATTTTTACTTCGCTCCCCACAAACTTCGCCGATACAACTGTAGAAACATATTTAATGCTGCAGACGTTTAACACAGCAAATACAACTGATAACTAGTCTGGGCAAACAGCTGTAACAGTCAGTGTAGTAGATATGTGGTGCGGAGTTGGCGCAGTTAGGACTTCATTTTTGGCGCTAAAAATTCAACGTCTAGTTTGTAAAATCCCTTTAATGTGTTGGTCCAGAAGCCATTGTCAACGTCACATCGAAAGCAAACGGCATTCTTCTCCAAAAAGTGGCATACGAGACCAAGAAAAATTTACATTTGATTTATGTGTTACTCTTATTTTATGTAAGCTATCGCTTCGTTTACTAGACAAAGAAGCATTTGTCCCCTTCTAGAATAAATATGCGGACTGTAAATTACCTAGTCGGACATCGATACAAAATGTAGTGCAATTTGCTCGTGAACATACAGAAAAAAGGATGAAAACGGAATTGAAAGATAAAAAACTGTGGTTGTGTGTGGACGAAACAACAGATCGTCAAAAACATTCTGTGGTTAATGTAATGGTACGTACAATGGAACCACATCGATCGTCATCCTCCTTCTTACTTGCTTCCAAAAGAGTTATAAATTGTACTGCCGATGAGATTTTAAAGGTGGTGTTGAACTCATTGAACAAATTTGAAGTTTCAACTAAGCAACTTTTAATGTTTATGAGTGATGGTGCCGCAAACATGCGTTCTTTGGGCCGATCTCTTAAAGAACACAGTGGTAACTTCTTACATGTAACGTGTAAAATCCATACTCTAAATCTTGCGGCACAAGCGATTCCTACATGTTTTCCACTAGTAAATGCATTGATTGCTAGTACAAAGGCAATGTTTCTAAAGTCCCCGAAACGTGCCCGACTATTTCACAAACTGTGTCTTGATTTACCTGCACCACCACAGCCGATTGTTACACGTTGGGGAACATGGTTGCAGGTTGCGTTTTACTACAACAAATATTTTGATCAAGTAAAGAAGGTAGTTTTAAAATTCAATGCTACAGAAGCTGCAGCAATCAAGGAAAGCCAGGAAATATTTCAAGATAGTCAGGTTAACAGAGATTTACAAACTATTCACAATTACTTCGGACTAGCGGAGGGAATAGAAAAATTACAAAATGTTTCGATGTCGCTAGTGGATTCTGTTCACATTGTGAATGATGTTCACGCACAGTTATGCGCTGTAGAAGGCGAAACAAATTGGTGTGTAATACGAAAATTTGAAAGTGTTTTAGAGAAAGGCTCCGATTTTCTTATATTAAGACAAATTTGTGAAGGTGTGTGTGAAGATGCATTAAGTTGTTTCAAAGATTATTTTAAATATGCAAATATAACATCGCTAGATGTCGAACGGTCGTTTTCGGCATTAAAAAACATTTATTCCGCACGTCGTGCTCACTTGACTGAAACAGCTGTGGAAACATATCTAATGATTCAAATATTTAACAGATGTTACCCAGTTTGTGATTTCACGGAAGACTTTTAAAACGGTAAGTGTTTCAGCACGTTTTATAATTTATTTCTTACCTTCTATTTTATGTGTAAACTTTTATGCGCTCGCCACCCCTCTGGCTGTTACCGCATATTTGCCCAGGTTATTGATAACAATGTTTAGGTGGGTAACTGTTTTGTAAATAGTGCATTGTCGCATTAAGGCGGCGTGTAGACGAGGGTTGTCTAAAAAGTATATGACCTTTGGCCGGAAAAAATATATTACTTATGTGACGGGATTGGGACCCTAATCCCCTTCAAAGTAGACCCCTTGCGCCTCCACACACTTAGCGCACCGATCCTTCCACCGCCAATAACACTTCTGGAAGGTTTCCTTTGGAATGGTGTTCACCTCCCTCGTTGCGTTCTGCATTATCTCTTCTCTACTCTCAAAACGAGATCCTTTCAGGAGCGTCTTCAATTTCGGAAACAACCAGAAATCGCAAGGAGCCACATCTGGAGAGTAGGGAGGATGGGAGACTACTGGAATTCCGTGTTTCGTTAAGAATGTCTGGATTAGGTGCGATGAGTGAACCTGAGCATTGTCATGATGCAACTACTAACTTTGCGCTGTCCAGAAGTGTGGTCTCTTGCGCTGAACAGCATCACGGAGTCGGCGTAGAACTTCAGATAGTACTCTTTTGTAATTGTTTGTCCTTCCGGTGCATATTCGTGGTGCACAATTCCAGGGGTATCAAAGAACGCAGTTAGCATCACCTTGATTTTGCTTCGCACCTGTCGTGCTTTTTTCGGCCTTGGGGACTCGGAACGACTATGCTTTTGTTTCCGGGTCATACCCGTATACCCATGACTCGTGCCCAGTTATCACGGTGTTTAGAAAATCAGGATCACTGTTGGTAGTGTCCAGCAGGTTCTGTGCAACCTCAAGACGGAGTTTTTTTGTTCTGCCGACAGCAGCTTGGGCACAAATTTCGCAGCCACTTTGCGCATATTCAATTCAAATCACCACACAAAATTGCATGTGCGGAATATTTACTAATCCCGGCCTCTTCGCCAATCTCTCGTACGATCAAATGACGTGAGATTTTCCACCCTCTCGACAACAGCTGCATTCCGAGCGGTTTGTGGCCTCCCAGAACGCTGATCACTAGAGCCCGGTAACAGGGAGCCGTGCCATAGCCGTAGCTGCCTAATATACAGAAACAATAGTAAGAAAATAGAAAAAAAATAACAGAACTAATACATAATTATAATATGTGAAAAGTAGTGAAACACTCACCCTTTTAAGCAGCCTTGGCTACGGAACAATAAAACTAGAAGCACCATTATTAGTATTAACATCATATGGATAAGAGTGGCAAAAAGTTGACACCATTAGATGTGTTTCCACAGTTGTCTCGGTGAGCGATGTTCGCCGTGGTGAGAAAATGAGTTTATATTTTGACAAAGGGCATTCAACATCTACCGATGTTATACATGCATGACTAAAATACTCTTTGTACTTAGTCAGTGGATTAATCGATACACCATCACAAATTTGTTTTACTGTGCTAAAATCGGGATCTTTCTGTAGCACACTCTCGAACTTTTCTAAAACGCGATTATATTTTGCGTCATGTATAGTCAGTAGCTATGTATGCACTCCGTCCATAATTTGCAGAGACTCGAATAATGATAACGATCTATTTTGTAATTGGTCTATTGCGTCAGCTAATCCTTTATAGTAGCTACGAATATTTTTTAAACTTGTGTGGAAATGTCTTGAAATTTTGACTGGCTCTCCTTAATAGCTGCAGCTTCGGCAGAATTGAATTGTGCAACAACAGCTTTTACTATTTTGAAATGTTCAGCCTAATAAAAAGCTGCCAGCAACCATGTTCCCCAACGTGTAAGAATTGGCTCCGGTGGTTGACGAATACCAGGATACTCTGTGTGAAATGATCGTAGGCGTTTGGGAGATTTCAAAAATACTTTTTTTTTGTGCTTGCTAGTAATGCATCTACCTCGGAAGAGCATTATCGAATGGTTTCTGCCACAAGATGTAAAGCATGCACTTTACATGTGACATCTAAACACTTGCAACCATGTTCAAGAAGAGAACGGCCTACCGAACGCATTATCGCTGCGCCATCGCTCATAAACATCAACACTTTGTCTTTTGAAATTTGAAATTTTTCCAACATACTAAGTACAACCTTCGTAATTGCTGCAGCAGTACACTCTTGTAGTCTTCGGCTAGCTAGTAACAGTGGTAATGTAGGTTTACTAGGGTCTAGTATGCGTACCATAATATTTACAATTGAATCTCTTTTACAGTTTGTTGTCTCGTCAACACATAACCAAAGAAATCGTTTTTTCAATATGCGTTTCATTTTCTTTTCCACGTCATCCGCTATCCAATGCTAAACTGAACTGAGTGATGATGATTTGTCGTGTCGTATCACAATCGACCAGCCCTCCCCGCCCACCTAAACACAGTCACACCGCCGCTGCAATTGCTCTCCAATTACCTGGCTCTACTGATCACTCTCCACCGATACGCGGCCATTTTTGAATCGGTTGAATCACCCCTTGATTTGTACCACCATAGCATCGTCTCCAAACACTTGCTGAATCTTACGAATTGTTTCGCTTTGAGAATCACCAAGCTTTTGGCAAAATTTGATGCAGTATCTTTACTCAACTCGTTCAGACATCTTGAGAGAAATCAAAAATCCGACGAACGCTTATAACAGTACCTCACTCGGCGGCCTCTAGGCAGCGAACGCAGAGAAAGAATGTAAGCATACACATTGAGCTATCTCGACCTCCTATATACAAGCGCATGTGTACACATAACTAGGGCAACGCAAACTGCGCTGAAAGCCAGTGGCTGACGCATAAAAGTTTACACAAAATAAACACGGCCGGGACAATTCGGTATAAGCGTTAGTATAACTACGACTCGAAAGCCGATCTGTTGTGTATGCATCTACGCTGTCGTATACTATATCGTAGTTCTACGTTTGTTTTGAAAATGTTTCCTACATCGCGAAAACGACCAAAATTGGACACAATAAGAGAATTTATTGCAGAAATGCCTGATTTAAAGTGTGATGGCGCTAAAATTCAATGTGTAGTGTGAAAAATAGATTTAATGTGTTGGTTGAAAAGTGATTGTCTACGACACGTAAATAGTGCAGGGCATGTTTCAAAAAAAAATTCCACACGAGATTATGACAAATTTAAATTTAATTTATGTGTTTATTGCATGTAATTTACCATTTCATTTACTAAGGAAGAAAGCATACGTCTCGTTTTGGAATGAATATTCGGACTTTAAGTTACCAAGTGAGAGAACATCACAGAGAGTTGTGCCGTCTGCTCGTGAGTATGTCGAGAAAAGAATTAAATCGGAGTTGCAAGATAAAAAACTGTGGTTATGTGTGGACGAAACAACAGATCGTAAAAAACATTCTGTGGTTAATGTAATGGTACGCACAATGGAACCACATCGACCGTCACCCTCAATTTTACTAGCTTCCAGACGAATACAACAATGCACTGCCGAAGTAATTTCAATGCTGGTGTTAAATACATTGGAAAAGTTTGAACTTTCAACAAATCTACTGTTGATGTTTATGAATGATGGTGCCGCAAACATGCTTGCTGTAGGTTGATCTCTTAAAAAACATTGTGCTAACTTGTTGCGTATTACATGTAAAATTCATACTCTCAGTCTCGTAGCAGATAGTATCAGAAAATGTTATCTTGAGGTAGACGCTCTAATAGCACATACAAAAGCTGTGTTTGTAAAATCCCCGAAACGTATTCGGGAATTTCATAAACTATGCCCCGGTATTCCTGAACCACCACAACCTATTCTTACTCGTTGGAGAACATGGTTAGAGGCTGCATTTTATTATCTTAAATATTTTGAGAATATAAAGAACGTGATTTTAGAATTCCACCCAAAGGAAGCTGCGGCTGTCAAGGCAAGCCGCTTGAAATTTCAGGATAGTCAAGTTAAAACAGATTTGGAAATTATTCAGAACAATTACGTGGGACTAGCGGATGCGATAGAAAAACTACAAAATTCTTCGGTGTCGTTAGTGAAATCTTTGCAAATAGTGCAACATGTTCACGCACAGCTATGCGCGATAAAAGACGCAAGAAATGTTTGTGTTTTAGAAAGGTTTGAAAGTGTTTTAGATAAAGACTCTGATTTTGGCACATTAAGACAAATTTGTGAAGGTGCGTCAACAGAATCGTTAAGTTATTTGAAAGATTATTTTACTTACGCAAATATAACGTCACTAGATGTAGAACGTTCGTTTTCGGCATACAAAAACACTTTTTCTTCACGCCGCACTCACTTTGCCGAAACAACTTTGGAAACATATCTAATGTTAGGAATATTAAATAGACATTATCCACTTTGTGATTTCACGGAGGACTCTTAAAACGGTAAGTGTTTGAGCACGTATCACATTTAATTTATTTTGTGTAAACTTTTATACGTCCGCCACTGGCTCTCAGCGCAGTTGCGTTGCTCTACACATAACGCATCGCTTGTCTATTGTCTAGTTTCATCATGCCAAAATGAACGTGTTTAGGAGGTCTGCTTATGTAATAATGCGCTAGTCTACTTATAAATTATAACCTTTAAGCAGATGCTTATCATTAGTTTCTTACTTAGCGTTACTTATATTAGTTTATTAAAATTACTACAGCGAAGGCTTAAATAGGTATCATGGTCTCTACGACGCTAGTGCACTTAGTATAATGGCTATCTGGTAGCAAAAAAATATCGAAAAGTTGTTTCTAACTTATTCATTATATAGCTACGACAAAGAGGGTTAGCCCTTAAACAAACAGATATTCGTAGAACTAGAACCATTAGGTAGGTAGCTGCTAGATATTGCGAGGTGTCTCGCCTTGTAGTAGAACATTGTACTCGAATATGCATTTTCTTTGCGTGAAATCAGATATGTATTATTTGCTTTGGGGAAGTAGTTTCCTAAGAAAATTACCCACAGTGTCATTGTATTCAGGGAATAATAGACAGTTTATTGCTGTTGGAAAAAAAATCGGATTACAACTAAAAAACATGATGATGTTATAGCTACAGAATAAGAAGTTAAAAAATAATTTTCTATTCCTGCCTTTCATAAAAAATAAAATTAACCTGTTTCTGCACCTTTCAAAAAATCACTTAGTAGCAAATCCATGAATATTGTGAATTACTTTATCGACACGCTGTATAGAGTTCACCTGGCAATTAAAGGTAAGTAGTAAAGATTAAACCTGTTTAGTCGGTGCAACAAAATATTTTTTTTGGTTAAACAACATATTTAGTTACTTTGATAATCAAACTAAATCAACAAAATTATTTGCTTGAAACAGCATATTTGTTTGCTTGTCCTCAAGCGTAGAATTAAAATTTGGTGAACTCCACTAAATGGGTTTTTCTGTGTATAAAAAATGTGCATGGTTGTATTTTTAAACTCCAAAATTCTGAGTAGATCTTAGGTTTTCTTAAATTCCAAATGTAAGTGTATACTAGAGACACCTTTTAAGTTTTTACAAAAACAATGAATGAAACAAAACTTTTAGGTACAAATCGTTTTATTGTTTTTCAAAATATTCGCCATTAAGATTTATGCATTTTTTTATGCGTTCGAACCAATTCTCGAAACATTTTTTCCACTCAGGTGGTACCTCCAAAACATGGTTTTTGTAAAATTCAACAGCTTTTGAGGTGATAAAAATCGTTGTCCACCCATTTTTTATTAGGTGATCAATCATAATCATAATCATAAATCATACCTTTACATCCTCCAACAGCTTTCGCCTATTACGGGGGCATCAGCCGGCCATAAGTTATTATTACGCCCGCGTCCGTAGAGCGTCTGAAGCATTCGCCAAATTTGGAGTAAGGAAAACTACGGCGAACCTTACTCTGAAAGTTGCGGACCCGGGATTCAAACCCGGTACCCCGAGACTAGCGCCTAGGCAATGCGTTACCAGTGCTGTATAAATCAATGAATGTGGGCAATGAGACATTAATTCGATGTTTTTCTAAATAGTCAATTGTTTGACATACTGTGTGAGAGCTGGCATAGTCATTATAAAGCATGATGCGTTGTTGTCGATTGTTTTTACTGACTTCATCGATGATTTCTGGCAAACAAATTGCTGTATACCACTCAGCATTACCTGTTCTTCAATCCTCCACAGAACAGAACAGTACAACGAAAGAAATAAGCAATCATTTGCTTGGAAATGCTTCGTGGACGAATAACTTTTATTGGACTCGGTTCATCTGGGAACACCCAAACAGTTGATTGTTGCTTATTTGTACGAGCCTTCCGGCTACATATATCCAAGCTTCGTCACTTTTTACGATGCTGTATACGGGTTTAGAAATTTCTCTGTCGAATTTTTTGAGCATTTCCTAACACCAATTGACACGGACCCTCTTTGTGCTTGAATCAATTTATGCGGAATCCATTGGGAACAGATTTCTTTCATATCTAAATGTGCATGCAAAATCGAATGTAATGCCGTCCACGATATACCTAAGGATGCGTCTATCTCACGGTAGGTCACATGCCGATCCTCTTCAATCATGTTGTGCAATCCATCGATGTCTTTTGGAGCAACAATCAATTTTGGTCGACCTTCACGAGATTCATCATTGATGGAAGTACGACCACTACGGAATTTTGCAAACTATTTGTAAACAATCTTTTCTGATGGTGCTTCATTACCAAAAGTTAAATGAAGCGATTTAATGCATTGTTGTTGTGTTAGGCCCTTACGAGAATTATAAAAAGTCAACGAAACCCTTCATATGAAATTTCCATTTCTTTCCACAAAATTGTTTTTTTCAAACGCTCTCTGTAAACAAACGACTCGGCCGATTTCTGTTCTGTTACTGTTTCAACAATAACAAATGTCAAATTTTATGAAAATAGTAATGTCAAATCTCAATATCGTCATCTAGTGGCTGTTTGTAAAAACTTAACATGCTATCCTTGTGTGGTTAATAGAGCTTTACCTACTTTTAGCAATTTAGAATTTCCGTAATCTAAGAATTCTACGTAATGTAGGAATGAAACTGAAAATGCGTATAAATTTTGAATAACTGTTTCTTTTATTGTACTTCTAGGCTCTCTTGGTTTATCAGTTTTTATCTCACCATTTCAATTTTGTTTCAAATTTGTTACATTGGGAAATATAAGTTCCACATTAGTTGTTAAATCTTGAATTAATATAACTTGTTTTGTACAATTAACAATGTTATGAATTATTATAGCTTTTACAACACATTTATTGTTGTTGGCAACGAGGCATTCTGGTGAAAATTGGCATATAAAGTTCTGCTTGTATACCGTATAGTTATTACGACGTGCAAACTTATCATCATCAACAGCAATGACATTAGCGTCTAGCTCAAATTCATAAAATAGTGAGTTTTCTAAGTGCATCGATACCCTGTATAAATTATAATTAACAAAATAATTATTAGGTAATAAAGGTATGCTTACGTGAACTTTGACAACATCTTATGGATATGGTTATGGACAGTGCGAGGGGGATCTCACAGCTTTTAAGCCATAATAAGCCCATTATACATCCCCTCTATATTAAATTCTTCATTAAAATCTAGATATTGGAGTAGGGGAGGTAGAATTTTCTTACTCAAGCCAAAACCTTTTACATGCTCTACATAATTAATTTTAATTTTGTAAGCCTGTTTTAGACATTTCGTGAGGGGCCTAGTTAAATTCGCGAAATGTGGTGTAAATTTGAAAATTATGAAGGTCTATTTCAAGGCGTTAGCTGCCGAAAAGAAATTCGCCACGGTAACAGGGAAAGGACAGGAAGAAACGGCCTTCTATGGAAACGCATCTGTAATGTTGGAGGACATGGTGTTAAGGCTATTGGGATCATCAGACGAACCATCAATGGGCCCAAATTCCGACGAAAGCATGATACCATAAGGTAAATCAAAAATGGCTAACATATTGTAAATTAGTCTCACTGCTTACATGATTAAAAATGTGGTGCTTGCCCAAGATCCTTGGACTGTAAAATGATCCATTAAAGGTTTTAAAGGAGTGCTGCGGTATGGCGGACAAAGGTCTGAACCCTGGAATCAGCATTGTAGCAAGAAAAAGTCTAAACATATTAATTCCATTGCCGAATTTTTGTTGTAGATATTTAGTGGCTCTTAAAATCACTGTGAAGATGAGAGGCAGCTTGTACTCGGATCCGTCTACCTTCCGTGCGGCCGAAAATGAGGACTCCCGCCGAGGAAGTCCGACGCCTTGTGGAGAAATGTCGTCAAGGAAGCCTTCTAGGTTGTGACGCGAGCGCTCTATACCTTAATGGGGAGCAACGGCACAAACAAAAGAGGTAGTTATTGCTCGATTATTTTATTGCTAATAGTCTTGAGATAAACAGTAAAGGTAACAAACGGACCTTTGTTATTTCCGGACGAAAGGAAGTCATTGCCATAACGGTCGATATCACGTTAGCGTGTACTATGGTGATACAGTGGCACGTGTCTGAGGTTCACCAATTGAGAGCACTACAAAGAGTGTCTAAGAGGGGAATTCGGGCGCTGTCCCGCTAACACAGCTGATCTGAAAATAATGGAAAACGATGTACGTACTGCGATTAAGATAGCCTTCGAGGAGGCTTGCCCCGGAATTGTCAAAACCTCAAAGAAAGTGCTCTGGTGGCATGTGGGACTGTGGCGATCCTGAGAGTGACTACTAGGAGACTATTTAATCGGCAAAAGGTGAAAAAGGCTTCCTGGAGAAAGTACTGAGGAGGTATCGAAAGATTGCCCGACGGAGTACGACACCAGAGGGCTCTTATGAAGGAAATGGAGGGAAAAATAGGTTCCCTTAAGATATAAATGGGAGGATATACAGAAACCGAGAAGGAGATGACGGGGCTACTGTTTCATTTGCACTTTCCGGTGTCTAGAACTCTCGCTGAACAATAGGTGGAGCGTGTAGAACACGAAGCGACCCTAACAAGAATGGCTCCAATGGACAACTAGAACACTGCTAGGCAGGTGGTAAACGTATCAAAAATTAAATGGGCGTTTAACAAATTCCAACCATTAAAATCTGTAGGAAAGGACTGCATTTTCCCAGTACTTTTACAATAGAGCTTGGACCTGCTCGTTTCCTTCCTATGCACGATATACAGAGCAAGTGTGGCACTGGGATAAGTGCCCAGAACATAGACAATAACAAGAGTTGTCTTTATACCGAAGACTGGATGTGATTCATATTACCAGCCGAAGTAGTTTAGACCTATCAGTTTGACATTCCTTTTAAAGGTCACTAAGATTTTTGCTGCTCAGTGGTCACCAATATGCTTATTAAATGGGCAAATCTTGCGAGTTTGCAACTCGTGTTGCCTCAAAAATTTTGCATACGCATATGCTAAATTATTGCGCTAGACGTCTTGTTGGATATTGAAGGTGCTTCTGAGAACGCATCTTTACCATCGATATACACAGCCGTGATGAAACGGGGACTAATAGCACGTTATGCACCTGGATCACTCCAAGGCTTGGGCATCGCAATAAATACGTTGCCGTGAATGGTTACACCGTGGGAGTGAGTGCCGCCAGAGGATGCCCCCAGGAGAGCGTTCTTTCATCCCTGCTTTGTTGTCTGGTGGCGGACGATTTGCGGAGGTTAGAAGATGAGGGTTATACAGTGGTAGGTTTTGCAGACAATATAACCATACTAACGAGTGCTAAATTCGAAAATACCACCTGCAACAAAATGCACGGTTACTGAGGGGCGGTGTGAAAAGCATCGAGTAACGGTAAATTCTCCCAAGACTAACCTTGACCAGTACCAGACATGTATGAATGAAACGATTAGGAGTACTCCCATGTACCTATGTTTAGTACCCTTACCAAGAGTAACGGAAGTTAAGTCTAAAAGTGATCCTGGGCAGCAAACTCATCTTCAAATTGTATGTTATAGAAGCTTCAAATAAAGCAACCAGGGCATGATTGACCTATAAGCGCATGTTTGGTAGAAAATAGGGATTCCCAATAATATATTCCATATCAAAATTGTAATTTCGTATTGTTAAATAATATCTGTAAATTCTATTATTCATAATTCTTGTTTTTAAAATCGACGATAATGCTTTATTGTCACTATGTTCAATAAATTTTCGACCTAAGATGTACAATTTAAATTTAGTAATGCTGTAAACAATTGCTAACATCTCCTTTTCTGCCGTGATGGCGGACAACTTCCTGGAAATGAACGAAATTGGACATTTCGTACCATCCTCATCGTACTGGAAAAGTATACGTCCAACTGCATTATCGCTAGCATCTGTCCTAATGAAGAATGGTTGCTTGAAACTTCGTGTGTGATTTTATACACACACACATCAAACACCCATCACAACATTAACTGTAAGTAATTTTAGCAGATAAATCTCATTTTTGTAAGTGAAATACTTAAAATAAACGTAGAACTGATTATCTCCCTATTCAAATCTTTTAATCGTTATTTGTAACATCACAATATATATATATATATTAGCATACGTAAGGATTCATTTGTAGTCGCGAGTCCAATACATTTAGCGAATAATGTTGTCGATTGTGCTAGGAGCGTCCTTGATTCCTTTCGCGCGCTCTCCACCTTATACTTTTATAGCGGGCAAACGTTGTAACACTGTCCATACATTTTAGCGGTTCACTTTACTACAGAACTTGCTAACGCGGTATATGCAACATGCTTAATTTTTGATATTGGCGAAATGAATTGTAAAAAGCCAAAGAACATCGACATTTAAGGGATGGGCTTTCAAACTAAAAGCAGTATTTAATAATCCATAACGGTCTATAAACCCAGGAGTTTACATTTAAATAATGTTTTAGTATAAATACAATAGTATGAATAAACTGTATCCATATCTCTATCTCCTATTCTCTCTTTAAAAGCTCGTATAACATCGTGTTGTAAGCAAAAAGTAAAGCAAACACAGAGAACGTTCATGAAATCTCATTCTTGCTTTTGATAGCGTCTAGCGTCTCATTCTCCTCTGTTTCCCTCGCCACATCTACCGTTTTAAGATAGAAATACCTCCAGCGTGAAATGATTACAATGAAAGCTTTATGGTACAAAAAATGAAGAGAAATATCTGTCTCATTGTAATCCTGCTGACAGGCAACCCTTGATAAGAGAATCTTATTAAATGCAAATGCACAAAAGTGAACTACTAGAAATACAAGCAATGTGACGTGCGTTCGCTAAATAAAGACGTCATAGTAAAAATACGTGTTTATAAAATACGTTACCAGGAGTAAAAATATGTTTGAAAGGAGCCGGGATGCTTATTATACTGCTAGCTACTCCACAAGCTTCTAAGTGTTCGTTTCCAATAATGAAAGCAAAAAGTATACACATATGTAGATAAAGTGAACATATGGGCAATACAAAAACCCCATTTCACAAAATGCGTTGAAGTCTATAAAATGTTAATATAACGAGCATGGAAAATGTCAGAAAAAGTTGAAATAAAATAATTCGTGTTTGAACTACACGTCCTTTGTAGTCACTTACTTCCAAACTTGCTATGTAGTCCTGAGTGATATTAACGATGCCTTAAAGGGAGATATATAGTAGCAAACACTAAAGCAACGGCACGCTCCGCTCCACACATATTGTTTGATTAATTCGGAACAATTGTTTCGGGAATTCCTGGAGTCCCATTGTCAACTGTACATTGGAAACACATTATAGCAAACCGTTCTAACAAAAATTTACAGAAACCGTAAAATTAACTCGGGATTCATTTACAATCAATATTTTAAAAATCGTTTCCAATTAAACCTACTAGCTAAAATACACGATTTCCTTCACTTCTTCCCAATACAAAAATTATACCTATTGCCTAATTCTTCTACACTTAGGCTCAAAATTTTAGATCGACTTCGTTTTTGAAGAATTTTGTGAACTTTTACCAGATATCCTTGGCAACTTGGCGATCCACCATATCTGATGTAATCTTACTTTAACATATAATGCAGCAGGTAAAGCCACATTTTTTATATATATGTATGTACCAACTTCGTATTTAACGTTAGACATACTGACGACTAGATAATTGTAAAATAATAGAATTATTTAAGTTTTATATTTAGCAACGGTTTTAATATTAAATTATGGCACCTAGAAAGAGATTGTCCTAGGCTTCTTACTTGGAATCTTATAAAGTAAAAGTAAATTATATTGGTGCACAAACATATATAGAAGCATGCCAATTACGGATTCGCCACAATTCTACTGTTACCTCGTTGCTCTGTATTTATTACTGCGATATTTAAACATCTTGTGTAATAAATCTGTTCACATTACTGTAACTTTGCTACATAGAATAAAATTACTAAATACTTATAGGATAGGCACAAAAAACAATCAAATTGAATCCTATGCGGAAATAACGTTGTAAATGACATGAATATATAAATTGTAAATTACATGAATATATAAGGTTGTTTTATAAAAATACAGCGTGCGTTTTATATTCCATGTGTTTTTGAATAACTTTTAAATGAAACATTTTTTGTAATTTATATTGATTATATTGATATATTGGTCTCTAACATTATTTATGAAAAAATGACCACCCCTGGCCATGGTGCAAATCCGAGCTCCTTTAAGCATGTTTTTTTATGATATTATCGCAGACTTCTGGTGTTATTTCGGCAATTTTGTTTCGAATGTTATCCTCAAGTATCAGGATTGTGGTTGGGTTGTTTGTGTACATCTTTCCCTTCAAGTATCCCCATCGGAAATAATCGGAGGCGGTCAAATCAGGAGATCGTGAGGGCCAATCGATATTACTATTTTCTTGACATTCTTCAGTCAGGGAAAGTTTCTCGCAAAATTTGCTTCGTAGCACGACATGTGTGTGATGTGGCAAAGATCTGTTGGGACCACATGTGCTATAGTCCCAATTCATTCAATTTGGACACAACTTAGTTTTCTATGTCACGATAACGATTACCAGTAACTGTTGTAGCATAACCTCTAGCATCCTAGCATCCTTAAAGAAATATGGCTCCATGATGCCGCCGGCCCAAATGGCGCACCATACAGTCACTCTGCGAGAGTGTAATGATCGTTAGTGTACCAAATGAGGATTTTTAGTGTCCCAATAGCAGATATTTTGTTTATTAACAAAGCCAAATCGAATTGTGTCTCGTCGCTCACGATGATTTTTTGCCAAAGATTTGGGTCGTCTGCACCGCGCTGTAAAACCTGAGTACTCCAATTTCGCCGTCTTTCAAGATTATTTTCCTGTAGGCCTTGCGTTAATTGAATTTTATACGGGAATAAATGCGAATCTGTTTTGAGAATTTTTAACAAACATGATGAAGGCATTCCGAATTCATGTGCGGGGCGTCGTTGAGAGGTGCCCGAGTTTTCACGAACACTCTGCCTCACTGTATCAATATTTTCTCTGGTACGTTGGCTACGTTTTCGCCCAGACTTTGCTTTATCTCCCAGTGTATACAAATTGTCAAAATTATTCATTATACGCTGAAGAGTTGATTTGCTTGGCATGTGATTAACACCAAAAATCTCGCGCAATTTTCTTTGCGTATTCACAACTGAACACTTACTTAAATAAAGTGATAATTTCAATACGTTGTTGCGGCATTAGATGTCCCATAATAAATTGTTGTCGCTCTCTACAACTATCAAATATAAATTGTCAAATGACAGCTAAACCAAAATGGCGGAGAAACAAATCGGCTTGGAATATAAAACGCACACTGTAGGTTAATTAGGTTACCAAATCACTTATCTTGAAAACTTCTGTTTTACTTATAAGGGGAATATGGATCATATAGCGTTAGGTCTATCATCTCAGTTTTGTTACATGTAGGTTGCATAACTCGTGGAAAACGTTTTTGTCGATTTTTTGCAAATGCACATTTTGGCGCTTACAACGTTGTTTCGGCATAGCACTCAATTGTATCTATTCAATTACATCAAAAAATGTTCATTGGAATTAGTATCTCTCCGTGAGACATAACAGTACTTTTACAATATAGTTAGTTGTCTTACAAAATATTTGTAAATAACTGTCATACTTAATGCTAATATAGGTCATGGTATTGGTGGAGTAATTCCCGGCAAACACAATGTGAACAGAGAGAAGAAAGTACTAGCACACGGACATGTTTCTGCCTACACGGCGTCATCAGCGCGGCTACGATCACTCTCCCTCTGCTGTCTGCACTATGTCTACCTCTTGGTTTATGCCCCCAATGTCCATAACAGCACTGTAAATGTAGCGGGCATCTGTATTTTGGTGTGTGTCACCACGGTCTAGGAAGGCATGGCTATGTTTCTTGGCGCTAGGGGGAGCCGGGAAATATTTTTAGTGCTGTTTTGGACATTGGGCACATAAACCGAGAGGTAGGCATAGTCCAGACAGCAGAGGGCGCGGCTCGTAGCCGCGCTGATGGCGCCGGGTAGGCAGAAACATGTCCGTGTGCTAGCACTTTCTTCTCTCTGTTCGCAATGGTGTTTGCCGGGAATGATTCCACCAATACCATGAGCTATATTAGCATTAAGTATGACAGTTATTTACAACTAACTATATTGTAAAAATACTGTTATATCTCACGTAGAGATATTAATTCCAATGAACATTTTTTGATGTTATTGAATAGATACAATTGAGTGCTATGCCGAAACAACGTTGTAAGCAATAACATGAACTATATTAGCATTATTTTTGGTTTTGTTACTAGGCATTTTTTTCCTGTGTAACTGTCATACTTCTTTATTCGACAGGATATTCTGTACACATTTTTAAAGAAAATGAAAATAATCCTGAGCTGTGACAATATTTGATAAAAGTAGCCAAACAATCGAAAGCAGAGATCAAAGCTGAAGAAAAAAAAACATTTTTATTTAAAATAAAACTGCCAACTATTTCTGGTGTAGCTGGAAGTGTGAACATATTTTAATTAAATACTGTTGATAATTAACTACGCTTAACCCCAAAAATTTTGAATTATGTTGTTTTTACATATTTATAAACTTTTAATGGACTAGTTGTGAGTCGGCCTCTATGTAGTGTCGATGATATTGAAATATTCATATTGTTGCAACTCGGTAGAGACAGTACAATAACGATTTTTCTTGGAATCATAAATTCTAATTCTGTGAGATACACGGTATTCAAGACACTTCAATCACACGAAACCCACACAAAAGTAGAAAATAACTCATCAATCATTCATAATCAATAGACCACCGTAGAAATGTAGTCATGACTAATATTCACTGTTAAACTACATAAAATTACACACAAAACTAAAAAATTTTCTAGGGATGGAACAATAAAACTACCATTAAATAAACGAGCAGGATGTTATCTCTATTATATCTATAGTACAGTGCAAACATGAAATAAAAAAGCTATAATTTCTGAGTCAAAGCTGAAAATCATAAAATAAAAGCCAACCAATCACTTTGTAGACTTAACTTGTATTTGCTGCTTACCTCCTGAAAGAATAAAAATGTTGGTTATAATGCGCTTACAATAGATGAGCGTATAAAATTTGTGGATTTTTTTTATTTCAAGATATTTAAAATACACTGAAGATGTCAACTGCAAATGAATTAAACGGAAAATTACATCGTCGACATCACAAACAAACATGATGAGTGAAATGTGTGCTAATATTAACAAATATAAATAAAAGCTGTATAATAAAATGAATACATGTACATGTATAAATAAAATTGCGAAATAGTATTGTAATCTACTTTTGAATTGACAAGGAAAGGTTTCTGTTTTGGTCAAGAAACGGTTTTGGACGGTGAAATCGGGTTTTGAAAATCGGGGTTTTTTGCGTTTTTTGTCTATTATTTCTGCATGATTTCTGATTTAAAATATAACATATAATAACACATTAATATAATAACACAAAGGTGCTTAGCATTTTTAAAATGGGTGTGTATCAGTTTTCGTGGTGATTATATTCACATTGAGATACCATTCGAAACGGATCTATGCCTTTTTGTCTTAGCGTCTACATTGATACCATAAAATAGCTATAAATTTGAAGACGCAGTATACACTTATCTATATTTCTAGTGCAAATAAGACATTTATTAAGAAAAGTTTTGACATTCATTTCTTATTGATCAATTACATTTTTTAAATTATACAATTTATGTCAGGCGACCGATCGTGTAGTCACGTTACTGATTATGAAATGTAGTGTGGAGTGATGATTGATCCAAGCCAGTGATAAGTAAAATAATAGAATCGTGTGACGTTAAAATAATCTGTATCGATATTATTTACTGTCACATGTTTAGATTATTTAATTTGCATATTCATATAAATAAGCAATATTCATTTGCTTGCTACACCAGTCAAAAAATTATATGGTAAACATAAGCCCGTTCAACATTATACAATTATTAATTATAACATATGAATACAAGACACTTCTTTTGAATTTGAACCAACGATGCTACCGTTTTTGACGCCTTAAAAAAACAAAAATACCAAAATAGTCGCAAATATCCCCTAATAATTTTCGTAGTGCGTCACCTCCATTCAGGGTGCCAGCCAGCTCGTCGGCGAGGGAGTAGTTCGAAACTACTCACAAAAAAGATTCTCAAGGCGCCACTTGTTCATTGAATGGATAAACAGAAACCCACAAAGTTGTTAAAAAAACCATTAGGGGAAGAAATAAGCGTTGCGGGACCATTAGAAAAGAAAACCGCAAATTATTGTATAACAGAGCATTTAATGCCCCGTGGCAAAAAAACATAAAAAAAAGATAAAAATATTTCGAAACGTTCAGCATTAGCCAAGCTTGAAATAATTGATCAAAAAAAGTATTGTCAATATACTTTTTTCTTATTATTACTTTTTTTAATTATACCCGTAAGGTGGATAATCCTGACCAAAGTTTCGATTTACAGAAGATTATGACAAATGTAAAGGTTAACAATTAAATATCACTACTAATCAATCACAATAAATTCAACTATAAATGAGCTAACAACGTGGTACTGATATTATACCATACTGGTATTATACAGAGAAAAGTTAATTAAATGAGCTCCAGTCAATTAAATTACCCTAAAATATGTTTAAGACAGTAAAAGAAATTTCTTAAAATATCAAAATATGGATGTAATGTTTCCAAAATTTAAACCTCGTGAATTAAATAATGTTTTCAGAATTTAAATAAAAATAAAAAAAAATAAACGCGTGAATTAAGTAATCTCGACTTATATTTAATGAAAGGTAATAATTGACATAACTTGTTTTGTTGAGTTTTGAAGTGTTCAACAAAAATGTCTAACATTTGTGGTTTGCAAAAGAAATTAACAACAAGCACTTAGCTGGTCCCGGCAGGGTGCTGACTGTACAGGGATAGCGATGCCTGCTCCAAGATTCTTAATTCCAGAAACGTTCAGCCAAAAAGGCAAGGTCACACGTAAATCCAAAATAGGTGGTTCCAAAAAAAGGTAATATTCTATAAATATAAGGCCAAAATCAAGTATTTCCATAAACAAAATTTTCAAAACGAAGTATCAAAACAGTGTATCACGAATAGGTAAAACCAGAAAATAGGTAAAATCCAGAACAAGAAAACACCTAGAAAAAAATAAACGAAACCCCAAAATTACTATGTGAAATATAAACAGAATAAAAGCTTAGCGTTAAAACGGGGTAAATGATTAATAAGATGGTGATGAATTAAGATCTTGACACCACACGTGGCACATTCAAGATGGTAGCCAGGGACGCCGAAATCAAATCCTGTATAATAGTAATCCGGAGCCGTTCTTGCCAAAATTTCCAACCAAAATCCAAAATCAACCAACGGCATCGGTTATAAGTAGGTTTCCACAAATATCCACACAATGTGATAAAATTCCCAAACTATAAAATTGGACTCACTACTTCACGGACGTCACTCTAGACAGTTAAGCCACAAGTGATTAAAATGGAAATTGAACGCAAGATCAAATTCATCTCAGCCGGAAAATACGCCACGGACGGTATAGGCTGTCCCAGAATTAGGGAGTTGGAACTGAATGATTAAAATAGCATATTACATAAGTAAGATTGAATGAATATAAAACATCAATTAAAGAAAGCACCAACCATTATAAGGAGCTTAGTTACATGCCTGCAATTTGGAACGGACCTTCCACACGAAGAACTTATAGAATGCACCGAGATCTGTCGCCTTCACGAACAGCTGTTCGACGCATAACCCTTAGATGTAAACAGAAACACTTCCAATTAAAAAGAAACCCATTATAACTCAATTCTAGCGATAAGAGAATTAACATTAAGGCGAAAAGCAAATCCAATGATGTATGCGATACCCAAAGTAGCAGAAAGAATAACAAAAAGGTAAATAACTAAAAGGAAATGCCATAAACAAGTAAAATCTGTTAGAGATTTTAATGGAGCATACATGAGTATCGTAATAGACTAAAATGTCAAAACCTAATTGAGGACTGCGAAAGAAGGTTAAGCCGAACAACTTTAAATGAAAACATAAACAAAAAATTTAACAAGTTAAGGTAAGCGAAGCTATACAGTGTAGCTGAATTTAAGAGCTTGTCATGTAGGTTAAGAGAAAAATATAATGCAAAACTTCCCAAAATGAAACGTTAAATTATACGATATCAGAAATAAAAGTCTGCACATAACACTGTGCACGAAAAGAAAAATAAAACGTAACAACGAATGGATTAGAATATTTGGATGAGCATCGACCAGTTGCGTCAGAAATAGTGGAAAAGTATGAGGAATCATTACGGGAAAATATTAAAGAAACGATACAAGAAGAATTGGAAGAAACCTGCACAAGCAGTTAAATATTGGCGAAGTGGGAACAAACGAAGGTTGGCATTAGAAAATGTACAAAAAAGTGATGCAAAAGGGAACAAGTTATTGGCATTTTCGGAGTATGCATTTAATAGGTTTGCAGTTAATTTAGATATGAATTTAATTATTCATGATTGGGATTTACGACGATGGGCTCTACGGTCAAATGAACAGGGGAAGTTAAATCACTTCGAAGCTCCTGATAAATGGATGGTCCATTCCAAAAGGGCTCATAGAACAGTTTCAAGAAATAGAACCAAATTTTGTAAGTCGCTCATATGGAATTGATGATAATGAATTGAAAACCACTGCACTTGCTTTTGTAGAAGACATAAAGTTGTCCGACTTTGTAATACAAAGTCATTGATACAAAACCAGTTATCCGCACCAAGATATTGAAATTTATTTGTATATGCTTGGTTTGAAAGCGGCTTCTTTTAAAATAAACCATATTTCGACTATCCCATTGAGAGTGTCTTTGGCAACAGCAATGACGGTTTTTCCCCTTATTGTTCTACTTCTAGCGTGCCTGCTTTCATTCCATGTTCAAGATGCAGTCAATTTTTATCTTTTCAACACTTCTATGTAAACTATCATTACCTACCATGATGAATAAATTTATAGCACACACCTTTGAATATTCAATAAGAAACATGCAATAAAAAACGTTCAATGCACATCAAAATGTTGTTTTATAGATTAACGTACGTATGTAATAGTTAATGGATTTATGTATACCAACATTGAAATAATAAACTCGGACTCATATGTTAGCAGTCTTATTTAGTGTTTAAATGATATAGACGAATACTATATATAGTCATTTTGCAAGGTCAATGATGGTGTTAAAGCAAAAATGCATACGTTTGCTTCGAATGGTAAGCCAAAGTGGATATAATCACCCCATAAGCAGAAACACACCATTTTGGACATAGAGGTGGGAGTGACGCCCATTAAGTCCTTTGGATCAAGGTTAGTGTGCTTCGGTAGCCGTTCAAAAATACTAAACACCTGTGCATATCGGTAATTTTTATGAACAGCGACTTCAGATGGGTTTTCAAATACATGATGGTATACATATAAGTACATAGTAATTCGTGAGCATGTACGAACGAACATGTAAATATACGAGGTACTTTATCTTTCTAACCTGATACGATGACTCGTAATCACACTTTCCAAATGTAACGTGAAATTGAAAGTACCTTCATGCTACGTAAGTTTGAGTACGCAAATTTAAGGTGTTTTATATTTTTATAGCATGTAAAATCGCAAGCGCTATGTAATTTAGCAGCCTCGCGAGTTTTATTATAGGATATATTATAGGATCGTTCACGCTCTATCTATTCAACTATTTATTTAAGGTTGTGCTAGTTTTAATTTCATAATGTTGGTGTTTTACATATGGATATACCAGCAAAATGAATACAAACCCAATGTTTATTATATTTTAACAATGTGAAAAAAATTGGAAATACTGTTGATAGTTTAATGTCTAAAATCGTTTTGCAGGCTCCATCTCCATAAATAAATCTGCACAAATTAATTTCAGTTTAACGAATGAACAGTTTGGAGATTTTCCTAAAAAATTAATATTTCAAAACACAAATTATAAACTTAAAAGAAGAAAATTATATTTTAACTGATATTTTAAATTAATGTTGTATCCAGTAACTTTGATACTCCCTCTAGTAAAAAATTTTATGCAGTTTTTGTTCTTAATCCTGTTCCATTGCAACGTGTGTAGTATTGCATACAATGAATTATACAGTGCGGTCCTAAAGTGCCCCCCATGCTAACTTTTGAACGACAGAAGCTAGCGTTTTTAGCAAAAATAGATCGATTTCTATATTTTGTTAGCTAACTTTTGCCGTTACAGGCATATCAATTGTATTTCCGGTTTCACCGGAAGTGATGTCAATTTTCTTATTTTAAATAGAACATCCTGTATGTTCTTACGTTTTTGGAAAGGCAATCGAAAAGCAACTCCAACGACACCACATATGTTATACTTTAACTTAAGAAATATCACGATATACTGCAATAAAAGTTTTAGTAATCTGTTTTTGTTGTTACGCAAAGTTGCATAGGAAAGAGCGCCAAATTGTTTCTGATCTAAAGAGCTCGTTGCTAAGCAAAGTAATCATAACAAATGCCAAACTGTCAAATCTCAATTCGACAAGCATAAATTATTCTTGTTGTTTATTGTTACTATATCTTGCATTTATCATACGTTCTTTCTTTGGTCTCGTTACTATTTAAATACGTTAGTTTTTAATAGACAATACTTCTCTTTTTAGGTTTTTTGTGTTATAAGTAACGCTGGCCACGAGCGGTACCGCGCATCGGCGTAGAATCAGTTCGGATCGAGAGGAATGGTAGTATTACTTCGTCTGCGGAGCAGTACGGACATTTTCGCTGCCGGTCATTTGCGCAATTGTTTGTCGGACAAACTTCGAAAATTTATTGCAGAAATTCCAGACTCAATATATGAAGGTGCTAAAATTAAATGTGTAATCTGTAAAATTCCGTTAATGTGTTGGTCCAGGCAACATTGTCTACGACACGTAAATAGTGAAGAGCATGTCTCAAAACGAAATTGCGCACGAGACAATGAAAAATTTATATTTAATTTATGCGTTACGTTTATCGCATGCAATATACCGTTTAATTTACTAGACAAGGAACCATTTATCTGCTTTTGGAATAACTATTCGGAGTGCAAATTACCTAGTCGAACATCGTTACGAAGAATTGTGCCATCTGCACGCGAACATATTGAACAAAAAATAAAATCGGAGTTGAAAGATCAAAAATTGTGGTTATGTGTCAACGAAACAACAGATCGGAAGAAACATTCTGTTCTTAATGTGATGGCACGCAAATTGGAACCTCATCAATCGGCACCTTCAATTCTATTAGTCTCCAAACGAATACAATGTACTGCCGAATGTACTGCCGAAGTAATTTCAAAATTAGTGTTAAATACATTGGACAAGTTTGAACTTTCAACAAACCAACTCTTGATGTTAGTGAGTGATGGAGCTGCAAACATGCTTTCTGTAGGCCGGTCTCTTAAAAAGGATTCTGCTAATTTGTTACACATTACGTGTAAAATTCATGCTCTCAATCTTGTGGCGGATAATATCAGAAAATGTTATCCTGAGGTAGACGCTTTAATAGCGCATACCAAAGCAGTATTTGTCAAATCACCGAAACGTATTCGCGAATTTCACAGACTGTGCCCCCGTATACCAAAGCCAGCAGAACCTATTCTAACTCGTTGGGGAACATGGTTGCAGGCCGCGTTTTATTATCATAAATATTTTGACAATATTAAGAACGTGGTTTTACAATTCGATACAAAGGAAGCTGCCGCTATCCAGAAAAGCCAGTCGAAATTTCAAGATAGTCAGGATAAAATGGATTTAAAAATCATTCACGACAATTACTTCGGGCTAGCAGATGCAATAGAAAAATTACAAAATCCTGCGGTGCCGTTAGAAGAATCTCTACAAATAGTGCAACATGTTCACGCACAGCTATGCGCGATTGAAGACGCAAAAAATGTTTCTGTTCTAGAAAAATGTGAAAGTGTTTTTGAGAAAAATTCTGATTTTGGCACATTAAGACACATTTGTGAAGGTGCGTCAACAGAATCGTTAAGTTATTTGAAGGATTATTTTACTTACGCAAATATTACGTCACTAGATGTAGAACGTTCGTTCTCTGCATATAAACGCATTTTTTCCTCATGTCGTATTAGTTTTGCCGAAACAAATCTAATGTTGCAGATATTTAACAGACATTATTCACTTTGTGATTTCACGGAGGACTCTTAAAATGGTAAGTGTTTGAGCACGTGTTATTTAATTTTTATTTAAAAGATGAGCGAAATTATTTGCGGCAGCAAACATCTCTATTAGCAGAATAACTCTAGTGGAACGCGAGGCCTGGTCGACTCTACGCTACTGCGCGGTACCGCTCGTGGCCAGCTTTAGTTATTACTTTAGTAATCGATGTGTTGGTTCCTGTTCTGACGAACATTTTTGTTTGACGTAGTGTGAAGACCGGTTTTGGCGGTTGCCATTAAGTGACTGGTGGTGCGGTGTGAGAATAATGCGTCTTGTGTGTTGTTGATTTGCGTGTTCATTAACTTTCCTGTGTATTTGTGTTTCTTGCTTTTCTGTTGTGTCGTGATTACTTCCATTATTTCTTATATGGTCCCTGGGCTGTGTCTGTTCGTATTGAGGTGTTCTGCGTAGTTCGAATCTGTTTTGTTATGTACGAAAGATTTGATGTGCCATTTGAATCTTGTATTGAATTTGCGTCCCGTTTGGCCTAGGTATTGCATGTCGCATGTGTTGCATGTTAATTTGTATACACCACCTAGGGTGTACTTGTCACTATTGTCTATTTTTGAAGTGATTCTATATTTTATGTTGTTGTCTGTCTTATATGCGATCTTGAGTCCATGTTGTTTGATTATTTGGTTATCTTGTGTACGTATGGTGCCGTGTATGTGGATGTTGCCCAGGTTGAATCTCTTGAGTCCGTTTGTGCTGTTTGTGTTGCAGGTTTCCTAAGCTTGTTTTTTGTTTGTGTGTATATTCTGTTTAGTGTGCATTGGTTGTAACCGTTTGCCTTAATTATGTTCAGTTGTGCGGTGTAGTTTTTGTTGTTCATCAGTATGCTTTCTAGGCGGTGTAGCATGCTTCTGAGTGCTGCGTGTTTATGCTGTTTCGGGTGATTTGATGTGGCGTGAATGACGTTATTTCTTTGAGTTGGTTTCCTGTATATTTGAAATTCTAATTTATTTTTGTTTGACTATTGTTATGTCCATGTAGTTAATTGCTCCGTTGGTTTCTTTCTCTAATGTGCATTTAATATTCTTGTTTGCTATTGCTTTCTTCGGGTTTTTCGTGTTCTGTTATGCAATTTAGGTTATCTACATATCTAAACCAATTAATCACATTGTATGTTTGTTGAAGTTCGGAGATTAGTTCTTCGAGTTTCTGTAAACATATTTCGGATAATATTCCGGATAATTGGTAATCCATCTTCTTGTAGGTATGCGGTTTTATTGAATAGAAAGTAATTTTGTCGGCATATTACCTCTAATGACCGAATTATCTCCTTTTTCTTAATGTTATCTGTATCGTTTTCTGTAAGTTGTTGTTGGATGTTCAAGGTTTTTTCTATTGGTATGTTTGTATACAAGTTTGTGATGTCGAAGGAGACCATAGTTGTGTGTGACGTTATTTGCGTGTCTTTGATTTTGTGTATGAGATCTATGTTGTTCTTGATAGCGTATCTATTTTTTAACTGTATACGATTTTTGAATTCGTTGGCTACGTGTTTTGAGATCTTGTAAGCTGGCACTGTGGTGAAGTTTACGAGCGGTCTGATTAGTGTGTTTTCTTTGTGTATTTTCGGCAGATGTCGCGTTCTTGGGTTCATGTTTGCGGGGAGGTATTTTTGGTTTTCATCGATGGTTTTTCTGTATTTTATGAGGTTTTTTTATCTGTTGTTGGTATTTATCTGTTGGATCGGTTTTTAGCGGTTTGTATTTGTTGTTTGTTAGGAAGTCTTCGGTTTTGTTTATGTATTCTTCTTTGTTCATAATCACTGAGACGTTGCCTTTATTAGCTTTCTTGATTATTGCGTTGTTGTGTCTTAGTTTTCTGTTTATAATAATAATAATAATAAACATTTATTTTCCCAACAGGCATATTGCCCAATAACAGGAGAAATGTGGGTAAGTATATACACAAAATAAAAACACAATGCAACACATGAAAAAAAAAATAATTTATAGACCAGATGGTGTTGTTTTCAGAATTTTTTTTGTATGTTTGTGCTTGTTTCTCCTTTGATATTATTTTCTCGATCTCGTACGCGGTTATGTGCATCGTCCTGTTCTGTACATCTGTGGGTAGTTTCTGTATGGCTAGTTCAGTGTCTATGATGAGAGTTCCAATGTTCTTTTCCAGTTTGTTGTGTAGGTTGTGTTTTAACCCATTCCGTAGTAGCTTCTCTTCCTGTGTAGTGAACTGTATTTCCGTGAGGTTTATTAGTGCATCGTGGGATTTGTGTGCTGTGGCGTTGTGTGTTGGAGAAAATCCTTTGGCTCTTCGTAATCTGTTGAATTTTTTGTTCAGTGTTGTGTATTTTGTTTGCATGCGTCTATGTACTTCTTCTTTCGCGACAGATTCTACGTGTTCCCATGTTTGATAATTGAATTCGTTGCCGATTTCAGTGTGTAATTTCATTAGTTTTGTGTTCTGAAGAGTTTTCTTTTTATATTGGGCAAACAAAAATGTTCGTTAGAACATGAACCAACACATCAATTGCTTTACGACGAAACAAGGAAATAACACCAACGACGAATTTTATTACTTTAGTGATGACTTTGGTACGAACGATGCAAAATTTCTGGGTTAATCTTAATATATAAATCTGGCAACAATTATTACCTTATTTGCAGTGGTTGTGCAACAAATTGTACAATAATTTAAAACATCTTCTGTTAAAGCAGTTCGCCTTGTAACTTTTATACTATCTATGTTTACTTAGCGCAAAGTTCAAATATTTCCGGCTGCACAAGGGCAGTCTCCATTACGTTCCACTTCATGGTAATTGTTGCCAAATCTACCGAATATTAAAACTAGGTACTTGATGGTTATCTTACGTGGTCCATGTGGAGACCATTCTAAAATCAACAACATAAAAAACGGAAACTTAAGCACATTGCCTATCAAAATCTAACGAACTTACGCAAACCTACCACAATTAATTAATTACAATAAAGTTCGATAAAATGAAGGAGCAACAACAAAACAAGTCAAAATTACATAAAATAATTACGAGCATAAAGAACGAAGGTATGACAAATGCAGGATACAATAATAATAAATAACAAGAATAATTTACGCTTTTGGAATTTCGTCGGCGCATTATGAAAATCTGTAATTTCCTTGGAAATTACCGGTACGAGATTTTTTCAAGTATGTATTTAATTACGTCGGAAATTCGCCGACGGCAGCCACAATATATTAATTAATTAGTGTAATTGGCATGTAAGAATTAAAAATTGTCTGTCGAAATATTATTATATATTTGCAGATAAAAATAATAACCTGATATTAAAAGGTGAACGCTCCAGGCATCAAGGTCCTCGTGATGTAGTGATTAGCATCCCGTCCGGAAAGCGGGGGGTGGCAGATTCGATTCCTTACCGAGACGAGAGTTTTTCAAGTATTTGCCGTTTTAAAACAAAAAATGGCAATAAAAACACTTCAACGTGTGCATATATTCGCTACATTTACCAAACATTTTTATTGCGTCAGTTTTTATTACAGTAGGGTATTGATTTCTAAATTTCACTTTCGTTGGGTGTGAGTCACACATACAAGGTGTGGCAATTAAATAACCGGACTGGTGCTACTATCGGCAAACATCGAGCATGCCACGGTAGGTTTGAACATGTCTGCGTTTATAGATGCTTCCCTCATCCTGAGCTCGATGGGCACGGTTGTACGTCGCTCAGTCTCGCTGCAGCAATCGTCCGTTCAAGTCCTTACGCTAGCGTCGCGTCGGAAAAATGCAGGGTGTTCAGATCGAGCAACGAGTCAACCTCAAGTTTCTTGTGAAACTAGGACAAACTGCTACAGAAGCTCATGCCATGTTAAAGGAAGTGTGCGGAAGTTAGTGTTTATCGCGCACACAAGTTTTTGAGTGGTGTAAAAGGTTTAAGGAGGGACGTCTAAACGACCTAAGACGATCCGCAGCCCGGACGACCCTCAACATAAAAAACGGACGACATTCAGAAAATTAATCAGGCAGTCAATCAACATTATTACGTCGAGGTTCAAACTACTCTTCGTGAACGAGTGAGTAGACGAAGACCCGATTTGTGGAAGAGCAAATCCTGGATGCTCCACCAAGACAATGCGCCAACCTATTTCGCCTTGTCTGTGAAGGCGTTCTTTACGAAATTCGGCATCACCGTGTTGGACCATCCACCGTACTCGCCCGACCTGGCCCCTTGTGACTCTTTTTTATTTCCTAAGGTAAAATGGGAGCTTAAGGGGACAAGATTTGACAGTGTGGAAGGGGTAAAAGCGAAAGCGACGGAGGTTCTCAACAAGCTGACAGAAACGGACTTCCAGCACTGCTTGCGACAGTGGAAAATTCGTATGGAACGTTGTAGGAGATAAACTTTGTAATGTAATTGGTGATCAATAAAATGTTTTGTAGCACCAGTTTAGTTATTTAATTGCCACACCTCGTACACTCTTTACTTATAATACGCGGCCTATGCGACTGATCCGATTCTGTTGCGCAGTTCGATTATGCCAGGCTCAACTATATACTCTTCGAGCAACTGGAACCGCCACGCTCGTATTCTGCTATCGGTAAGTTTTGAGGCAGGCGTACAGAGTGAGAAAGAGGTATAGTGTAGGATCTCTATCACTGTCTGACTCGCATAAATGTATAGGTAATCGTAAGCAGGTAATAGCTTATTCGCTTGTATTATTCGTCTACAACGGTTCTATGTGCTGTTTAAAGCAGTACGTGAAAGTTAAATATTGTAGTTATGTATTTTCATAACTTTAAGTTTTCCTACTGTTGAATTTATTCGAATAATGGACAAAATATTTCAGGCTTTAAACTCGAGAAATCCGTTTGGAAAAAGCGCCTATGAGACCGAGTGCTTTTAACTACTTTGAGAAACTATTTTCAAAAGCAAGTGAATATTTAAAAACAGTTGGTTGATGGAGTTCCTCTAATTTATCATAGCAGAAGAACATTTGCCATCGGATTTCTTCTAAATGAGTAGTACCATTAATTTGGCAAAGGATCCTTTTCACCTACAAGAACATAATTTAAATTATTACGGCCGGGACAATTCGGTATAAGCGTCAGTATAACTGCGACTCGAAAGCCGATCTGTTGTGTGTGCATCTACGCTGTCGTATACTATATCGTAGTTCTACGTTTAGTTTGAAAATGTTTCCTACGTCGCGAAAACGACCAAAGTTGAACACAAAAAGAGAATTTATTGCAGAAATGCCTGATTTAAAGTGTGATGGCGCTAAAATTCAATGTGTAGTATGTAAAATAGATTTAATGTGTTGGTCGAAAAGTGATTGTCTACGGCACGTAAATAGTGCAGGGCATGTTTCAAAAAATAATTCCACACGAAATTATGACAAATTTTAATTTAATTTATGTGTTTATTGCATGTAATTTACCATTTCATTTACTAAGGAAGAAAGTATATGTCTCGTTTTGGAATGAATATTCGGACTTTAAGTTACCAAGTGAGAGAACATTATAGAGAGTTGTGCCGTCTGCTCGTGAGCATGTCGAGAAAAGAATTAAATTGGAGTTGCAAGATAAAGAACTGTGGTTATGTGTGGACGAAACAACAGATCGTAAAAACATTCTGTGGTTAATGTAATGGTACGCACAATGGAACCACATCGACCGTCACCCTCAATTTTACTTGCTTCCAGACGAATACAACAATGCACTGCCGAAGTAATTTCAAAGTTGGTGTTAAATACATTGGAAAAGTTTGAACTTTCAACAAATCAACTGTTGATGTTTATGAGTGATGGCGCCGCAAACATGCTTGCTGTAGGTCGATCTCTTAAAAAACATTGTGTTAACTTGTTGCATATTACATGTAAAATTCATACTCTCAGTCTCGTAGCAGATAGTATCAGAAAATGTTACCCCGAGGTAGACGCTCTAATAGCACATACAAAAGCTGTGTTTGTAAAATCCCCAAAACGTATTCGGGAATTTCATAGACTATGCCCCGGTATTCCTGAACCACCACAACCTATTCTTACTCGTGGGACTAGCGGGTGCGATAGAAAAACTACAAAATTCTTCGTTGTTGTTAGTGGAATCTCTGCAAATAGTGCAACATGTTCACGCACAGCTATGCGCAATAGAAGACGCAAGAAATGTTTGTGTTTTAAAAAGGTTTGAAAGTGTTTTAGATAAAGACTCTGATTTTGGCACATTAAGACAAATTTGTGAAGGTGCGTCAACAGAACCGTTAAGTTATTTGAAAGATTATTTTACTTACGCAAATATAACGTCACTAGATGTAGAACGTTCGTTTTCGGCATACAAAAATACTTTTTCTTCACGCCGCACTCACTTTGCCGAAACAACTTTGGAAACATATCTAATGTTACAAATATTAAATAGACATTATCCACTTTGTGATTTCACGGAGGACTGTTAAAACGGTAAGTGTTTGAGCACGTATCACATTTAATTTATTTTGTGTAAACTTTTATGCGTCCGCCACTGGCTTTCAGCGCAGTTGCGTTGCTCTATTCATGATACAATTTTTTTCATAATTAATTGTTTATCTTTTTGTATTAAGAATGTATTTTTTTTTTGGTTGTTGTTTAAGTAGGTAATTTTTGATAAAATTTTGTTGATAGTTTTTTTTGTTGTTGTTTAAATAAGTAGTAGTCATTCTGAATTAAACGTTTGCTTCTAGTGAATTGCTTAATAACATTAGCTGTAGCTTTGATTGACACAACATGGGCTGAAGTTTCCAGCTAAAAAATGGTCTCATTATCTCTGCTAAAAATTCCTAAAATTACCGCGAAAGCTGCTACCTTCTTTTCTTTAATTTCGACTTTACTCTTTTGTTCCAAGGCATAAAATGTCTTAAAACCTCATGAAAATTGTTCCAACTACGTGTGGACAAAAAAAAAAAATAAATACTCCCCGTAGGAAAACCATTAACATCACATAAAGGTTTTACCATGTAAATACCTATGACCAGTGTTCTGAAATGCACTGTAAGTATATACGAAAACTGGAAAGGCTGCAGCATTTCAAATAACTCAGCAGAATACCCAGTACGTTTTTGCCTGTTCTAATGGGTACTACAGGTGGGTAAAGTACTCAACGTTTGTTAATATCCTGTATATTATTCTATAGCACGTTGTACATGAATGGCATTCTAAGAACGGTAGAGGCGTTATAGAAGTAATAGTCGGATAAGAAATAAAGTTGAACGTGTTCAAATTAACGTTCAGAGTGATTGATTTTCTCTCAACCGTACATTTATTCAAATTCTATAGGCTTGATATGATGTTCGGGAAGTATTGTTTCAGTTTGAGAAAATACGATATGGGAAGGCCTAAATTGTTAGAAAGGATGACGCGGTAGAATTATAAATTTCGACAGTGTTAAGCTCAAACTGAATAAATTTTAACTAGGGCCCACCGCCTGGATATATTTACGAATTTCCGACGAAGCGTAGGTTTTGGAAGCTCTCTGATATGTGATAGGGATACAGAATCTGTTCCGCGAGAAATGATACGACCTCAATCCAAGACGGTTCAATGTGGTATTATCTGTTTTATGTACGACCTAGGAAAATTTTAAACATAGCACACGCTTTATTGGCGTTCTGAACATTTACGACCTGTTACAGTTGGGACTTTGGGAAATTATGTACCTCAAGCGCATTGTTATTTGTTCAACTTTGCTTGTTAAAATACCAAATCAATATTTATTTAACCATTAAATAAACACAGGAAATCAAATTGCTTCTCTCAATAGGATAAAATGAGAAGCATAAATAATAAATAAGTAAATTATATATTTGCAAAAAGACAATGCCTTATAAAAAGAGCTTAAAGTACTGTTCCGCATGTATGTATGTACATTTGTACATACACGAAAATGGCGCAAATTAAATTGAATTAAACATTAAAAACTAAAATAGAATGGTTAAATTCCAAGCGGTTGTATAGGAATATATGTACAACCTTGACCAAAAGAACGAGCGTCTGTATATTTTCGCAAATTGTAAAAGTATTCGTTGTTCTAATATAAGCGAAAAAATGATGAAATATTATTCTAAAATGGCATGCCAGTGTTCATCTGAGAAACCAAATAAAACCGATACACAAACAATTTTAAAAATCAAAATCGGTGTTGCATCAATGTTTAGTTCAGTAGCCTTTCGTACTCAGTAGTTCTAAATGCGACATTCAGGCCATTGCATGCAACACTTTTCTAAGAGATTTTCGAAAACATTTCTTATCAGCAAGCTAACGCTCTCTGCCACACAGCTTGAGTGGTTATGCGAAATTGGATTCCATCTTCTGAATTGATCTGCTCAATCTCCAGGTCGAAATCCAATCCAGTGTTTGTGACAGTTTGCGAAATTCAACCAAAGAGTCGCAAACACTCTTGAACAACACTACTTGAAACCCAAATAAAAATCTGGAAAAATTCTCCACCGGCGCATTGGGAAAAATTGGTGAGTACAATGCCTAAACAAATACAGGCAGTCATTAAAGCTCGAGGAGGTCAAACACGATATTAATTTACATGTAGAATTTTATAAAGGAAGTCACCATTACAAATATATCCTAATAAAGTTTTCAGTTTTACAAAGGTAAGGTGCTCCGTTTTATTGGCCAAGGCTGCATATGATGTATATCATGATTTAATTGTTGCTTGTATGAATCGATATAATTGCTGCAGCTATCTAGGATTCCTAATTACTAGAATAACTGCCAGGAATTACGTTGCTGGTTCTATGGAATTCTATGGAATGTTTTAAAGAAAGTACAGTTCCTCAGCGTTAATTTTATAAATGTTTTGGTTTAGATACCAGCTTACTGCCTTTGTATTGCTACCTCGCGCTTGATTAGTTATTCTTAACTTCTTAATTATACCTCCGCATCGACCAGACTGCATCATTATCTGTTTTCTGCACAGAAAAACTGAGGTATTTACCGCTTCTATGTCCTTCTCCCTTTCGTCGTTGCTCCATTTTTCAAGTGTCTTTTTTTCTTTTAATTTGTCAGTAAGTTTGATCGGTATTAAGTCGTCGTGAGTCTCCAGTTGTTTAAAGTAGGCCTCGGTGTTGGGTAATTCAATTTGAAGTTTCTAGACTTTCTGATGAGCCATTCAAAGGTAGTAGCGTTGTGCAACGCTGTTCTGTTAGCTTGCCACTTGTCATCTGTAAAATCTTCTCCCACCAGTTGATAGTACGTATCAGTACGTGCACTTTCAACTTCGGTTGGTCGATCTCCAGTTTTACTACGTACCCGGGATACATTTAAGTCACTGGAAGATTTTCTATCTCCTCCACGTATGTTAGAGAATAGTTGTTTCTACCGTATAGAATAGTTGTTTCTACCATCGAGTGGAACAGTTTTATTTTAACTCCATGGTTGCTAGATTTTGGTTTTACCAGAATGCTTCTCATTTTTGCTGTTGCCACTTCATTTTTAAACTAATCAATCAGATGTCAAAGATCTGTTACAATGTGCTTGTCAATTGTGCTTTTCTATGTACATTCATATGTACTGAAATATCTTTCTCGGGAGTTTTTTTAATTTTAAATTGAATAAACGATTCTTGTAGGTTCGGAGGTATCCCTGGATATACTTACGGCAATTTTAGAATGAATTTCCAACTCAGTAGAATGAAATTAACGAAGTTTAAGATTTTAAGAGTAACTAACCTTGAACTTTTGAACGAAGCCAATGTTATATAAACCCTCTGCTTATATAACCACTACAGGAAACTGCCTGCTCTGGATATTTAACCCTTTTCTCTTCTAATAAAGACTTTGATTTTACAATCGAGTACTTATATGGGGACCGGAGTTAAGACACACTTTGATTCAACCAAGTCCGAATAAAAGATTGATGAAAAATTATGGCGTCGTTCACCTTTCTTTTATTTTAAATCGCGAAAGATCGGCGATTGTTTTATTTCACAGCCAATTTTGATAATTTAATCCAAATAGAAACTTTTACGATGACTTTCGATCAAATGATATTATTTCTGCAAACAGCATACGATAACGAATGCAGTGACTTAACCAGGAGGTCGTATGCTGATGATTCTGTGATCCATTATGTCACTGGCAAGCTTTAAACGTGAAAATCCTCTAATAATTTACAGACACCTTTCAGATAAAGATTTAATTGATGAAATATTATTTGTTGTACCTCTCAATTTACGCTGTTGCTTATTCCAGCAGATTTCTACATTAATTTGGACGAAATAAGTGAATAGAAAAATTAACTGACGAGTAGATTTGTCCATGTTACCCCACACTCGTCGTTATCTGGACTTATATTTTAAATATAATGTCCTCGCTCCAAGGCCAGTTGGCTGAGGGGGGATGGCAACGAAGAAATTTCCAATTTTCCCCGCAAGAGGGATATTTAGTTACCAACGAGTGGTCAGCCTGACATTTAGTCGTTCCGAGGTGACAACTGAGAGAAGTTGTTGTCGTAGATACAACGTTGAACGTAACAGTACATACGTAGCTTTTGGTATTTGACTACGATAGACTAGTCTCATCCACCATACATGAGTGTCATTAATCATTAAATTCTACAGACGAAAAAATATGAGGTTAAACGGAAAGAAAACAGTCCTGCTAAACCAAGGCAGCAGGGGTACTATCTCAAACGGAAAGAGAAACAGTTCACTAAAACCCTTACCACAATACAAAAACACTTAATGAATTCAGATTTAGGACCACTAAATTCCAGCCTTTATTCTTTGTTACATCATGTTTAGTTAATTACAACTATAATTATAACCATGTGCAATGAAGCCCTTCATTGAAAAACATGTATTTTAATGACTTACTTATTTTTAGATTTGCATTTTAAGCTTAATTCTAGTCCCGTACAATGATGCGGCTCATCAAGAAACACTTAAAGTAGAAGGGTATATATATAATATAATTAAGGTATAACTAAGGATTACTATACTTATTTTAAATTTACATATTGCATAATTTATTAGTTATATAAGGTTAGTTTTTCACTTAGCTTGTTAATTCAGTGTTACTGCTGATGATGATAGCTTGGCTATCGAAACGTGCGTCCAGTACGAGTTAAGTATTGTGGTAAGGGTTTTAGTGAACTGTTTCAGTGTTCCAGTGCCACAGATTTAGAGTACCCAAATAGGAAAATTAAAAAATAAATAGAAATAGAACATCGATGCAGAAATATATGTTAAAATTACACAGAAATAATCATCAGGAACTAATAGATAACGAGAAAGAAACATTTGATTTGACAAAGGTTTTGAAAAGCACGGGATTTTAAGATGATATTGGAACAGTTACCAGGCATGTGGTTATCACCAGAATTTACAAAATGAAGTCCACGCAAGTATTAAGGAAGGTTATCATCAAACCTTTATCAAGAAATTGCAGATATAAATGGTCCTCTAAGACAAGGAATATTAAAAAGTTGAGAAAATTTACGAGTACCTTAATATAGGATTTTCATCAGTCAAAAGCAATCGACGGAATTCTGATCATTTGTGAAAAGTATACCATTTTATATCATTTTTGTTATTTTGGTCAATTATTTAGAAAACTGTTTACGGTTTAACTCCTTTATAGCAAAACATATTCTATATTTAACTTTACTTAAGGGAAATCTGGACTACTTTCAAGATAAGTACACCAGTGAGCATCTTAAGACAGTACTATGAATCGTATCATTAGTGTCATGTAAGTTCAAAAACACAGATAAAAGAGTTTACAGATGTACAATGGAATGCTATTAGTTAGTTGGCAAGAAGCGCCGCTCTTACCACTGCTGCATTTCTAGATTTCCGCATTATCATATATGAATTATACTCGAATTACATACCGTAAGAGTGAGTGTACTATGATCAGCCAGCATAATCGGCATTTTTCGGAAGTGTGAGAGCAAAGTCGTGTCTTACACGTGTACGTGAACGAATATGCTGTTTATAATGTGAGCAAGGTGTTTTCGGAAATGCAAGAGCGAAATCGTGGCTTACACATGTACGTGAACGAATATGCCGTTTATAACGTGAACAAGGTGCACAAATGAATTTGCGTTTACGCAATTTTGTCAAGCAAATAACATGCCACAGTGACATTTAACACAGCATAGCTTAGATAGCTTAGATGCGCGTAAAATTGTGTGATCATAGTACGCTCGCTCGTACGGTATGTAGGTATACACATATAGGGAAGGAGAAGACGTTTCAATTTGTGCGTAAACGGTCAAATTGAATAACTCCGCAAAAAAATTAAGATCAACTTCTTTTAACCTTTGGAATGCATACGTATATTTTGGAACATACTCAGCATTGAGGGGTCAATTTGATCCCAAATAAAAATATATTATTAGAAGGGTCAGAAACTTTTTTTAGCGCAAAATTAACAACAATTAGTCCGTTTAAACTGGTTAAAATAATATATTTATCATTCAATGTTATCATAACAATTATTATACATTACAACACTGTGATCTCTATATACCGATTGGAAAAATGTGAAACTAGCTATATCGCTATATCAGCGTACATATATATATATACTAAGGTGCGTAAGGATTCATTTATAGTCGGGAATCTCATGCATTTATCCAATAGTGTTGCCGTTTATCCTTGATTCGCTTCGTGCGCTCCCCACCTTATACTTTCATAGCGGTCAAATGTAACACTGTTCATATATTTTAGGGGTTAACTTTAATATGGAAATTACGGCGAGAGAGCGATGAGGGAATCCCTCTCGCCGTACATATAGCCTTAGACTGCGTTTACTTTCGGAAGACACCCAAGCTGCGCGAAAATTGTCAGCTGCTATGTATTGACGGTCTTAAATATGTTGACCAAAATACGCGCGCTTTATAAAAGTATACGAGAAGGTTAAATGTGAATTAAATTGTATATAATTGTAATTTTTTACACAAAACAAATTTGGATTCTGATAGTATTAACAGTAGTAGTAACAGTTTTATAATTTATAGTATTTACTAATAGCATAAATCTTATTTATGTGTATATTAATGTATTTTTTCTTAATTTTTCATTTCACTTTATGTATTAAATAATTTTTTTAAAAGAAAAGTAGGAATATTCTGTGCTCAAAAAAAAAAAAATAGGTGAGAAATGTTTGGTCTGTTGTTTATAATAATTAATATTTTTACTTAATAAAAAAGAGTAATCGGAATGTAATTACACCTTTATTTATTATACATTTAAAGATAATATATACATATTTAAGTTAACTATATCAAATATAATTTTAATTTAATCATCATCAGAAGAAAAATCAAAATCGCTGTCACTGTCATCGTCAAGGTTTATAATAAGTTCATCGGTAAGCTTATCCATTATGTTCTTTTTGTATATAATTTTCCTCAATATTCACTGCATGCTGACAAACATGTAACCATTCATCTTTTGTGATTTTTCCAAATTCTTCTTTAGCGAGTTCCTCGACATCATTTAGTTTAAAAGTTATATTTTTAGATGCTACTCTGCCCTTTAAAATTGCCCATATCTTTTCAATAGGGTTGAGTTCCGGATGATATGGGGGCAATCTCAACACTATATGTCCATCTTTTGCAAATATAGAATCTATAGTGTAATCCTTGTAACTTGGTTTATGCATATGTACTAATCTATACAATTCAACTTTTGTCAAATTTTCATTAAATATGATGCCACATTCACTTAGCCATTTTATCATTTCTGATTTGTTGCTGTTCCATCACAACAACAGATAGGTGGCAAATTTGGAATCAATTGTTTTTCTAACCACCTTTTATAATTTATGAAGTTCATGTCGTCATGATAATCTCCACTTTTTTTGGCTGGACTTATAGATCAACAAGGCATTATCAATAAATCCATGTTCACTACCTAAAACAATAAATATACAGTACATGCTAAAAATTTTAGAAGAAATTGTACCTGCATGTACAATTATTAAACGTTTCCCTTTTGATATAGGACACTTAAGTCCATTGTTAGAGTTAGCAATACTTTAGTTTTTCAACATCAAATAAAAATTTATTTTGCTTCACCTGTCTACACGATTGCTCGACCTTGTAACCGATAATTTGTAATATTTCGGATATATGAGGATCTTAGCTCACGTATATTTGATCTTTCCATCAAAAGCTTTCGGTCATCAGTAGTCTTCTTCCACCTGTTATTTGATAAATATATTAATTACTAAAATAATAATAAATTTGAATATTAGTACGTACCTAAATCCTAATTTTAATATTAACTTTCTTAAAGAGCTGCGCTTGCCTACAAAACCAATGGTATCATCTTATTATATACAGCATTTAATGTAGGCCTCTGTTTGTCAGTTATGTGAAAATTGTGAATAACCTGACGTGAAACTGCTTCCCCAGCATTATCCACAGTAGATTTTGGTGAATGTCTTACAACATTTTCTTTTGAAGAACTGCCACTTTGCTCTGCTTCAACAGAATTACTCTTTCGAATAATTCTGACAACAGTACTTTTAGATATTTCCGTAGCTTCACTAACAATATCTAAAATGTTACCTGTCAATAAACATAATGACTTCATTGATATATGAATATGTAAAAATAGTATTAAAAATACTTAAAAAAATATTATCGTACCTTCTGTCTTATATTTTTTTAAATAGTTCTAGACATTAAAAACAATGTTTCGTGATTGCTCATGCAAAACTTGTATCTTCTTAGCGATGTTCGATGATTCGGACATTCTCACCCGTAACTTAATTATTTAATACAACTTAATTAAAATCTGTTTAAAACAAAATACTTACAGTAGAATATTGCCCCTAATTCAAAATAGTTTTGAGAAAAACTGATTTTTTAATAAATAGTACGCCAATAACAATTTTAAAAGTAGAGAGCACGAAACGAATTCAACGACAACACATCAACAACTGACGCCGAAATGAGGTAAATGTTTGTTGGTCTTACTGTAGGTAAGAAATACATAGCTATTTTTCTCGGTTAGCACCAACTTCTCTTTCTAATCCTAAAATGCGTCTTTGCGCTGGTGTCTTCCGAAAGTAAACGGACTCTAACTAATTTCACATTTTCCCAGTCTGTATACATATCGTTTACGCTTGTTTTGGACACATCTGTCCGAAGATTTTTTATCATTTGTCCTGGGGCAAAATGAACAACGTGACCTTTTCTTAGAGTACCAGTAGTACGACTATTGGACTGTCTTGATGTAGTAGTATCCACCGAAAGAGACTCTAGGAGTAAAATTAAATTGTTCATTTTGTTCTCCTTGACGTCGATACAATCTATTCCTACCATCTATCGAATTTACGCAGGAACGGCTCTCATCCGTGAACAACATTTGACCACACTGATTATTCCAATTTTGGCGAAGGTTAGCCACGCTACTCGGTGATGTCTTTGAAGATTTTGAGCTTTTTTTTGGCCTATACGACCCTAAACCAACTTCTTTAAGTCTTCTTCTAACTGTACGCTCTTCTGCTTCCACGTACTTCTTCCAGTTCGTTTCGTGTTTGAATGGCCGCTTGACGCCTATTTCTGAGCGTTTGCAACGCTATAAATCGATCATCTACAGGCATAGTTGAGCGTTTTCTGCCTTGACCTCGTCTTCTTACATATTCTCCAGTTTGCCTCCATCGTGTAACATTGCGATGGATCGTCGATTTTGATTTACCGAACATTTCAGCTATATCACTGTAAGATCGACCACTTTCAATCATTCCTACAGCCCTAGCGACATCAGTCGGTGCTAAATCGCCCATTATGCCTTATTTCACAATCACCGTAGTGATAATTATGAAAAACAAGCCAAATTTGAACAATGGTTTAAGAAAAAAACAACAAACTTTTATGAAGAGAAAATATGTCTTTTACATTAAATGCAACAACTAACGGATGTTTACACTTTCACAATGAATCACATGACAAAAATATACGTAGTAAGCGTCAGTCAAACATCATGGCTGTCTAGCCCTACGCAGCACTAAAAGAAAAAGAAAAAAAGAGGTAATTTTTTGAAATTTGACTCCGTTCCCTTAAATTTGCCGGTGTGTATATTTTAAAAATCTATTATTATAAGAATTGTATTTTAATTTGTTATACTTTTATCTAATTGTAATATGTATATGAACTTTTCTTAAATTCTAAATGTAGTTTCAGTTTATTTTTTGTATATAATAATTATTTGTATTAAATGTTAATAGTACTTACAATTTTCTTTTAATTGCAGTAGAATTTGTCGTGAAATAGATTAAGTTTTTCAGGTACAATACACTGGATTAACATAATAGAATGTAACAAATATAAAACGAACTAAAATTATTGTAAATGAGACAATCACGACACGTTAAAAATTTCAAATGTAAAATTTATTGGTGACATCTACGAGTGATGAACCAAAGTAAAAGTGTTGGTAAAAGTAGAAGACCTCCTGTGACAGAACCTCTAATCCAACAATATCTGAAAGGTTACACATATTATAATTAGATAAAAGTATAACAAATTAAAATACAATTCTTATAATAATAGTTTTCTAAAATAATAAAAATAAATAAATTAATTAAAATAACTTAAGATATATATTTCAGTTTGTAATTTGTTTTTTGTACCTTCTAGCTGGCCTGAAGATGAGCGTATAGCTCGAAACCGGTCGCTTTGTTTTATATATTAAAGAATTTTGTGAGTGGTAGAATTGTTTTACTTATACTATACATATATTAAAAATTGCCTGTTGAAATATTACGATATATTTGCAGATAAACAACATCTAAGCATTAAATAGTGAACTTCCTCACATACTTAGGTCCCCGTGGCGTAGTGGCTAACGCACCCACCCGGAAAGCAGGAGATGTGAGGTTCGATTCCTTGCCGGTGACATAATTTTAATTTCTTTAATTACGTCGGAAATCCCAAGGAAAATTACAGATTTTCTTAATTCACCTACGGAAGCCAAAATATATTAATTATATTTTAAAATATTTTATACAATATTACTAAGTCTAAGAGTGCAAAGGGCTCCAAATCACAATTTAATTTTGCATTTTTAGGTTTTATATAATTTGGAGACTAGAGTTATATTTTCTGAAAATTCATAATGAATTTTTCATTGAGTTCAGTACTACATTTAAAAAAATAAGCATAAAATCACAAATAATTTACGTACCCGTACATGTAGAAAATAAAACGAATTTTATATTTTTTACGTATACATTAGTTTTTTATGCTATTTAGAAATTAAAATTTAACCTAACTACAACAATATCTTACGTTATATACATAATCATCATACGTTAGGCACCTAATTTTTCGTATCCTAGTGTAATTCGAAAGTATATTTACCCATAATTCGGGAAGATAAAAAAGGTTTTTACTGCTGCTCGATGCATACTCATCTAAAATGTGGGCTCCTCTACATAATTATTACCAATTAAAGGTTAACTTATGAACATTTTTGTAATGACAACTGAATGGATGCTGCATCTTTATTAACATTAATTTGCGAAAATCATTTAATAGTAAGCAATTAATATTAATGATAATAATTTCAGCATCCAATTAATAATAATTGGAGAGCTTTTCAACTAATGGATTGGTGAATACTCTTGTAAGGCATGGTGTTCGCGTGAAATATGTGTAATTTAAAGATTGTTAAAGAGAGTATGTTTAGCGGTAAGTGAATAGTAGCGCAATTACACCAACTTTAATTTCGGCCATATTTCATGCTTTTTCACGACGTAAAAGTTTATTACACTCATCGTAGCACATATACGAGAAAAAGAAGGTACCTATCTGTTTAATGAGAAATTTCCGACCGTAGCTTAATTACTAAGGAAGAAATGCAAATCTCATATTTCAACGCTGCACTTCCAATTAATTAATTTCATTAAGCTATCATCTGGGTAAAAGCCGAACCATTTAGATCCCTTATCTGCTCTAACGTCGTTCACGGTTAATGTGCTTAAAAGTTGCATTAATTGATGTCACGTTCTGGAAATTGAATATTAAATGTTTAACCGAATCAATCTTCACGAATTTGCTAACTATAACATTGAAAAAACAATTTAGAGCATTGGGAATGCACACTTCTGCAGATGGTGTACTTCACTAAAGAGCATGAAATCGCTCGGTTTAATGTGGTTTTGCCTGCGATTTGAAAAAGATGAAAGCTGAAACGAATTTTCCGTTAGCAAACATCTGTTCGTAGTTTCAACATTTTCGATTATAAAACTTTTCTTTTGATTAAACCTATCACAAAATTACCGGCGAGCAACGACTTCATAATGTATGAAATAATAATGCAGACCAAAAGCATAAAAGCACATAAAATGGCATAAAAACGGGAAACTCGACAAATACGCTGCTAACTTTACTTATTAAAAGACTATTCATTCCGGGATTTTCACCTTTGACCGTTGTACACCGAGAAAAATAGATAGTAAGTAGTATATTGTTAAGACAATCTGGTAACAAATAATGGAAATTTTAGTACTTATAACGCGTTTGTAATGTTAGCCACATTTTTATAGTAAAGGAATATACAAGAAATATTGTTGTGTTTATTATATTGTATATACGTAACTATAACAAGAAGTCACTAGAATTTGAAGGTAACGTCTTACTCATTCAACGAGATCAATGGTAACAACATAGTAAATAGAAACACAGTTTGGTAAAGTTTACACCCATAGTATTAACTTATCATTATTTTACAGTTCATATTAAAGCACATACCGCCTGTGTCATAAACTTCTGGGGATAGAAATTAACTGTGGCAACGGCGTCGATCCCCACTTCATTATATACTAGCATTGAAATAATATTCAAAAAGCGTTAAAATGATCTGAGTTGTGCGGTTGATCAGTCGCGTTCACTTGTCCAACTTGTGTTGATCAATCTATGGATGACACGCTCCATAAAGGGAATATTTACAATACGAAAATGTCGATTCAAAATATTGGAGCAGCGAATGTAATAGCTGTATTAAGCCGTGTGTACTGCGTAAGGCGAAAATAAAAGTCTAGTTCTAATGAAACCGAAAACTAAACTCTAACAAATTAAGTAAATAGTTTATTCTTTCAAAAAAATAAGTAGAATTCTATACAAGAGGCTTAAAAATCCGTCCTTCCACAACAAGACATTGTCCGAATCTGTTATAAAAACTCTCCCACATTTCGAAGGATGTTGATTGTCGCGGCTCTCAAAAACCAGCTCAAAACATTACATTTTCAGATCTTCCAATCATATCTGGCTACAGATATTGTAATGTGATAGCATTACAGTAGTATTAATCAGGTTTATAAAAGAACGAATTTCTGTTGATATTCTTTTAGATACTTTGCCCAAGGTACAAGTATGTGCTTATGTGAACATTTCATCTAAAGTATTATGGAACACACTAATCGTAAGTCCTGTTTCTCTAAAATCACTTTTTTCTGTCATAATTTCCGTGTATCGAATCGTTGGTGAATAAACATACCACATAACGCACACAATCGTGCTTTTTTGCACTTTTTTGACAATTCAAATCAAAATTATTACGTGAAATGTAAACTATTGTTTCGTTGGTTTATTATTCAACGAACTGGAATAATATACGTGTGTGATCGTGTGATCAAGCGGTCAGCGCGCTGCTGCCAGATACACATGTACCGCATACGTTCTACTTTATTCTATACCCAGATATTTTTAACATAACCGGTATAGTATAATCTACTACGCACGTTAAAAAAAAGTAAAAAAAAAATGCTTGTTGACAGGATTTTGCGTTAGCGTATGGTTGGGGTGGTAAATGCTTATCTGTTTATTTTGAAGCGTAGCCACAGAGTAACCTTACGTCATGGAAGATCACTATATAAAGATAATCTGTGCTGCAATAAGATATAGTAGTAATATAATTCTAATTGTGATGACGATATTTTTTATATTCTTTTTTTATATTTTTCGTGTAAATAGGTATATATTAACTTAAAATAAAGTAGCTGTCGAAGTATTGATAAGTTAGTAGTGTCTTCATAATTTAGTCACAGCAACAATAACTGGTGTTTGTTTCTCTTTATAAGTTGTTCCTAACACGTAAGTATTTACTTCTTTCATTCATCGATAAAATGTCTTTCATTCTTCGATAAAATGGAGCTTTAAGTTTAGACTACCTCAAAACGACCGTCGAAACTAAGCGGGGAACCACTTGAGATATTAATTTGAAAATTTGTAAGCGTGTTTTTGACTCTGCTCGTTCCATTTAAAATATTTTCCGGCTTGTTTCGTGATCATTCTGACATTTTTAATTAAAATTAAAATTTATTAATACTGCGGCAACGCCATATTTTCTTTATTTCAGTCAATTCTTGATCAGGAAATAAGATCTCTATATCTAGAGTTCGTACTTTTAGAGTTAGAGCGTGCTATGAAAAATTATTGTTAGTTGTAAATGTTACTTTTGTAGTCGGAGTCGTTTAGTAAAATATGACCTTAAGTACAGTTATTTAAGGTGTTATTTTACTTTGCAGAAACACTCAATAACACATCCCGGTAAGTCAAATTTGCATTTGTGAATTTATGTGAAATTAAGTAAACGATACACATGAAAAAATGCCTAGTAACAATAACCAAAAATGAATGCTAATATAGCTAGTGGTATTGGTGGTAATCACTCCCGGGAAAAAACAAGGCGAGAAAAGGGACTGTGTTAGCCGATGGACGTGCTTCTGCCTACCCGGTGTTATTAGCGTGGTTTCAAACATGACCCATCCTCCCCGTTGTTTTTCACCTGTCGAGTTTATGTCATTACACTCCACAAACAGCACCAAAAAATATATTTCTTGGCGCCACCTAACCTAGGTGGTAGGCATCTGCATTCCGGATTTCGGTCGTTGCTTTCTAGCCGGCGTGGCTATAGCTCTTGTCACTGGGTAGCGCCAAGGAATATATATTGGTACTGTTTGTGGAAAAGAATGACATAAACCCGAGAGGTGAAAAACAACTGCGGGAAAGGATTGTGTTCGAAACCAGGCCGATGATGCCGGGTAGGCGGAAACTTGTCCGTCGGCTAACGCTGTCCCGTTTCTCGCTTTGTTTCTTGCCGTGAGTGATTCCACCAATACCATATTAGCATTAATTTTTGGTTAAGTAAACGATATTAAAATAAATATAAAAGTAAAAGTATTAGTAATAAGTATTCAAACGGATTACCTTATTGTTCTACGAGGGTAGATTGACAAGTTTCCGGAATCGCTGCTAGGGTGTCGCTTTTTTCCAAATACTTTATGTCGTTGTGTTGGCAACTCTTTCATATCAATTGACTGCAAATATCAAATTGATCGGTCAAGTAGTCTGGTTTTGGCAAACATTGAAGTCAAGTACCTTTTTGTGTTTTCAGTTATGGATAAAAACGAAGTTCGAACGGTCATCAAATTTTTATATTTGGAAGGAAAAACCGCAACGGAAATCAAATCAAAGTTAGATGCCGTTCTTGAGGATTCATCACCTTCATTTTCCACCATGAGTTTTTGGGTTTCGGAATTCAAATGTGGCTGCACGCATGCAAGTGATGAACCACGTTCAGGACGTCCGAAAACAGCTACCACGTCGGAAATTGTAGATAAAATCGATGACATAGTTTTGGCAGATTGTCGAATATAAGTGCGTGAAATTGAGGAAACTGTAGGCATCCCTTATGAAGGAATAGTTAACATTTTACATAATGAATTGGGTTTAAAAAGCTTTCTGCAATATGAGTGCCGCGTTTGCACAATTCGGAGCAAAAATGCATTCGAGCTCAAACCGCAGCCGATTGTTTGGAAATGTTTACAAGGAATCCAATGGACTTCAAGAGCCGATTCGTGAGCATGAGATCTGTATTCATCGCTACACACCAGAAACAAAGATGCAGTCAAAACACACGGCTGGAAAGATTATGGTATCGGTTTTCTGGGACGCAAAAGGAATTTTGCTAATTGATTATCTTGAAAAAGGAAAGACTGTTACTGGCCAATATTACACAACACTTTTGGATAAACTGAAAGCAGCAATTCAAGAAAACGCCCGGGAATGGTCAAGAAAAAAACGTTGTTTCATCATGACAATGCGCCCGCTCATTTAAGCGCAATCGTTCAGCAAAAATTGACAGAGTTGAAGTTCGAGGTCCTTCCGCATCCACCGTATTCGTCTCATTTGGCTCCGTCGAACTTCCACCTGTTTCCGAAACTCAAAACATTTCTAGGTGGAAAGAGATTTTGGTCGAATGAAGAACTGATAGGGTTTGTGAACCTCGAAGAAAGTTGTTTCTGGGAGGGAATCGAGAAGCTAGAGAAACGTTGGACCAAGTGTGTTGAGCTTCGAGGGTATTATATTGAAAAATAAACTATAACTTGAATCCGATTTATTTTGTTTTCATTGTCATACTGGAAACTTTTCAATCTACCCCCGTAAACACATGTTAACTGTTTTTGCTAAGCTAACGTACGCGCCGAATTATTGCACCTTGCACACGTTAGAATGTATTTTCATTTGTAAATGACTGAATCAGCATACACAATAATTGTTTGATTATATTATTACTAAAATCTAAGTGTGGCAATTTCAGTAGAATAATTTATCCAAAACTGCAGTTTAAAGAATGAAATACGGGTGTCTCACGAGGAACTGCATCGATCGATATATGAAGGAGCATACATTGGAAAATTTTGAGAACTTGGCAGTACACTAAAAACTACATGTACCATTGAACTAAAATTTTCAATAATCTAAGACTTCCGGTTATACCGGAAGTAGCTGTCAACTTTGTTATTTGAAATAGAACATTCTATATATTATTACATTTTTGAGTTCATAATTCAATTCTAAAGTCTATTTGATAGTGACGATGTTGCTATTTCTAACCATATTTGAAATATTTGCATTTGTCGAAAATTTTTGGCAGGCGGATGAATGCATGTGAAAAACCAAATGAATCTCTAGAAAACATACAGTATGTCCGAAAATTACTATTAAACCTTCAAATGGAAAAAGTGTCAACACTTAATTCATTTAAATACAACTATACCTGTTTTTATCTTTCTCGTCAAATTGCTCTTACAATATTCAAGATATTTAGGAAAATGTAGCACAATTTTTCTATAAAAAAGTACGCAGTAATGAGAATGTAGCTTATCTAGTTTTTTAAAATGTCTTTAAAAATTTGAGTATACTAAGTCATGACTTAGGAAACAATCTAGCATTGATGAAAAATATGTCACTTACAAGGGAACACAGGGAAGTGTCCCTCACTGATTTAAATGAAACTTGGAGGGTTTGTAGACTGATGCAGTGTAAGAACAACGGTAACTTTCATAGATGCTAAATCGCCCGTTTTCGGGAATGGGGCGGCCTACAGCCAACGCTACCTTTTGCTATTTGCTTTAATATCTCCAAAACTATAAGACATATCAAAAAAAGTTAAGACAAATATATAACTGTTTTATGAGTACTAAAGGATAGCGACAATAATTTGCCTGTCATAGTTCTTGTTTTCCAGAAACAACCCCCACCCCCCGTATTTTTTTAAAATCTTAAAATTTTTATTTGCTGAAAAAATACACAAAGTTATGGAGAATTCATCCATATATATTAAACATGCTATGAAATAACTCAATTAAAAAAAAACAATAACACGGATTGAGTAGGTATACCTCCGTATGTACATATGTATGTAGGTATATATGTAAATAATATTACTTTTTGTTATTGATGTGAACAAATCGTAGAGATACTTATTTAAAGTATCTGTCTAATATCTTTAATACTTTTTAGATCATTTATACCTATCAGCATTACATTCCATTATTTATTTTTAAAAGTATTCGATTAGCGTATTATCCGTTATACTTATAAAATTCCTCACTGAAACTTCAAGTGCTGATTTTCACGTGCAGATTACATGATTTCTATAGTATTTAAATTTTATCTAGATTAATGTAAGTATTAGGATATCTTGTATACCATAAATGCTTTTGCATACGCATCTATATAAAGCAAGGCAAGTTACAATTAGTACTTGCAGTCTTCAGTTTATTGACGACGAGTACGTTTCGCAATTACGCTGTTGAAAAGTGTTTCTTGAAGTCATGAGAATCAACGTTGCTAATGTACTGAATTAGCTACGTACAACATTCCTTGTTGCAAATATCGCTGATACACTTATAACACGTGAAGAACAAGAGTTACACGAAGCTATAACGGATATCATTGTGAGTGCTCAAGAAGAGGCGTCTTTTGCATTTGAGGCAGATGTAGCGCTGGAATTTGAAGACTTGGCTGGTCCACAGGAACCGCAATTCGTTGAACCAAGAAGTGAATATGATGAAGATTATGAACATGAAGACTGTGTACCCCAAGAAGGAGGTAGTTCAATTGATATTGAATATAAAATGCGAGCCGTTGACTTTTGGAAAAGTGGAAAAGCGAAACGACGTTCGTTAGAGTCCGTCCAAAATCGATTTAGAAAGGTAATATAATACGTAAATTTCTTATTCTATCTAAACATTTAAATACGCAAGGGAAAGTTTCTAAACTAGTACATAAAGATATCTTGTACAGTTTGATACATCAGTACTAATAATAGCATTTGTATCTTTGGCGTCAATTTGTTCCAGGTAAAATCAAGTAGGCAACTTCAGAGATGGGAAGCAAATGTTGACCGGGGTGGCACCAACAAGGACAAAAGTACATACGTTAAATATGTTCTGATAAGATTTAAGGAAGCGCTAAACAGCGGAAATATTATCCACGACATAGATCTTGGCGGATGGGCGCTACAGGCAAAAGATGAAATAGAGTATCATTCATTTAAAGCTAGTCATTGGTGGATATGGCATTTCAAAAAAGTACATAGGATTGTTTCTCGTAAAATAACAAAGTTTATCACACGATCCACTCATAGCGATGTTGACGAATTACGATCCACAGCCGAGCGATTTGCTAATGAAATTAAACCTAAAATTGGCGTTGTTGGACAAGACAACTTTTTACAATGCAGACGAGAGTGGCTTTAATTTAGAGATACATTCCGGTCGAAGCTTGTCCGCCATTGAAAAAAACAGTGGAAGCGGTCGTGCAATCATTATCATCTATTACACATAGTTACACAATCATGCCAACAATTTCGTCAAATGGACGACTATTATCCCCCCTCTTTCTTGTGTAAAAGAAACAACAGGTCAATTTGGACCGAACGTACAAAAAACACTTTTTAGGCCTATTAACGTGTATATATCTGCATCAACATCAGGGAAATTGACCTCGCAGCATTTTAAAGATTGGTTTACAGATGTTTTCTTACCAAATACCAACGCTGAAAGTGTCTTGTTATTGGATTCGAGGAGTGGGCATTGTCCTAAAGAAGTGAGCATTTACAGTTAGTACCAACGAACAACAAAGTCGATATTTTTACAATACCTAAGAGGACAACATCAATGGTACAGCCTCTAGACGTCTACGGTTTTAGAATATGGAAAAATTTTTGTTAGGACTTTTTCAGGTGACGTACTGGTTATGGGATACGATTTAACTCTACATCAAAGAAACACTATTATCCAGTTACAATCTTTGACACATAATCAATTATCATCGCCGAGGTTCTTCAATCTATTTAAGTATGCGTGGTATAAAAGTGGATACATCGAAGATCGGCCACCGAAGTTTGAGAATCCTGTCTGATTCTGTTTTCCGAAGGATTTACAAAGTACATCACTATGCAGTATTTGTGGCAAATCTGCATTTCTTCGTTTGTGCGTGTGTAGGCAATTTCTTTGTTTTCAACATTTCTACACAGATTACCATTATTGCAATAACTATGCAGAGTAGCCTGTTATTTCTTTTTGCCTTTCTTCGGATTATCTGAGGGGGAACCGAGGTCCAGGTCCCAACCCATTCGGATAATCGAGACTATACACGTAAAACTTATAAATATTATTATTGTCATTAAAATTGTTATTAGGTACCAATTTAATTATCTTCATTTCCATTAGTTAGTTAGTTTAGTTTAGGCACTGTACTTTTATTGTATTCAATATTATTACACAAGGTGAAAGTAAAAGAATTGTATGAACATTAGCAACGTTGATTCTCATGACTTCAAGAAACACTTTTCGACAGCCTAATTGCGAAACGTACTCGTCGTCAATAAACTGAAGACTGCAAGTACTAATTGTAACTTGCCTTGCTTTATGCAAGCATTTATGGTATACAAGATATCCTAATACTTACATTAATCTAGATAAAATTTAAATACTATAGAAATCATGTAATCTGCACGTGAAAATTAGTACTTAAAGTTTCAATGAGGAATTTTATAAGTATAACGGATAATACGCTAATCGAATACTTTTAAAAATAAATAATGGAATGTAATGGTGATAAGGTATAAATGATCTAAAAAGTATTAAAGATATTTAGATAGATACTTTAGATAAGTATCTCTACGACTTGTTCACATCAATAACAATAAGTAATATTATTTACATATATACCTACATACATATGTACATACGGAGGTATACCTACCCAATTCGTATGTTATTGTTTTTTTTTTTTTAATTGAGTTATTTTATAGCATGTTTAATATATATTGGTGAATTCTGCATAACTTTGTGTATTTTTCCAGCAAATAAAAGTTTTAAGATTTTAAAAAAATACGGGGGTGGGGGTTGTTTCTGGAAAACAAGAAATATGACAGGCAAACTATTGTCGCTATCCTTTAGCACTTATAAAACAGTTATATATTTGTCTTAACGGTTTTTTGATATGTCTTATAGTTTTGGAGATATTAAAGCAAATAGCGAAAGGTTGCGTTGGCTGTAGGCCGCCCCATCCCCGAAAACGGGCGATTTAAGCATCTATGAAAGTTACTGTTGTTCTTACACTGCATCAGTCTACAAACCCAACAAGTTTCATTTAAATTGGTGAGGGACACTTCCCTGTGTTCCCTTGTTAGTTTTCAATTATAAACAATGCGTGTTTCAATGCCAGCGTGTTTAAATTAGCGAGGGAAGATTATTTAATCTGGTACGTAGGCTTCTGCGGTCGTCAGTAATACTATACTCTTGGTTTTCCAGGTTGGAACCGCGTCATTGTCGTAGCTTTCGCCAGCGTTTCCTCCATACTCTTACGGGACAGCTTCAAGGCTGTTACTGCACACTGACTGGGGACTATTTTTCCGGAGAGGTTTTACAGGGCTTGTTTAGAGTCAATGGAGCGGTAATGTTATGGATCGATGAAGCGTGGTGGTTGCTAGGAGGTTTATCAGTTGGGATTTCCACGTGTGATGTACGGGGTAGCCACCTTCGCCATTTAAATTGTTTGAAAATTTCTATTGTTTCACGAATTTTTCTACTACAATAGAGAGGATTGCGAGATAAGATGCGGGTAGAGTTAAATTTGATTTGGCGACCAGCATTGCAAAGTCTACATAAGGGTTCATCTTTGTAGATCCCCATCTTATGTAAGTGGCCCCTCAAACAGCCATGTCCTGTTAATAGACATGTTGCTGCCCTAAGCGGTGTCTTGCTTAATTCAAGCAGGTCAGCAGTCAGATGTTGCGACGGTCTTTCCATCATCCGTTTGCTGTGCTTTTGTCCAGCTGCATGCTTCCAATTTAATTGGTGTTGTGTTATGATCCACTCATTAATTGCACCACGCACTGCATTCTGGCCTGCAACTTCATTGCCCGCTGTGCCCCTGTGGCCTGGCACCCATACCAGTGTGACCTTGCTGTGTTTAGACAGAACCATTAGGGTTTGCGGGCACTCCCATACTAGTTTGAAGGCTATATGATAAGATGTTAGTGCCTTTAAGGCTGCCTGACTGTCAGAGAGAATGCAAATCGTCTCACCCTGCGGTCGTCGACGCAGACTCTCCCACGCGCAGGTTTGAATAGCATATATTTCTATTTGAAGAACCGTGGAGTATCGTCCAAGTGATACACAAACTTTGTATCCCTGGTTTTCCTCATATATACCAACGCCAGAAGTAGTGCCAGTTTTGGACCCATCTGTGTACCAGACTAGGGTTTTCGGTTTTCTCCCCTCTCCATCCCTCTATTCTTCCCAATTCAAGAAAACTTTGAAAGGTTTGTCATAGGAGATCCTGGAGATTGTCGTATCGCTACCCATATCATAGATAGGGTTTGTTACTACTGCTTCTATTCTGGTATGCCCAGATCCACTGTGAGATCTCCAGTTGCTTTTATTTTTCAGTCTGTATGCTCCCATTCTGGTTTCTCCCTTGATATAAATCTCAAGAGGAGGTAGGTTTATCATGGTCTCCATAGCATCTGTTGGAGTGCTTTTAATAGCTCCTGTTATACATAGACATGCCAGTCTCTGAATTTTCGAGGGACTAGTTATCGCATGCTTCTGTGTGATTTTAGGCCACCAAACCAGGCAGCCATAAGTTATCATGGGTCTTACCACCGTAGTGTACAGCTAGTGCGTCATATGTGGTTTAAGTCCCCATGTTTCCCCAACTGTTCTACGGATTGTCATTAACACTCTCTTACATTTGTCGGTCATGTTTTGTAAATGTGAGTTCCCGTTCAGTTTAGAGTCCAAAGTTACACCTAAGAACTTAGCCTCCTGACTGATCTGTACTACTTCGTTGCAAAAAATCGGCTTTCTTAAACCGTCCAATTTCCTTTCTCTTGGTGAAGGGTACGAGTGCAATTTTCCCAGGCTTCACCATAAGGTTCTCCTTCTTGCACTATACCTTTACCATTTTTTATGCTCTCTGCATTAGTTCTGAGATTATGCTGGCGTTTCTCCCACTGGTGAGTATTACAATGTCATCAGCGTATCCATGTGTATAGTAGCCAGCATTGTTTAGCAAGGTTAGCAGTTCGTCTATCACCATATCCCACAATAGAGGGGATAATACCCCTCTCTGCGGGCATACTCTGGCGACAGACACCTGCATCGTCTCACCTGCCAGTGCTGCCTCTACTTGTCTGCCATGAAGAATGGCTCCGACCCATTTACAGACAGTGTTGTCTACTCCATGGCTGTTTACAGCCTGTAATAGTGATTCAAATGAGGTGTTACCAAACGCACCTTCTATGTCAAGAAACGCAGCTAATGCAATTTCTTGATTGTTTAGGGATGCCTCCACCCGCGACACGGACTGATGCAAGGCACTTTCATATGATTTACCTCCTTGGCAGGCATGTTGGTTGGGATATAATGGACTTTCTATTAGGGAGGTTTCGCTGACATACTATTCAAGCTTCACTTGACTGAACTGGCATCGGTATTGGCTGAAACGGGCATTCCCTGAGCCACAGTTTATCGTATGTGAGAATATACCGTGATTGAGTGGTCGATCGACGTGATAATAATGCACTGCGGCAATACTTGCACTAACAATTATTTATTAACAATTTCAATAAAAATCAAACTAGGCAAAAATCCCGATTTGGGTAAATTGAAAGTAATATATGCTTTTCACCAAAATCGAGATAATGCCCTTGTTCACAATTTAAACTATAACGAAGATGAATAAAAAACTTTCTTATGCACCGGTAGTTCCTTGGAACGTGCAGAGAAGTTTCTCTCAATATGAAGCTTTGTTGCGAGACAATTGAAAACGATTTATTTTTGAAAATACAAAAAAAGCACTTGATCGTTACCGCAAATCATACATTACTTTAATATTTACTTGTTTTAATAGCAACTTGAGGAATGAAAACTGTTACAACTAATTATTGCAATATCTTAATAATATTTCTTCATAGATATAAATACTTGTGTAAACATCATATATGTAGCGTTTGGCATAGTTTAAAAATAATGTTTTCCCCTGAGAAAACACTTATGCCTACCAATTAATTAAATCCATTCTTTCAATTCAATGCTACATGCACTTTCCATCTTCAAAGTTATCGCCGGATCTGTTCCTATCATATACGCACTTCCAGACATACATATATTGTATTAAACGCAGCAGACGGCAATTCCTGCCAACGGCCCCGTCCGTTTTCCCACCTATCTATGCGTATACTCGGAGGAGCAAATTTTCATATTTCATCTCGGTGGTAGACAGAAATCGCATCCCTGGTCATGACTAGCTTAGATAGTTCCAAAGATGGGTGACATTTTGAAAAACTACATAAGCTACATTCTCATTGGTGGGTATCCTTTTTTGTTTGGAAGGAAATTGTGTTGCAATAAACATTTTTCTAAATATGTTGAAAACTATTCATTTTAGATGCGTAATGAATATGATTTTTTTTTTGAGAAAATAATTTAAAAGGTAAATTTCGAAATTTTTTGTATTTGAATCTTTAATCGTAATTTTTGGACGCGCTGTACAGTATTTTCAGATAATTATTTCGGTGTCTAATCCTACCCTATACGGTCAACAGTTCTATAAAATTTCAGTTTCCCAAGTTATAGACCTTCACAGTTTAAAAGTTCAGAGGCACATCGAAAATTTAAAAAAAATGCAAATATTTCAAATATGGTCAGAAATAGCAACATAGTTGTTTTATCAAACAAACCTTAAAATTGAATTAGGAATTCAAGAATATAATAATATGTAAGGTGTTCTATTTAGAATAACAATGTTAGCAGCTACTTCCGGTACAACCGGATTTTTTGATTATTGAAAATATTTTAATTTCATAAAGCATGTAGGCTTTAATATACTGCCAACTCTTCCAATCTCTACTCTTTCATATATCCACCCATGCAGTTCCTCGTGAGGCGGCCTGTATAAATTAACATTTGATAATTACTGGAGACCATCTTCCATAGCAGACTAGTGAGAAGATATGGTGTAAAAAATTCTTCAACATTACGTTGTATTGAATAATGCAAAAATATAGGGATTGTTGGGAAACTTTGTCTTGCGATTTGGTCAAGAATTGACCAGAATAAAGAAAATACGAACCTAGAATTTGATACATATAAATCAAAAGATGCGGGAGTACCAACACTTTCAAAGTACCAACACTCTAGTAATGCAAATTTGATTGCAAAGCTAATATTAGCGGATATATGATAGAATTGTTTTAATAGGGTCATTTGAAAAACAACAGTAAAGGCCTCTACAGTCGAGAGACATTTGAATCTACGTAAGGTATACGATATCTATATACGATATCTATGTACGATATCTATATTATCTATGTATGTACTTACTCCACAGTCGTCTTCGTCCCAACGATAGCGGCAATTATCCTGACCGTTGCACTTGAGTGTAATTGAGATGCACGTGGTATCATCGCAATTGAATTCGCCCTTCTCGCATTCGGTCTCTGAAACGTAAATTGATCAATGAGGAACTGAGTTTTCAACAAATCAAGTCGAAACGTAATAATATTAAATTATGCTTTGAAAAAGGGAATTAAAAAACACTGATATTAGTAAATTTTGAATTAGACTCAATGAGAATTTGGTTAGAAAAAGAGAAATTTTGGTATCTGGCCATGTAGTCCTTAGCACCTGGTATTCAGGCTAGGGTTACTATAGCAGGGTTACCCTGCCTATTTGCAGTCTCACGCTAGCTTTAACTTTGCTTGTACGGCATTCAATGCTTTTAGCATTGCTTGATTACTTTCTTGCTAGGATATTTATTCAATACATTCCAGTACTGCCACTGTTTCGGGTTGAAACGCTGAAGGGTTTTGAGTTCGGTTCAATGATTTTGCTATTCTTGATTAAATCCCATTGATTCCGGCATTGACTACAATCTCTTACTACGTGCATCTCGAAATTAAGTTGGGAGTTATAACTACCATAGCTACTAATCGGGTTTAAGCAACCGTTTAATTAATAAAATTTGGCAGCAGTTAGTACATCTGATTGATATCAGATATATTCTATAACCAACCACTTTGCCGCAAAATTAAGGGATCAAAACCATCCAGTATTTTTTTTTTTACTTCTAATTACATAAGTCAATATTTATACATAAGTAACGATGTTTTCATTATGTTTTTAACCCGGACACACTGGCATTGGTGGTAATGAGACGGCCGATTCCACTGCTAGGAAGTGAGCTGAGCGCACTTCGCTGGCTCGGAACCTTACCATATCTTTTAACACTCACAAAACGCATGTTACCCGCTGGACCGAACAAGAAGAGTTCTGAGCTTGGGGTAACTCCAAAAATCTATCTTATGCGAGCGCGTTTAGGTTGCCTAGCAGAGACAGCGCAGGAAAGGAAGGAAACAGTTGACTACATTTTCTGCCACTGTCCTGCCGTCTGCAGGTTTTTTCTGTTTGGTGGGGCTTTTGGAACGCCTGAGAGTCAAAGAAAGACTTCGCTAGGTGAACTTCTGAAATTCGCCAAAGGAATAAGTCTACTCAGCCAACTTTAGAATTACACCGCCGGCCACTGAAGGTTGGACAACTATTAGAAATTTAAAAGATGGAATTTTTTCAATATTCAACACCCTTGAAATACTCATCAGAATAAACGTTATAGAGAGAAATTTCAATTTATCCTAATAGCTAAACATGATTACAAAAGAGGAAATGGGTCTAGAGGGTCGTAAAATTCTACCTGCGTGTCTCCGTTTATAATACGGAGTAGTAGTTGTCATACTCGCTGTGGATAAATAAGTAAACTAATTTCGATAGGGATGTTCGGTTGCAGTGTTTGTGGAAGTGGTATTAAAAAACACCCAAGGGAAAACCTGTAACTGTAGAAGAGCGATCCGCTATTCTTATATGTATTACACGAGGAAGGAAATTTCGTGCGTGCGATTGCGGAGAACTTGCAACCTACAAAATCAACTGTGCATTATAATATTTGCCGATATCGAATCACTGGAACATTAGAAGACCGTAATCGCCCACGTCGTTCAAGAATGATAACGCGTGCGGAAGATCCACGCCTTACAGTGCTAAGCAAATGAAATCGGCGATTAACGGCGCCCGAAATCCCAGCAAAAATCAATAGAGGACGAGGACGATCGATTTTAGTAATCACCACTAAACGCCGCTTAAGAGAAGCCGTTCTTTACAGTCGCGTTGAGGTAAGAAAACAGTTGCTGCGTCGTGGAAACCACCAAAAACGACTACAGTGAGACGAAAATTATAGGAATTGGATAGAAGTAAACTGAAGAAACGTTCTTTGGACTGATGAATCCAACTTCAAAGTGTTTGATCAAAAGCGGCGAGTTTTCGACGAAAGGATGTTGCACGATTGCGTCGTTCCCACAGTAAAACGCGCTGGTAGTTCAATGATTGTTTGGGATTGCTTTAGCAGTGCGGGGACCAGAGATCTAGTAAAAATCGACGTGCAAAGAAAATTGTAAACGAATACTAAAAGAGAACGCTGTGAATTGCGGTTAATTGGGGAGAACTTCGTCCTTGCGCTTGATAACGACCCCAGACATACAGCGTGAACCTGTAAAGATTACCTAACGTCTCAAGCAGATGAGAACGTTCTGCATATCATGCCCTGGATCCCGCAGAGTCCGCATTTGAACCCCATCGAACTACTGTGGGATAAGCTTGACGATGAATACGAAAAATCTGCCCAATTTTGAAAGAGCACCTATGGAGGCTTCCCCAAACTGAGGAACAACATTTCTGGTGAAACTCCAACCAAACTAACAGAATGCATCCCACGAGTGGTCCAGGGGCTATTACAAGCCAAAGGAGGCTATTTATAATAAAAGCCTAATATTTTAATTAGAATGTTTTGTTTTATTTGTTTATGTTATTTGTTCTTCTTATTTGATTATGTTTTAATTTCTAGCAATAAATTTTTATTTTCTTTTGCATTGTTACCGTTTCTATTTGTAGAAAATACCCTATTATTTTAGTATTTTGAAGTGGCTGCCTGTACTCCATATTTGTAGTAAAATAGTACCCCAAAGTGTAAGCAGCTCTAAAAACTATGGTAAAAAAAATACTACAAAATTGCAGTTAATTACCATACACTTATAGTAAAACTGTTGTTAAAAAGTATAGCTACAAAATATACTCATTGCCGCACGCATTGTTAATTGCACTATCCTTGTTGAAAAGCATACAACATATCCGTACATACTAAAATAAATTATTCTCTTGCTTGTAAACAGAATAATGTTCAAACAAAAGGGAACTTACTGTAAAAGTGCATAGAGACAATAATCAGGGTAATGCGAATAATACGAGGTGTGGCAATTAAATAATTAGATTGGTGCTACTATCGGCAAACAGCGAGCAGGCCACGGCAGATTTGAACATGTCTGTGCTTGTAGATGCTTGCCCCACTCTGAGCTTGATGGGCACGGTGTACGTTGCTCAGTCTCGCTGTAGCAATCGTCCGTTCAAGTCCTTACGCTAGCGTCGTGTCGGAAAGTGCAGTGTTCAGATCGAGCAACGAGTTAACCTCAAGTTTCTTGTGAAACTGGGATTCTAACTACCCTTCGTGAACGAGTGAGAAGACGAAGACTCGATTTGTGCGCAACTCCTGGATGCTCCACCATGACAATGCGCCAGCCCATTCCGTCTTGTCTGTGAAGGCGTTCTTTGCGAAATCCAGCATCACCGTGTTGGACTACCCACCATACTCGCCCGACCTGGCCCCCTGTGACTTTTTTTTATTTCCTAAGGTAAAACCAGAACTTAAAGGGACAAGGTTTGACAGTGTGGAAGCGGTGAAAGCGAAAGCGACGGAGGTTCTCAACAAGCTGACAGAAATGGACTTCCAACACTGCTTTCGACAGTGGAAAATTCGTATGGAGCGTTGTAGGGATTGGCAAGGAGAGTACATTGAAAGGGATAAACTTTGTGATGTAATTGGTGATCAATAAAATGTTTTGTAGCACCAGTCCGGTTATTTAATTGCCACGCCTCATATATAGCCCGCGCATTGATGGAATTACTACTGCCAAAAAATCAGTGTGGAAAGAAAAATAAGCACTGTTGTTTTTTATTAATATTCGCATTGCTTTTACATCTCCCAGCTTATGCTTATATCTTCAAATATAGCAACTGAAATATTTCCTAGCGCCACCTAGTTGGAGTGGTTAGGTCATGCCGTCCTAGATAGTGGAAACCGAAATACAGATGCCACTTACCTATACAAAACACAACGTTTCATAAACATTTTCAAAAGATACCGGTTAATGTAATATTTTTTTCCTTTTATTACTATTTGCTTAACTATAGTTTTTTTTTAATATATAATAAATAATAATGATAATAAAGGAATGAATAATTTTAAATATTAAATCACTAATTATTAAACTACGTAAAAATAATCCCTATTTGATTATTAAAGAAATAATTTAATTATACTGTAACATAAAGAAAAATCCTTTCATTAGTTCATTCACTTGCTCTTAATTTAATTTTTTTCCGTGAAAATTTATTTGTTAAATAAATATTTTCTCAGAGTTAGAAAATCAAGAAAATCCAAGATAGAATAGTGTTTTTTCCAAGTAAATCATTCAGTTTTAAGTTAAGAACATATTCATATTAATAATAATAATAAGAATAATAAGCTTTATTGCCTAACAGAGAAAAATCCAATTACTGGACAAGTAATTAATTAAACAAATTACAAAACGAGTACAAAAAACAAGTAAGAATAACAAGTTATAAAAAATTATTAAAGTAAAGAGCAGTAACTATCCTTATTGTATGTAAAGTATCGTGAAAATATCACATTGCGAAGATATGAAATTAAAGTTTGTACAAGTCACATAAATAGGTGATTTTAAAAGAGCATTTGTTCGAGGAAACGGTAGATAAAACGTATTCGAATACCGAACACCAGAGCGTGGGATTATAAATTGTAATCTTTGAAGTAGTGCAGAGCAGTCAATTACACAATTTCCAGAGAAACACCAAACCGGAGGATATGCGCCGAAAGTTAAGAAAGGGTAAATTAAATCGGAACAACAGTAACATATGATCAACGCCTCTCGGTGGGTACACTCCCTCTTGCCGGAACCAGAGATTTAGCAATCTGACGTTGGACCAATTCCAATTGGCGTTTATGCGTTAAATAGTAAGGGCACCATATGATGGACGCGTATTCCAGACGGGATCTAACAAGAGCGTAGTACAAAGATTTCAAGGCTACCTCATTGGTAAACTCTCTCGCAATTTCGCACAATAAAGCCAAGAGATCTTCTAACCGCATGGGAGACACTGATAATGTGTTGCGCAAAAGTGAGTTTGCTATCAAACAAAATCCCTAGATCCTTAATTAGGTCGACACGTTCGATGTTAACTCATAGTTGAAAGTAATTGGCGTAGATGCACGTGTGAAGGAAATAACTTTACATTTGCTGATATTCAGCGGTGGATTATTTGATGTACACCATTTAGAAATATTTGTAAGATCGCTTTGCAAGAAGTAACAATCCGCAGAACAGGACACCTTACGATATAGCTTCAAATCGTCAGCGAATAGTAATGCATTAGATATACACATGTACTTATATCGTTAATGAATAAGTTGAAAATCAAAGGTCCAAGATTAGACCCTTGAGGGACTCCCGAGGAAGCAATGTATTGACGAGAGCAGAAGCCATTATAAAAAACATATTGAAGTCTATTGAACAAATATGATTGAAACAGGTGCACAAGCGAATCACTAAACCCAAAAGACATAAGCTTATATGGAATTAAAGAATGGTCAAGGCGGTCAAATGCTTTGGCAAAATCGGTATATAAGACATCAACTTGCACGCGGGAATCTATAGCATGAGATAAAAACTGAGTGAACTGACATAGATTATTTACAGTAGATCTTTTCTCAGTAAAGCCGTGTTGGCAAGAAGAAATGCTGTTTTTTAACGCAAGGATAAATAGCAGCGTATAAGCATTGTTCAAACACTTTGGCAAAATTCGATAAAATAGCTATTGGGCGATAATTGGATATGTCAGCCGCGTCTCCGGATTTAAATATGGGTACAATGCGTGCAACCATTAAAGGTAGGAATGAAAAAAACAGTTCAGATTTCACAAAGTTCTATTGAGAAATTAGGCGACCGGTTTGGTGTTCAACAAACAGTTTAGGCCAACTACAAGGATATTCAATAAAAGAAAAATTACAATAGTGATAAAAAAACCTAAAATTAATGATTAAAGGTGGGAGCAAGTAAATGAACTAATGAAAAAGATTTTTTTATATGTTGTAGTATAATTAAATTATTTCTTTAATAATGTAATTAAATAGGGATTATTGTTATGTAGTTTAATAATTAATGAGTTAACTTTCAGGTTTATTGATTCCTTTTTATTATTTAAAAAGCTTAGTTAAATTGGTAAATCGGAAGAAAAGAAATATTATATTAACCGGTATCTTTGGAAAATGTTTTATCAATGTATGGCATCTAGATATATTACTGTGCCTGTCGTCACCCTTTAGGACTATGTCATTAGGCGCTAGATGACGCGGCGAAATTATCTCGATTATTTCTTTTTTCATGTATATTAAGTTCATTTTTGTTCGAACATTATACTGTTACAAGCAGGAGAATAATTTACTGCATTATGTACGGATATGTCGTACTGTTTTAAACAAGATAAGTGCAACTAATACGGATATAAAATACAATTATTTCATTATACGTATATACTTCTCCTAACCAGAGAAGGAACTCTAAGAAAATATGTCTTTTGATTAAAACAGTTATTGTATTGAGGATAATAGAAACAGTAATTGTCTTAAATATTGTATTGTATGTAACCACAGTAAGTAACTACAAATATTTAGTTTTCTTCACTAGAATATGTCACTCATTGCCACATTGCGTGTTATTGTTTATGTTGCGTTATTGTAGTAAGATCTAGGTATATATTTGTTACGAGAACCATAAATGGGGTGGATACTACCACAACACGTTAACTATAAATATATTGTATGCCTTACCACTACGTTTCTCTCAGTGTTTCACTTCACTTCACTGGCCGGGAGTGTACATTGCCGGTCTGCAATAGACCTTGCTCTTGGATGTAGTGGACTAATCCACCCGCACGGCTCCACTGTTGTAATTACAATATTACAACAAACAACAAAGTGCACTCTGCCGTTTTGATTGATTGTAATGAGTTCTTGTTTTAATCAGGTAAGGTTTCGAAGTCTAATCATATGGAAGACAATGCCTATCATTTCACTGACTCATTACCACAAAGACAGCTAAGAGATATATTTTGATATCTATTTTTATTATGTGTTCCTCATAGCTAGTGTGAACCTTGCATCCATCTAAGAACATGATACGGTTCGTGCTAGACAGTGTCTGTTTTTGCTTTCTTGGCCTACCCGTACGCTAGGTTTGAATCCGATCGAATATATCTGGGATATGAGCCGACCCTCTTGGCTAGCGTTGAGTACTTTAGCGCTGAATACTGCAGGCATGGTTGGTCATACCTCAACGCAACATCCAGCGCCTAATCAACTCCATGCTACAGAGAATTGCTGCGCTACTCCCTGCACACAACGGATATTGTCACAACTAAGCAGTATCAAACCAGATAATCAAGCGCAACTTCAGGAGAGTACTTTTATTACCAGTTAAACACTACTTATAGGCAAATATTTAATGCGTTCGTATGACGTGCTTTGGAGATGCAAGTGCGAGGGCATATTTTCGGCCAACAGTTTATGGTCACTTCATCACATACAAATATTATAAATCTTACTTTGTGGATATCGTGTCAATGATTGCAAAAAACGCGAATTATTGATGAGTATAAAAGACTGATTCCGTATGTGTTTTCATTGTCTAGTAGAAGATTCTTAGTAATTTCCTTGCCATTATTAAGCTTAAGTAGTTTACTTACTTGTATTTTCCCTGTAGGCAGTGAATAGTGCTTGGAAACAAGATGCGTTTGCCACAGGGTAGCAAAAAATCTAATGTACATAATGTTACTTTAGAAGTTACAGTGTCGGCGATTGAGCCACAGAAATTCTTTTCCCTGTATGTTAAATCCGTTTTGGTCGAAAAGACGTCCAGAAAATTCTTGTCGCATTCGTTTGGTTTGGATAGAGAAAATTTCTTGAACGCCAATTGAATCTGAAACAAAAAGATCGGTATTAGAGTCCTTGCATGATTCTTCATTATCCTGGATAAATTACATTTAAATTGCATAAAAACGAACACGGCAAAAGGCGGAATATTGTCTATTATGGAACTCTCTGTAGTTCTTTTTTTATTTCGATGTAGATCCAGAGTGTCCTAGTGTTAAATAGCCAAACTCACCATAAAGATACTGACATCATTCTGAATAAAATAAATCTTAAATGATCTGTGTCTGCAAATCAGCAATATTTGAGTTATAATAAAAACAAAAATTATAGCCATACTATACATTAACAAACAATTATTTTTCCAATTTAATATAACCAATAAGATTCACCAACAATTTCACTATGCCACCATCTTGCAAAGGCACGATTGAAGTCGCCGTGTGACATTTATATATATATATATATATTGAAATATCTTTCTCGGGAGTTTTCTCAAATTTGTTAAATTTCTAATTTAATTCGAATAAATGATTCTTGTAGGTTCGGGCTGTCACAACAAGCTTTAAACGAGAAAATCCGCTGCTAATTTACAGAACCTTTCAGATATAGATTTAATTGATGAGATATTATTTGTTGTACTTGCAATTTATGCTGTTGCTTATTCCAGACGATTTCTACATTAATTGGACGAAATAAGTGAATAGAAAAAATTCATAAACGAGTAGATTTGTCCATGATACCCCACACTCGTCATTATCTGGAGTTATATTTAAATTATAATGTCCTCGCTCCAAAGACTGTTGGCTGTGGGGGATGGTAACGAAGAAATTTCCATTTTCCCCGCAAGAGGGTTATTTAATTACCAACGAGTGGCCAGCCTGACATTTGGTCAGTACCGAAGTGACAAACTGAGAGACGTTGTTGTTGTCATAGATACAACGTTGGACATAACAATACATATATATATATATATATATATATATATATATATATATATATATACTTGTAAACAGTACGTTAATGAGCCCGATATATTGTCGGGTCGCTGATGATCCCGGCCTTAAACGATGAGATAGAAGAGTATACCTCAGCTCCCTCTTTAATTCTATTTGATATAAGCCAGCGCACCAAGAGAGGGGTAAAAAATTCCTGTAAATTAAAAAGTTAGGTATGAACATGTCTTTATGGAACCCAGATATAACAACGGTATTATTTGAACCGACTGTATATTTGTTTATATCTTAGGTACGTTATGGAGCCCCGCAACGTTGCCAAACCTCCAATCTGTGTTTCTTTTTTCTTTTAAGCTACGATCTATCTTATGCAGCGTCCGCAAGTGGAATGCGCAACTGACTTGCGCTGTAAATGTGATTTACTTGCAATGCGTTTATTATTGAATATTTATATGCATCGTTGTTGTTATGTGATATAGAAATGTGAAATAAGGAAAACCAGAAAGAAATACATATTGGCCTTGCTTCTATATGGAATGAACTAAGATAGTGAATTACTGTTACAGTTTGTTACCTAAAAAAGAGGAAAAACCGGGAGTACTCTAAAAATTTCAATTCGAAATCATTTGAAGGAAGGACATGGGAAATGTATGGTTGAAAACAAAGCCAGATTTGATAGTTGTAATTTATGAAGTTGATTTTTCCCAAATTTCCGCCGTACATTTCACATAATGCCTTGAATAATTTTGCGCCAGCTAATGTGATACAGTAGCTATTAACAGGGCTACTTGCTTTTTGGAAAATGTCTAATAGCTGTTATTTTCCTGGGCTGTTTTTCCTTGAATTTATCATGTGTTAAACAATTTTGCACAGTGCAAAACGAATGATTAGTCCCCTCAGCACACATTGTTTCCTATCGCTATTCGTGTCGCACATTTGGGTCTCCGTCACTGTTACTCCTCGATTCCGAATAGTTTGTAACATTCTCCCATGTTTTTCTGGTTTTTCCTGTTTTTGTTTTTCATTGGCCTCCCATATTTTTTTCTGTTTGTCTATTTGTAAAGATGGTCCCACCAATCTATACTTAATGATTACAGAATATATTGCTTTCCCATCGTTTAACCACTTTGATATTTCATTCTTACAAAAACAAGTCAATACGAGCAATTGACTAATGTTACTTTTGTAGTCCATATTTTTTAGGGAAAAGACACAAAAAATAAATAAAAAAAATTAAAAAACTGCAATCATTAAAAAGCTGAAATTTTCTTCACGCCTTTCTCCAGAGGAAGACGTTACATAACCTATACAAAAGAGCAAGCGACACATTTATTTTTATCCCCTTAATATCTGGTATATGTTTGATGTATGGTATGGTATTAATTTATACGTCATAACAATTTAGCTTAAGTCAAATTATATCTAGTCCTACATCCGTATTTCGTTTGTCTTTTCTTGTAATTCCTAAATTTGTTTCCAAAGTTTCTATTTTTACTCTTCATGGTTTTGGGATTGGTATCCCTGTGGCTACTAAAAAGTTAGTATTGCCCTACAAATAGTTTCAAACAGTATCATTTTAGTTGTCGCGGAAATTTTTATTTGCTTATCAACGTTCTATTCCATCGCATGATAAGTTTTCACAGCATTCCCAACTATTTTTTGAATTTTCCTTTTTTCAGTGGTTAACGTTACCTTTATCTTTCAGGTATTAACTCTCATTTCATGTGGTACCTTATCATATGCATTAAAATTTTGACTTCCTGTCATAATTATGATATCATCTAAACAGGCACATTCAGACACCTTGACACAAATTGATAAAGGCAAAATATGCTCAGTAAGGTCTTTTGCATTTCCCTAAGTTCAAATGTGTCGTCAAATATTTTAGTCCTTTTTAGGACCGCTCGACTCTCGTCTAACCCTTGGCAATTGGCTCCCTTTCCATGTTAATTTAGATGCTGCAAATAACTTTCTGCTGTCACTCTATTATAGCTTGATATTTTCCCATTTTTGCTAAGTTCACCGCCTTCTTTACTTCCCTCCCTTCATGTTGTTATCCTTACTTCCTGACAACCTCCCATACTCTGGTCTGTTTTTTTGCAGTGTAGTTATTTTTGTTGGCATTGTTTTCCGCTCTGCATTGTTTCATCATGCGTTTGAGCGTCATTCGTAATAATTTATCTTATCCTACTCTTCGTATACATATTCCGGCTTGTTTCCGCTTTCTAGTGTTTTTTAGCCATTTTCTACAAATCCTTTCTTTACTTTCGTTTCAACTTGCTTCCTTGATTTTTCTAACCATATTTTTCAATTTCGTTTTTTATTCCTTCTATATTTCCTTTCATATTTTGATATTATTCTTCACTCAAGTATTGCTTCCATCTTATTTTTTTTATGTTTGTTTTGTTGTTAACTTTTTTAAACTACAATGTTTGTTGCTTTATAGAATTTGTTTTTAAGATCTCACATGTTTCTCTGGCAGCTTTCAGAAGATTCTCTATACTTATATTTTTCTTTTCTAGCATTTCTACGTTGGTTTCCGGTACTTCTATGAATCTATATACTCTTTTCTCCTTCCTCAGTCTATATGTTCTTATCGTTTCAGAACTAATGTCACTTTCACTCGCTCTTTTAGGTTCCTCTTTATCTTTACGCTTTTTAATTTTTGCCATGACATGTAGTGATCGGGAAATGTCTCTGGTCCTCTCTTAATCTTCACGTCACACACTTGCCTTTTTTTTTATTAAACTGTAAACGTACTGTCTTCTTCTGTATTGATGTTTGTCGAGTAATCGTATAGATTTCTTTATGATAGGTGTTTATCACTAGGTTTGTTCAGAAGGTAATATTCCTTTAATTTTATACAGTTACTATTTATCTTTTCCTCCTCCTGTTGACCAATCATTCATCTGCCCTTTCATTTCTCCCCTTTACAATTCAAATCACCAGAAACATGAATTTTAAATTCTTTCAAATATCAAACTCCATCCACTTTCACTTTACATACCCATTGGTACCCGGTAAATAATAATTTTGTTCTAACACATCGTCACTTCTTTTAAAAAACATTATTCATTCCTTCCACTGTAATTCTTTAGTTATCATGTTGTTTTATTTTTTTTTCTACCGTTCCCACTTATATTCGATATAGAGGGATGACATGTATAAAACTAAGAACTTATAGAAAAAAATATGTTGATGTGTAGGTTATCTAAATTGAAATAACACAAGAATTATGAAAATCTTATAGACCTTGAAGAAGAAGAAGGTATAACTTTGATATAACACACAACTATTCAAACAAACCACTGAGGAAGTTAAATTGTTGAAATCTGTACGGTCAAAGAAACTGACAAAATAAACAGTTTACATTATCTGATTCCATTTACCAGGGTAATAGAAATCAACTATTTCGGCCTAACAAGTATTTTAATTTATGCTTACAGCGTCTATATGAAACAATCATTTGCTGAATTTACTAGAAAACTGTATTATAATTTTATTAGGAGGTAAGCTAACGAATATTTTAGATTAATACAGATAGTAAAATATCGAGAACAATAACATTCAGGTTAATGATACTTATAGAGTAGAAAGTCCACCGCGATACATAAATCCGCTACCAACATAAAATTTATATATCAATGGTATTTTTATGAACCAACGCAGTTGTTGCCAAATTTCCGGGCTCAAGAACGTCATGTTGATCTTTTGTATATATAACCGTATATAAAATTTGATCAGGGCGCCCCCTACATGGTCCTTCTGGGAACTATTTTGTCTTTTTTAAATTATAGGGATAGTACGCTATGGAGCCCCCGCGAAATTTGAAGTTTTAGGGTCTACTGACTATTTCCACCATTTAAAACTGAGATACGCCTCGATACGTTGTTGAGCCCGACCCCGGGCTCAACAACGTAATTTTGGGCCCCACAGCGACCGAATTATACATTCAACGGGCTCATCAATGACTGTTTATATATATATATATATATATATATATATATATATTGAAATATCTTTCTCAGGGTTTTTACTCTAATTTTGTTAAATTTTCTAATTTAACTCTAATAAATGTTTTTTGTTAGGTTAGGGGATATCCCTAGATACCCTTGCGCCAATTTTGAATGAATTTGTAACTTACTGAAATCAAATTAACAAATTTTTAAGATTTTAAAATCAGCTAACCTTTAAACTTTCGAACGACGCCAATGAATAAACACTCGGTTTAAAAAACCACCCCAGGAACTGCCTGTCTGGATATTTAACCCTATTTACTTCTCTGATATAATGACTTTGAATACACAACGAACACTTATCATTGGATTTGGGTTCACGACAAACTTTGATTCAACCAAGGCCGAATAAAGATTGATGAAAATTGAGGGCGTCCCCTTTCTCTTTCATTTATTTTAAATCGCGGGGAAAAACCGGGGGATTGTTTTCTTTCACAGCCAATTTTGATAATTTAGCCAAATAGAAACTAACTGTTCGATGATCAAATGATATTAGTATACGAGAACGAATGCAGTGACTTAACCAGGAGGTTGTTTGTTGATGATTCTGCGGTCCGAACTGTCACCAACAAGTTTTAAAAGAGAAAATCCACTGCTAATTTATAGAAACCTTTCAGATAAAGATTTAATTGATGAAATATTATCTGTTGTGCTTTGCAATTTATGTTGTTTGCTTATTCCCCGACCCATTTTACATTAATTTGGAAGAAATAAGTGAATAGAAAAATTTTAAAAAACGATAGATTTGTCCATGATACCCCACACTCGTCATTATCTGGACTTATAATTAAATTCTACCGTCCTCGCCCCAAGGACGGGTTGGCTCAGGAGGGAATGGTAAAGAAGAAATTTCCAATTATTTCCCCCAAGAGGGGGTATTTGGTTGCCAACGAAAAGTGGCCAGCCTGATTTTGGTCAATACCGAAGTGACAACCGAGAGAAGTTGTTGTTGTCGTAGATACAACGTTGAACATAACATAACAATATATATATATATATATATACAGTGTGTCTCAGGGGACGTTGGATTGCATAGGTATCTTTGTTATTATTGGAGATAGAATTTTGTTTAAATTGACAAAGTAGTACATGTTTATGTGCTGTTTTAAAAATTCATTCACATACAGTTGCATTTAAAATGGTTTTCGCCGCCATTTAAAAAAAATGAAAAGTGCAATTTTCAACATGGTCGTAACTTCTTTCTTTTTGATCGTAATGAAAAACTGTTTTTACTTTTAGAGGCACTTTTTTGTGTACAATCGATTGAGCTAAGTTAAATATTTTTTTTGTCAAAGGATTCATTGAAAAAATCAACTTAATTTTTTCTTATGGCGGTTATATCCAAATTTTACATATTTGCAATTGGCGCTGTTTTTCTGAATAATTTGATGTATAACATGTTAATTTCAAGCAATCACAAATGTTAGAAATACTTTTTTTTTATCGGAATTTTACAGTGCGAAGAAAATTATAGGGTGCTGTGGGGAAAAGATTTGAAATTCGAAGTGAAGAAAGACAGCAAAGAACTAGTTTTGATGAAGAAATGGTTCCTGCGTTGTTGAAAGGAACGGTGAGATTTTGACAAAGAATTGAAATTGAAACTGGCATTTCCCAATCTACAGTTTCACGTATTTTAAAGAAGATTGACTATCTCCTTACAAATACAAAATTCACCAAACCTTTTTTTCCCGGCGATGCGATTAGGCGTATAAACTTTAGTCAATGGTATTTAAATAAATTCATGAGAATCCTGAATTTTATAAAAAGATTTTGTGGTCTGATGAAACAAATTTTTCCATTTGCATTTTTAATCGCAAAAACAATCATTATTGGTCCCTGGAAAATCCACATATTTTTTGTACAGCGAAAAAACCAAGTTAGATTCGGTTTTTAATGTGTGGTGCGGCACAATAGATAACCTGCTAGTTTTGGGCCGATTATTTACAATGCATTTTCACTCAGAAAGATCTCCCCGCTACTTATTGAAAAGGTTGAAGCGAAGCTGGACGATAGTTCCCTTAGCCTTATTAAATAAAATTTGGTTCCAACAAGACGGGAGGGACCTGCGCACAACGGGCATAATGTAAACATTATTTAAATTTGGTACATCAGAATAGAGGGCCCTAGCTACAAACAGCGATTTATCATGGCCGCCAAGATCCCCGGATATTACTCCACGTGATTTCTTCCTATGGGGGTTTATTTAAAAATAAAGTGTACCAAGTGCAAAACTGTAATAGTGTTGGAGAAATTTCAACATGCGTAATAGAAGCATTTAATAATGTTGATCGCAGAACTCTAAGAAAGGTTACAAGAAATGTAGCCGTTCGTTGTGAAAAATGTATACAGCAAAACGGGGACATTTTAGAGCATCTGCTCATTAATATTTAATAAAGTTCTTTCTTGTTTTGGTAATCAAAATTTATTTCATTGATTTTAAATTTAGGAGTAAAACAAATTATACATAAACACATTGTTTCTATTCCCAGCACCCTATAATTTTCTTCGCACTGCAAATTCCGTTCCAAAAAAAACAAAAATTTCTAATATTTGTGATTGCATGAAATTGAAAATGTTATACATCAAATTATTCAGAAAAACACGCTAATTGCAAAAATGTAAAAATTTTGGGTATAACCGCCATAAGAAAACATTAAGTTTGATTTATTTTCAATGAATCTATTACAACAAAATATTTTAAATTAGCTCAATCGATTTTACACAAAAAAGTGCCTATACAATGTACAAGCAATTTTTCATTACGATCAAAAAGAAAGAAGTTACGACCATATTTCGAAAATTGTGCTTTTCAGTTTTTTTAAGATGGCGGCGTAACCATTTTAAATTCAACTATATTGTGAATGAATTATTAAACAGCACATAGATATGTACTACTTTGTCCATTTAAACAAAATTCTATCTCCAATAATAACAAAGATGCCCTTGCAATCCAACGTCCCCTGAGACACACTGTATATATATATATATATGCACATATTACAGCGTGTCCCAGGATTGATGTTACAAGAGGTGTGAGGAACTAAAAATCTTCGAATCCTAATTTGACCTTTTGGAATTAAGCACTGCTTAGTTTGAAACTTATTTTTAGTTTACTTTCGATTTCTTGAAATCAAGTATACCATAGAAGTTGAACAAAAGCTGTTTTCGTTTCAGGTAAAGTTCCTTTTTCGTCCACAGTATGCTAAAATGTTACTAAGAAAAGTTGTTAAGAATGAAAATTTATGGCGTTATGCATGCTGAATGATAGATCTACTTTGATAAAATCCATTATTTGTCAACTTCCTTTCAGATAAAGTACCTTTTCCGTTCGCAATACGCCAAAGTTTTATTAAGAAAAGTTGTTCAGGAAGATCTGCCTTTGAACTTTGATTAAATCGTCATTTTTTAGATTAAACAAAATAAATTGTATTTACTCACAAATTAAATTTACAACACGTAATAATAACTTAATTTACAACACGTAATAATAACTTAATTCTACAATCAATTATTTATTCAACATAGCTGCTACCAGTTTCTGCGCACCATTCTATACGATATCTGAATTCTCTGAAACTATTCTGAATTTCCTCGTTTTGTATTTCGTGTGCGGCGTTTCGTACCTTTCTTTCAGTATTTCTCTAATGTTGGGTATGGGTTGAGAGTAAACCAGATCTTTGAGGCCAACCCATAAAAAAATTTAATCTAAAAAATGACGGTTTAATCAAAGTATATGTTTGACTTTTTTTATGAAATTTGTTGAAATTTTGTATAGAGCCATAACGCGTCATTCTCAACAACTTTTCTTAGTAACATATTAGCATATTGCGAACGAAATAGGTAGTTTACCGGAAACGAAAATAGTTTTTACTCAACTAGGACTATTTGATATTAAAAAATCGAAAGTAAACTAAAGATAAGATTCAAACCAAGCAGGGCTTAGTTCCAAAATGCCAAATTAAAATTCAAAGATTTTTAGTTCCACACACCTCTTGTAACAACATGGTTCGATGGTGTTCTCGGGATTCTGTCCGCGTTTGGAGCTGGTCCCGATAAGGATGCTGTTTGGCTCGACGTTTCGATGATACCTCTGTCATCTTTTTCTGGAGCATGTTGCTGTCGAAGTGTGCTCACTTCGACAGCAACACACACACACACACACACACACACACACACACACACATATATATATATATATATATATATATATATATATATATATATATATATATGTGCAAGGATTTTACAACATACTTGCATCCTTAGCAAGCAAAGCGAGAGGACTGATAAGCAAAATGATCAATCTCTATTTATGACTTATGATCGTATTTCTAGATTTCAATGATCGAGTATTGGTTGCTCCGCACATCCTCGCGCACGGTGATTGCGAATTCGTGTCTCGCTGCCGTTCAAATTCGAATGAAATAACAACGCGTACAACTAACGTACTCGCTATAACGGCTTGTTTACCTGAATCAAACAGGCGGAGCAGCCTCGCTGAACTATTAATCATAACTCGTCGTTATTTACGTTATACGCGAATATTCCTTTACAAGTACAATACATACTTGACATGATGGCAGTGCACCGACGAGAAATTGCGTGTTACCTAATTAATAGTAAATATTTAGATGCGCCGTTTACTGTAAGTATGCCAAGTTCTCTATTAATATATTTGGGGCTAAATGCATCACTTAGGAAACGGTAATGAATGTGTTTAACGAAAGGAGAATTCGCAATGTGTTGAAGAGAAGAAATAGATATGTATGTGTATAAATAAAATAACTAGTTAGTAGAGACGTTGGAACCGTTCGTTATTCAAGTATGTGGTATGTATATATGCACTGAAAAGCCGATATGCTCAAGTCAACTAAATTTATTTAGTTAAAGGATATTCGCTTGTGGCAGCTATCTGTTTTGTTATTCCAATTATATTTTGTTTGAAGCAGCATGATATTTGTTTGCCCGTATGCAAACGCAGATTTCACTTGTATTAACTATAATTTGGTTGCTTCAACAAAAAAAAAATAAATTGTTTTATTTTTTTTTCACAATGTTTGCTGTTAAGATTTATACAGGTCTTGTAAAGCGAATACGCAAAAAATGTGGGCGTTACGCCGGGCAAGTAAGGGCATACATACTTACGCGCAGAGGGGAGGGCGCGACGGCGCGGGTAGTATAGGTATGAGAGCTCTAGCACAATTTCCATAAGATTTAACATAGGGGTCTAAAATTATTTTTTATCCCCACCACTCTTACTTCTGGCCGTGATGTCATAAGCCCCGCCTCTTTTGAAACGCGTGCGAAGGATGTACTAGGGCCGGTGGAAAATTTAAAATACCTGAGCTACCAGAAGGCCTCAAGGTGTACTAGTGATGATGCAATGGCTTCGGGTGATTCGATTTTAACGTCCGATTGTAACGGCCGTAGCTCTTACGGAGCCTGAGATACCGCCCAGGGATGTGGATGACGTAATACATATGGGAGTACCAAGTTCCGTCATAGTAGGTATACTATGCGAGTTCTAGCGCATTTTCAAGGCCATTCGTGTCCCATAACTTCATGCATCCGCGGTTCGCGGATTGATTTGCGGCTAATTTCGCGGCTATTTCAAGGTCGCGCTTTTAATCCGCGGGTAATTTCGGGGAATCGAAGCTTAATTAGCGGCTCGCGCTTTTAATCCGCGGGTAATTTCGCGGAATCGAAGTTTGATTAGCGGCTTGCGCTTTTAATCCGTGGGTAATTTCGAGGAATCGAATTTCATCCGCGGAAAATTTCGCAATGACGCGGTTCTCGGAATTTTTCTGGCGTCATGGCCGATGACGTAATCTGTTACAACGGTCGTTGTGAACAGCTTCCGAACGGCTTTTGAACGGCTACTGAAGAGCTTCTGAATAGCTACTGAACAGCTTCTGGACGGCTTCTGAACAGCTTCTGAACGGGTATCCCTTCAATGACTATATCTCTTGACACTAGCTGGTTCCAGGAATTTATTTCCGGGTGTGATGTTCCGGGTGTGATGTGCCGTATGGAAACGATTGTTTGTGGAGGTGACTCATGTTTCAAATATGTTTGGGGATCAGATAGGTGGTAGGTAAAGGGTCACCTGGGTGGGATCGTAAATAGATAATGAAGATCACGCGCTTCACCGTACCAGCATAGCCTACCTACTATACAAAGGAGCCGCTTCCTGGAATTCGCTGGCTGCTTCCGTTTTTTTCCCACGCTCAGGTGACCCCTTACCTACTGGCGCGATTGACTTGTTTTTAACCGCTGAGAGGGAGCGGATGACCCACTATTTTTTGCTGTACGCAATCGCTTTACAAGACCTGCATACTTTTGCATGCGTTTGAACTAATTCTGAAAACGTTTCTACCACTCTCCAAAATATAGTTTATGAAGGCTTCAACAGCTTCTTGAAGTGATGAATATCGCTGTCCACGCATTTTTTGTTTGACATTTGGGAACAAAAAGAAATCGTTAGGCGATAAATCTGGTGAATACGGGCAATGGGACATTAATGTTTTTCTCCTTCAAATAATCAATTATTTGACGTGCTGTCTGAGAGCCTTCCTATACACTAATTTGGAAACATTTGGCTAAAACATTAACGTACTCCTAAACTAAACGGGTACTCTAAAACTGTGGTACTGGAACACTGAAACAGTTCACTAAAACCCTTACCACAACACTTAAGTGTTGTGGTAAGGGTTTTAGTGAACTATTTCAGTACTCCTAAACCAAAATGCGCGAGAGCGCCATCCTATTGAAACCCGATATTTGTTCAGTCTGGATAAAGGTTTTTTAATTGTGGAATAATCCGATCGCGTAGTAATTCCAAGTAAAATGGAGACATAAAGTTCTCATTAATAAGAAATGGTACAATAATGGCACGGCCTGCAATTCCCACCTAAATATTAATTCTTTTCTGGTCTTTGCGTGTGTTCGACAATCCACCGGGGATTAACTGAAGACCAATATTTACGGCTATGTATATTGACGGTGTCATTAAAAATAAAGCTTGCTTCATCAGAAAAAAAATGTTATGGGCAAAATCTCTGTTCATCTATTGAAGTAATCTTCTGTCAGTTTTTTTCGCTTTTAAATAAATTGCAACTGACTAGTAACACACTGTGGTCTAGCCCAAACTGTCCAAGTGATCGATTTGGATTACCTTGTAGGTAAATATCCAGAGCCTTATCACCATCAGTAGCCATTTTTCGAATTGTGTCTAATCTTTAAAAATAGATATAAAGCTCTCCTTTCTTGAATTGTCATTAAATAGGTGTAGGAGCGTACTTGCATGTGACATTTGTTCCAGATATCTATTCGTAAATGGTTCGTAAAAATGATGTAATTGAAAATATAAACTAGAGACAGCGCTATCTTTGATAATGTACGGATAATCTCATTGGTGGTCTCCCTGACAACAAATTAGTTTCATGTGTGTTTTTTATCCTTTTAATTTAATAGCAACGCGAGTGTAGTGTATATAAAATTCTCGATAAAACCCTTTTCCTTCCCTCTATAAGTGTTTCAAGTCGATCGACCGTTAGATGGAATGTCCTCTTCAACTCCTCTTTGAATGTTCTTCGGTTAAACTTTTCTTTATTTCCAAATGATTTCCTTTATTTCCTTCATCCAAAGGATTGTCTTCTGTCAAAGGTTCCTGTCAAAAATTCTCCTTGTGTCTGTTTGTTTATCCATCTCCACAGGAATGCCAATCTAAGGACTTTCATATCTTAATGGCTAGCCTATGGCTAATCGTGGGATGTTACAAACGACATTATGGATTTTGACGCCTAGATTCCAATGTAGATGATATTTCACATGATTTTGTGTTTTTGGCAAAAACTGTTAAAGGTAAATTCGTGAAAATAAGTTGATTATTCCATGTAAGTTGATTTTTAAGGGAGTCTTGTTTTAAGAACAAATAATTAATAATATAAATCATCAAAATGCCGGAATTCGAATAACAATAAAACATTATCCAAATTCCGAAAATGTAAAGTCGAATTTTGATATAAATCGAAAATTCATGTTATAATTATGTAAAATAATAACATTGAGTGCAAGTGCACGCACTTCGCCCCACTATCTCACTACAATACTACATGTATCACATAAGATGCCTTTAGCAAAAAAAAATACAAGTTGCTTGAATTTTTATGGCATTTACTCCAACCTTTACGTGCTCACTGCATATTATTGCAAATGAATTCCACACACTAAAAAATTGGTAAATTTTAACCTATTAATGGGGTAAAATTTATCCAAGTGAGAGGGAGATTTTACCTCTTGAGAAAACTGAAAGTAGGGTAATTTTACTCTAAAAGATCAGAATGTATGGTAAAATTCATTTAAAAGGAGCTAAAGCTGTCCCAACTGGAGAAGTCTATATTGCGCCATTTGCACAGAAGGCTTTTTTTAGCCGGGCGAGTCGATTATCAATCGTCAAGACGTGAACCATACTTCAGTAGCTTACCGTTACTGTTTCCGAGGAGAATAGAGGTGCATAGAAAAATTATTTGGCATTTAATTTTTCTGTATTCCTTTTCGTTGTATGAATTAATGTATTTTTCAAAACATCTGAGAACTTTTAATTTTTGTGTAGGTAAAATTTTACACAATTTATTGGTGAATAAATGTTGTACAGTCTTAACCTTATTTGTAGCGATGGCTTCATCAAAAAAGATTCGCGTTAAAGGGAGATTTATTCATAGTTAAGCCAGGGAAATTATAGCAAACGTTTTGAAATTTATAAAAGAAGAATCTGAAATTGCGCAGGTTTACCATTGAAGAACTTCAAGGAAAGATTATTGGCTGTGGCTGGAATAATTGGAAAATGGAAAATAATTGCATTACATCGTTGCGGATATTCGCTAAGTACAATTTTCAATCTGCTGAAAAACTTGAAAATTACGAGAAGGTTTATTTATCGGACCATTGAAAGATACAATGAAACTGGTCAATGACAAGGAAAGATCTAACCGATCTAATCCTCTCCGAAAATAGAAACTATTGTCGTTGCAGACGGGTGTGACTAAAAGCTCAATCAAAAATATTGTGAAGGAAGACCTTAAGCTTCGTGCTTTCAGAAGAAAAAGCGATCACCTGCTCAATGCATGTCTGAAGGGTTTAAGGCTTCAGAAATGCTTATAAAAGTGGTACGCTAACAACAATCTCCGCCGTATCCTATTTTCCGACGAGAAAGTCTTCAATGTTGAAGAACAATTTAATCGGCAAAATGATCGAGTATATGCCTCCAATAGTGAAGAAGCAGGTGTGGTGGCAGGGAATAGTGAAGAAGCAGGTGTGGTTCCCCGTGTTCAAAGGGGTCATCATCCATCCTCACTAATAGTTTGGTTAGGGGTATCTTATTTTGAACCAACTAAAGTTCATTTCTGTGAGAAAGGAATGAAAACCAGTACCTCAAAGGACGGTTCTGGAAAAGATAGTAAAATCATTAAGCCAGAGCTTATTCAAAAACCAGAATTGGGCCTTCCAGCAGGACCTAAGATTGGCCATCTTCTAGACTCGGTCTTAATCCTCTGGATTATAAAGTCTGACAAGCTTTGGAGGAGAAAGTCTGCGCTAAACCCTATCGAAATTTGGACTCGCTAAAAGCATCTGTTTAGAAGTCAGTTGCACAGATAGACATGGAAATGGTGCGTAATGCGGTTGATGACTGGCCTCGCAGATTAAGCGCATGTATTACGAAACGAAGGGTTTATTTTGAATATTTTTTTAATATGTAATTAAGAACACTATATTGGTCTATTTAATCAACAAAATATTCTTATTTTCTTTTCCGATTTATTTAATATAATGATAAAAGTTGTGACAGAACTTAGTGACTGACTAACAAGGGAACACCGGCAACCCGCACTTCCCGATTTCGATGAAACTGCGCAGACTGAAAGAGTACCTTGGTATAAGAACACCATTTTTTCTTACCTAGCGTATCTCACCGATTTGGGGGTACAGCTTCCTCCAAAGATTTTTGTTTTTTTTATTTGTGTAGATATCTCGGAAATTATAACAGATATCTTTTTCTTTTTAGAATATAATTTGAAGTAAATTACATAGTCCCATGGATGACGTGAATTATTTTCGGAAAAAAATTTATAACGTGGGGCTGGGGACCCCACCCCTCCCTTTTTTTAATTTTTTTTTCTTTGTTTTGAACAACAACATAGATTTGCATCAGAGAAATAGTATTATTAAGCTGCAATCGTTGACCCACAATCAGTTTTCTTCACCGAGATTTTTCGATGTCTTCAAATACTCGTGATATAAGAGTGGATACGTGGATGAAAGACCGGAATCCTTTGAAAATTCAGTACAGTTTTATTTTGCTAAAGACGCGGAGTCTACGCCCATGTGTAGTGTTTATGAAAAACCTGCTATTGTGCGTTGTTCGTGGTGCAAGCAATACCTGTGTTTTGAACACTTTTATACTGACTACCATTACTGTAATCATTACGTAGCATAATTACTATATGTATAATACTACCAGTCACAATTATAATTTCAATAATCACACTACAGTGTGTAGTGTATTGAATGTTCCATAAGCATTACACTTTCTTTTTTACTCTGCTCCACTGTTTTCCGAAAATGTGTTAGTTACAAACAAGTTAGTTATATGAATGCTCTATAGAATATGCCGAGCTGTAAATTTACACTGCACGAAAGAACGCTTCTTATACATCATTATTTTAAACGGCTACCTGTGGTCATTTCAATTACATTATATTATAGTTAACGCTGGCCACGAGCGGTATCGCGCATCGGCGTAGAATCAGCTCGGACCGAGAGGAACGGTAGTGTTACTTCGTCTGCGGAGCACTACGGACATTTTCTCTGCCGGTCATTTGCGCAATTGTTTATCTGTCCTAGAAAAATTATGATTTCGTCAACAAAACGACGAAATAGTGCAACATGTTCACACACAGCTATGCACGATTGAAGACGCAAAAAATGTTTCTGTTCTAGAAAAATTCTGATTTTGGTACATTAAGACACATTTGTGAAGGTGCGTCAACAGAATCGTTAAGTTATTTGAAAGATTATTCTACTTACGCAAATATTACGTCACTAGACGTAGAACGTTCGTTTTCTGCATATAAACGCATTTTTTCCTCATGCCGTACTAGTTTTGCCGAAACAACAGTTGAAACATATCTAATGTTGCAGATATTTAACAGACATTATTCACTTTGTGGTTTGCGACTCTACGCTACTGCGCGGTACCGCTCGTGGTCAGCTTTAATTATAGTATTTCTTAAAGCATGTATCGAAATAATAAATATTTTCTAAATAAATATATATTTATAACGACAATCTATGACAAGTAAAGTTTTATTATCGTCTTTTAATATCTTTATTATTAACTGTCTCAATTTGACCACATACATATTCTACATAAAACCGACTCTATTTGTGAAAAAATTAAACATAAAAATTAAAAAAAAAAATGGGGGTATGGGGTACCCAATCCCCCGTTATTAATTTTTCCCGTAAATAATTCGTGCCATCCTTTAGACTATGTAATATACTTTATTTGTGAAAAATAAAGAAAAAAAAAAAGGAAAAAAAAGGTGGGTTCGGGGTACCCAGTCCCCCGTTATTAATTTTTCCCGAAAATAATTCACGCCATCCTTTAGACTATGTAATATACTTTATTTGTGAAAAATAAAGAAAAAAAAATTAAAAAAAAAGGAAGGGGTGGGGTCCTCGTTCCCGCGTTATAAACTTTTTCCGAAAATAATTCGCGTCATCCTTGGGACTATGTAATTTACTTCAAATTATATTCTAAGAAGAAGAAGATATCTGTTATAATTTCCGAGATATTTACACAAATAGAAAAAACATAAAAATCTTTGGAGGGGGCTGTACCCCCAAATGGGCGAGATACGCTAGGTAAGAAAAAAATGGTGTTCTTATACCAAGGTACTCTTTCAGTCTGCGCAGTTTCATCGAAATTAAGAAGTGCGGGTTGTCGATGTTCCCTTGTAAGTAGCTGTAATTTTGTGTTTAAATAGACGTCTGAAACTAGTATCTATAAGCTCTATAATAAATTGTTTTTAGATAGCCACAAACAGCCGATAAAAGAAAGGTTTTGATGAATACTTATGATATACATAATTTAGGACTTACAAGGCTTTGTTCGGGACAACAGGCCAAACGTATTCACTGATGAATCATACATTCACAGTTCACATACACAACCGGAGTGGTCTGACAATAGTTTATTAGGTTTAAAAGCTACTATTTCAGAAGGTAGCCGGTCTATGCCGATGGTAAAATAGGTTTCATCTCTAATCTCTATTCTCTAATGGATTATTATTATTATTATTATTATTATTATTATTATTATTATTATTATTATTATTACTATTATTTTTTTAACCCTAACTGGTTTATTATCTAATTATTGATTTTTTTTTATAAAACTACTATTTCATGTTGTAACGTCGGAATTTATGTTATCCCTTTTTCAAACATCTAGTGTTTTCTCTCTCGATTACATCAATAATTCTCTATAATGAAAATGATGATTTCAATTATGTTTATTCTCCTGCTTTTATATTCCTTTTTTGTTTTTATTTAGTAATTAAAATATAAAAAAAACAAAACAAAATAGAAATAGAAAGGAGGGAAAATAAAAATAATTAAATAAATACAACTCCCGTTTGGGGAATACTTACATACAAAATTTAATTTTCTTCTTTACAAGACTTAACTAAAAATATGAAAGATAGAATCTACGAAGTATGACAAAGTCTGGAGCCACAACGAGCAAGATGAATATTTATACTACATGTAGTTCAAATAATATACCAATTACCTTTATAAAATAACTTATTTATTTTGTGTTTTCGTCATTGTATATTAACGAATTATTATCTACACAGGAGTAAAAACTAATTCTCATTTCGAAAGATAGATAACGAGGTAATAAAATTGCAGTCATTAATTCTATAATAAATTATTTAAATGCAAATATAATTTTTTTTTGCCTATACATAGTACAAAGGTGGTTATTGGAATAAATAATGTTTTTTTTCGCATATATATATGTACGCTATAAAAATTTATATCCCATAAATAGATGGATAGATTTCAATCGATACTACGTTAAGACGATATTATTATTATTTCGCTTACCTTCCAGCCTTCTTTAACAGTGATCATCCACAGGCACTCCACAGGCATGTTGTATTGTCTGCTAAACGCTAAAATCTTCTCATCGATGTTGGTATTATTCACGAAGCCCTGTTCACCAGTCATGTTAATCTGACAAGGTAGCTTTTCCGGTGTGGACGCTGTAACAAAAAGAGCTCCTGTCATTGTCGGTCAACAAGAACGATAAAACAAGGGTTGATATTTGGATCTCTACGTAAAGCGAGCCATCATTAATATGTCCTTACTCAAGCTTTATTCTCCCACAGAAATATACGGTGCATTTAAGCATAGGCCTCCGATGTTTTTTTTTTAACTAAACATAGGCCTGACCAGAGCAACCTACACTAAAGGGTGCGGCAAAAATAACTAAGTGATTTTAAATCGTCACAGTATTTGATAGCAGCACAAAGTTTAGTCGTGCTTTGACAGTTGTACAAGAAGTAACATGTTAGACATTCGTTATGTAGTGCTAGATAATCCAAGAGCGAGCAGTGGTATTATGAAAATAAATCAACTGTTGTGTGCGTGCAAAGAAAATTTCGAACTAAATATCGTAATCGTCCTTCTCCAAGTTCAGACACTATTCGTAATATACTATCAACATTTTCAATTATTGGTGCAGGAATTGAACAGAAGAAAATACTGCACGTGTAGAGGGCGATATGCGTCAGACCATACACATCATCATCATGCCGCCGTGTTCAGCAGCTACAGCCTAGTGATCGTTCTCTACGACGAACTATGAAAAAAGACCTTTACTTACGTGCCTATAAAATCCAATACAAAAATTATCATGAGCGATGAGTCACATTTTTATTTATGCGAACACGTTAATAAGCAAAACAGCTGGTATTGGGGTATAGAAAATCCTCGAATAATCTATGAAACTCCGGTATACTCATTTAAAGTCACCGCATGGTGCGCCGTTTACAGTGCAGGAATTTTCGGACCGTTCCTCTTTGAAACGCTACAGGTGATGCCGTTACTGTTAATGGCGTACGATACTGTGAGATGTTACAAAACTTTCTCGAACAACGAAATTTGAGAAACATGTGGTTTTAACAGGATGACGGCACATCACATATAACTCGAAAAACCATCAACCATTTACAGACCATGTTTCTAGGTCACCTTATTTCACGCATACAATATCGTTTGGTCACCGAGGTCGCCGAGCTTGACCGCCCAAGACTTTTTTCTTTGGGAACTAAAGGACAAAGTTTACAAAGATAGACCAGAAACGCTGGAACATTTGAAAGCGAATATTTGTCGAGAAATAGCTGGCATAATACCCGTGGTTTTGGATACAGTTACGTTAAATGCAGTAAAAGAGCTGAATCGTATCCTGATAATTACGGAGTTCATTTAAAAAACATAATCTTCAAACAACATGTAATAATTCATCTAAAGCCTTAATTAAAAGTAGATATTAACAATTGCAAAATATTTTATTATTTATCATAATTGTAAGTGAAATAAGTCGCCTTTATAAAGTAAAATAAATCGCCTTTATAAAGTAAAATCAATGTTAAAACGTTAAACGCCTAGGCAATTTGGTGGGGAGTAATTTTCATTATTTCGAATCTTTGTTGGTAGAGGCGCATTGACCATTGCGCGCGCAATTTGAATATGTTTCCTTCTCGTTATTTGTGCTAGTTTATGTATAAATTTATATTACTTTTTAAAAATTCAAGGTATTAACATATATCCTTGCAAATTTACACCTTGTGCTATAAATACGGATCAGAACTTTGGGTGCTCTATTAATTGCAGCAGTGAGAGGGATTTGGTACAAATACATATTGAAATATCTTTCTCAGGGTTTTTACTCTAAATTTTGTTAAATTTTCAAATTTAACTCTATTAAATGGTTTTTGTAGGTTCAGGGGTATCCGTAGATACCCTTGCGGCAATTTTGAATGAATTTGCAACTTAGTAAAAACAAATTAACGAATTTTTAAGATTTTAAAATTAACTTTCGAACGACGCCAATGTATATAAACACTCTGTTTAAATACACACCACAGGAACTGCATGTTCTGGATATTTAACCCTATTTACTTTTCTAATAATGACTTTGAATACACCACCAACACTTATCTTTGGATTGGATTGACGACAAACTTTGATTCAACCAAGGCCGAATAAAGATTGATGAAAATTGAAGGCCTCGTTTCTCTTTCATTTATTTTAAATCGCGAAAGACCGGCGATTGTTTTCTTTCACAGCCAATTTTGATAATTTAGCCAAATACAAACTAACTGTTCGATGATCAAATGATATTAGTATACGAGAACGAATGCAGTGACTTAACCAGGAGGTTGTTTGTTGATGATTCTGTGGTACGAATTGTCACCAACAAGCTTTAAAAGAGAAAATCCACTACTAATTTATGGAAACCTTTTAGATAAAGATTTAATTGACGAAATATTATCTGTTGTGCTTTGCCATTTACGTTGTTGCTTATTCCAGACGATTTTTACATTAATTTGGAAGAAATAATTGAATAGAAAAATTGATAAATGAGTAGAATTGTCCATGATACCCCACACTCGTCATTATCTGGACTTATAATTAAATTCTACCGTCCTCGCCTCAAGGACGGTCGGCTGAGGGGGGATGGTACCGAAGAAATTTCCCATTATCCCCGCAAGAGGGATATTTGGTTGCCAACGAGTGGCCAGCCTGACATTTGGTCAGTACCGAAGTGACAACCGAGAGAAGTAGTTGTTGTCGTAAATACAACGTTGAACATAACATAACAATATGTATATAAAATCGTTCCTTTTTTAAAGACTTGGGTATATACATTTTATTGCAATCCATGTAAATAAGTGGTGCTACTGTAAATAAATGTGGCTGTTACATCTATGAAGCATCGATGCTTAATCCTAATAGTTTACATATTATAGACACCTTTAGTTTTTAAATTAACACTCAAATCACTTTTAATGTAATCATAAAATATCGTTGTCCAATGGTTATCACTAGAGTTGGCGCGCCCGCACCGTATTAAGTATATATGAACCAACAAAGAGCGAGCCAATTGTGCGAAGCGAGTATTAACATCGATCACCGATCGAAGATGCACATGTACCACGTATATATATCTACGCATAACAGCGGATACAATTTAGTCACGTCGCGCAGGTACTAACTCTAGTTATCACAAAGAAACTAAAATCACTTGGTTTGCAATAATTTTTGGAAAAAGCATGAATTGCTGACAGTTTATTAAAAAGTAGGCGCACTGCACTGGTGGACATAGCCTCCCATCCTCAATTCGTCCCCAAAAGTGCTCACAAATTCTGCCATTAAAGATACATCTAAATATACCATCTGACACCAATTCATTGCATCTATAGTTTCTTCACACAATAAATCGGAATTTTTAATTTAACTTGAAATTTCTTTTCTTCAGGCAACAAGCGCATAATCTAAAACATTATTCTGGATTGTATTTGAAGTTTCCTTAAAAATACTAGCATTATTTAAATGTTCTCGAAGCGTCAGATTCAAATTAGCAGAAAAGTCTATTAATTCCCTGAATACACCACCGTATTCTGATTTTTCGCTACTATCACGATCTCTAAGAACCAGTTCAAAAGCACAACAAAAATGCAACATATTAAACGTTTCAATATACCGGCCGGTCGAAAACTACCCGAACGCTACGCGAATTAATAGCAGAAAGAAATTAAGCGCAGAAGTTTCCCCAGAATTTCGTTGGCTGGAGATATATTTACCGAACAAAACACAGGGAACAAAGAGAGGGGAACTACGCTACTGCTATGTAAGCCGCTCCAGAATCGAAAAAGGTGTTGGAAAAACGTCACTTTAACAGCAGCGCTCGTAGCTGAACGACATTCGTCGTAACGCTGTTGACAGCAATTTTAAATGTGGTATTTTTTACATACAATCACTGGCCATAGAATTAGGACCACTTGAAAATATGATATTTGGGTAAAATTAAAAAAAACAGTTGGTGATGTTGACAATATTATTATTTAATTACATATAACATGCAAGTAAATATAATTTGAACATATATTTATTAATATTTGATTGTTCCTCGTCTGTGTTTTATTGTTTCCTCAATCCTTTTTGGCATGCTGCCAATGCAGCTTTTTACTGTTTCTTTTTTTTTTAATTTCTTCGCTATTATGCCATACATCTTCAATATGCTGTTGTAATTCTTCCTTTGTAGTTGAGTCGCGTGTACTTACGATGTTTTTCAAGACATTCCATACATTTTCAATTATATTTCAGAGCTTTAATTTTATTTGTGTGCGTCTATTTTCGCGGTCAATTATTGTCATAATGGGAAAGAAGGAGGATATAACCATAGAGAAAAAAGCACGAATTTCTGCTCTTCTAGAGATGGAAGAGCTCTCTCAACGTGAAGTTGCACAAAAAGTTTGATGTGATACACTCTGTATCCTGTATCAAACTGTTCTAAGAATCGCAACATTAATTAAGGAGAATATTCCTAGTACAAATAATGGCAGAACATACTGTGCCGACAAACGCAAAACAACTGTAAGGGATGATAGACGCATAGTAAAAGTGGCTACAGAACATCGTTTTTTATCCACTGAAGGTGTTCATAAAATTCTTAATGGGGAAGGTATACAAATATCAGCCCGAATAGTCCGTAGACGTCTTCATGAAACAGGCCTGAAATGCAGACGTCCGGAAAAGAAGCCAAGACTAACATCTAAAATGAAAGTGACACGGTCTTAATGGGCTAAAGAATATAGTTGAAGATTGGGGAAAGCTAAGTTTTATTTATAGTCTGTATTTTTGGCCAATTTCATCCTCATAGTTCGCTTAATAATTCTCTACATTTTTTACTTTTTCTTAGAGTATTTATAACGACGAATCACGGTTAGAAGTGCTAACGGAAATAAGTCAATTTGATCGTCGACGTCCTTCAGAGCGTTATAAAGAATTATGTACGATCAAATCTATTAAACACCCCCCATCTCTAATGCCTTGGTCATGTATTACGACAGAAGGACCGGGACCACTATATTTCATTAACGGAACAATGGAACAAAAACAATATATAAAGGTTTTACAAAACTATTCAATACTTTAAAACTATTCAATACTTTAAAACTATTCAATACTTTATACTGGTTCATTGCATCCGACTCCAGAACCATATACTTTCATGCAACCGTGCCATTTGGCAAAAAGTGTAATGCGATACCTTGAATTTAAAAATCTGCGTGTACTACTTTGGCCAGGCAATTCACCAGACATAAACCCAATTGAAAATGTGTGGAATACCTTGAAAAACATCGTTAGTACACGAAACTCAACTACAAAGGAACAATTGCAACAACATATTGAAGGTGTATGGCATAGTAGCCACGGAATTAATAAAACAATAAAAAGCTGCATTGGCAATATTCCAAAAAGGATTGAGGAAATAATAAAACACGGAGGAGGAACGAGCAAATATTAGTAAATATATGTTCAAATTATATTTACTTGCATGTTATATGTAATTAAACAATAATATTGCCTACATTGCCTACTGTTTTTTTTTAATTCTCCCCCCAAAATCATATTTTTATGTGGTTCTAATTCGATGGCCAGGAACTGTGTATATTTTTGTTTCTTGTGCATGTATTACCAGCTTGTACTAAGAAATAAAGGCTACTACTACAAACTTTATCGATAAAACCTATGTATGTGGATTAACACATGCGTACATTTATATGCGCTACTCTGTAAATATTGTACATCAGAGACATCAGCGACTAGTCAAGCGAACAAGAAAGCCTTTGGCTAGGTTCGCATGCCAATTATTCGATTCGATTTTTCTCATATGCGATTTTGCTCGAACGCGTGGTACCAATTCACACGGGTCAAATTTGGATGCGATTGTACTCGTATACGATAAATTATCACATGTAGGTAGACGTGTATTTAGCAGAATGGATGCAAGGGTTCTTGTCGTTTTGTATTGGTATGGAAACCTATACCAGAGACGTTATAGAAGGTATTGGATTCATCCTATGCTACAGACAGGGGCAGTAAGAAAAAGAATATTTCAAAAATTCTTTTCAAACTCGAGAAACGACAAACAGAAATTCTATAGCTACATACTTTTGCTGTGTGAATAGCACTATCTAAAAGTGGATATCTCTGCGTACCTTATAAGAGAAAATTTAATCGATATTTACCGTATTTCAGCGACAAGTGCGATTGGTATCCGGGAAAAAATATTCACGTATACGAGATTTCAACCTCACTAAAATGTTTTGCTACTGACCTGTTGATAAAATCTTGTATCCAGTATACGAGGAATATCGGATCGGTTAACTGTCGCGTGAACCCAGCCTTGGTGTTACGTTAGAACTTTAGATTTTAGATATTTGACTTTGGATAGTGGTATACCTTGATTGTCACATGTTTCAATAACGTCATTTCCTTTGTTTCAACCATTTCTTTTAGTAATTATATCAAATATATAATAATGTGCATTAACTTTGTGTTGGACTAATTGTAAGTTATTATGTGTTTTATATGGAGCATAGCTTTCCCATTTCCTATCTTTAAGATAAATTTTCCACCTACATTTCTTTTCTTTTATCTGGCATTTTGTATCTTCATTCTACCACGCAGTTTGTTTTTTTATAACAGTAAAATGGATTTTAAATTATCTTCGGATCCCCAAAACAGTAAACCATAAATGATTTGAGGATAAAATAAGCAAAGTAAATATTTATTAAAGTACGTCTATTACAATTGTTTTTTCATTTTTGTTAATACAAGTAAAGGCTTCCTTAATTTTGAAATAACAGAATGCAAATGCATACCCCAATGTAATTTGTTATCCAAATTAATACCCAGCAGCTTACAACCCGGAACAGATACCAGTTCTATGTCACGAATATGTATCCGTAATGATCCATTAGTATTAAAGGAGATTACATTATTTTTTTCAATATTTAAAACCAGTCTGGTTTCGCTGAACCAGCGCACTATGGGGCCACGCGGTTGAAATCCGACCAAAAATGGTTTTTACAAAATTTCACAATTCATGCCGAAAATAAGCTCACATTATTCAGAAAAGGTCAAAGTCTAACGTACAGATATTTGTTTTTAATTTTATAGCGAAACAACTTTGGACAGCAGTTTCAAACCTTATTAACAAACTGCAATTGAAAATCGCTGCATTTGCGTAAGTTAATTCATCGTAGAATTAAAACGTGGAATTGATATTACTGCATTAAGTGTCATATATGGGTTGAAAGAGCTCGTCGTGCTCTGCATTTTAACGTTAGAAAATTACAGATTAGTAGATTTGTATTTGTGTAATGACCTATCGAATTAGTGGGTGTCAAATTAAGGTCTTATCAAACTTCGTGGCAAAACTGATGATTCACGCTGGCCACGAGCGGTACCGCGCATCGGCGTAGAATCAGTTCGGACCGAGAGGAACGGTAGTATTACATTTTCGCTGCCGGTCATTTGCGCAATTGTTTATCTGTCCAAGAAAAATTATGATTTCGTCAGCAAAACGACCGCGGTCGGACAAACTTCGAAAATTTATTGCAGAAATTCCAGACTTAATATATGAAGGTGCTAAAATTAAATGTGTAATCTGTAAAATCCCGTTAATGTGTTGGTCCAGACAACATTGTCTACGACACGTAAATAGTGAAAAGCATGTCTCAAGAAGAAATTGCGCACGATACAATGAAAAATTTATATTTAATTTATGCGTTACGTTTATCGCATGTAATATACCGTTTAATTTACTAGACAAGGAACCATTTATCTGCTTTTGGAATAACTATTCGGAGTGAAAATTACCAAGTCGAACATCGTTACGAAGAATTGTGCCATCTGCGCGCGAACATATTGAACAAAAAATAAAATCGGAGTTGAAAGATCAAAAATTGTGGTTATGTGTCAACGAAACAACAGAACGGAAGAAACATTCTGTTCTTAATGTAATGGCACGCAAATTGGAACCTCATCAATCGGCACCTTCAATTCTATTAGTCTCCAAACGAATACAACAGTGTACTGCCGAAGTAATTTCAAAGTTAGTGTTAAATACATTGGACAAGTTTGAACTTTCAACAAACCAACTCTTGATGTTAGTGAGTGATGGCGCTGCAAACATGCTTTCTGTAGGCCGGTCTCTTAAAAAGCATTCTGCTAATTTGTTACACATTACGTGTAAAATTCATGCTCTCAATCTTGTGGCGGATAGTATCAGAAAATGTTATCCTGAGGTAGACGCTTTAATAGCGCATACCAAAGCAGTATTTGTCAAATCACCGAAACGTATTCGCGAATTTCACAGACTGTACCCCCGAATACCAGAGCCACCAGAACCTATTCTAACTCGTTGGGGAACATGGTTGCAGGCCGCGTTTTATTATCATAAATATTTTGACAATATTAAGAACGTGGTTTTACAATTCGATACAAAGAAAGCTGCCGCTATCCAGAAAAGCCAGTCGAAATTTCAAGATAGGTTAAAATGGATTTAAAAATCATTCACGACAATTACTTCGGGCTAGCAGATGCAATAGAAAAATTACAAAATCCTGCGGTACCGTTAGAAGAATCTCTACAAATAGTGCAACATGTTCACGCACAGCTATGCGCGATTGAAGACGCAAAAAATGTTTCTGTTCTAAAAAAATTTGAAAGTGTTTTTGAGAAAAATTCTGATTTTGGCACATTAAGACACATTTGTGAAGGTGCGTCAACAGAATCGTTAAGTTATTTGAAAGATTATTTTACTTACGCAAATATTACGTCACTAGATGTAGAACGTTCGTTCTCTGCATATAAACGCATTTTTTCCTCATGCCGTACTAGTTTTGCCGAAACAACAGTTGAAACATATCTAATGTTGCAGATATTTAACAGACATTATTCACTTTGTGATTTCATGGAGGACTCTTAAAATGGTAAGTGTTTGAGCACGTGTTATTTAATTTTTATTTAAAAGATGAGCGAAATTATTTGCGGCAGCAAACATCTCTATTAGCAGAATAACTCTAGTGGAACGCGAGGCCTGGTCGACTCTACGCTACTGCGCGGTACCGCTTGTGGCCAGGTTTACTGATGATACATATGGATAGTCTCGGATATCCTGCAAAATATCCTAAAAGGAAATCTTGCGGTTTTGCTGCGTTTATTGTACGGCTAACGAAAAACGGTCAGCATGGGCTTAGTCTACAGCGACATTACAATTTCTACCTTGGGAACTATTACACCTGTATCTTTTATTTTGTTACCTAATTTGTTGTTGTGAATTTCAAATCAGTGTTGGGATAAATTATAATTTGTTAAAAAATTCATAAAATAATTTTCAATTTGTCTTGATAATATAACTTTTAATTATTTCATTTTGAACGAAGCTAAATTTATTGGTTTTCGTAAATTTTATTCTAGTGCTTTTACTTTATATATCTTTAAATTAATACTTTATAAATCTTTAAATTTAATAAGTTGCTGTGTCTAGAAAATGCTTTTTTACAGTTATTTGTTTGATATTTAAAATAGTTATTGAAAAATAGCTGAACTTCTTTCAAACTGGAATATCTCTAAATTTTAGAAGGCTGTTTTACTACGCCGGACATATTGTTGATAAGAATTTCACCAACATATTTACCGATTAAAATGGAAACAGAAAACGATCAATAACAGTGCATTGAAAAACAAGACTATATTAAAATAATATTTATAACAAAAATATTTTCTTGTGGTTTAGTGTAATTTTCGATTTAGTATATATAATCAATTCCAGTTCAGACATATGCAGTTAGTCCTAAGACATTCTACGATCCAAAATATTTTGTACTTAAAGGGTATTTGACCAAAATGAGTAACTTTAAAATCGCTAAACGTACTTTGTGCGCTGCTTTCATAGAACACGGGAACAATATTTCAACCTCAGTTGAAGTGTGTAATCGAGAATATTCAAAAATACGCACTTCCTGAATTCAAACTCCGGTGGAAGAAGGCGGCACGCAAAGTTGATGTGTTTTAGAAAAAAATAACAAGGATTGGTTAGTCAGTGAGCTGATTGTGAAATTTGAAGTAAGGGAAGAACCTTCGACGTCATCTGGAATGGTACGTGGAAGATCGTGCAAGACTTTTGAAACTTCAGCTGAAACGACCCAAAGGCGTAAAGAAATTAAACTCTTTCGCGAATCTGGATTGGATCATATTCACAGCTCATATGTACGAGGATTGCGCTCAATTGTACAAACCGTTGAAGCTGAAATTGTACAAGAATTACACGCGGCATCAATAAAAAAGAAAGACGTTCTACTGCAAATGCTAAGAAACAGCACAACTGCGGAACCATTTACACCGGATGAAGCTCTGGCTATATACAACAATATATCTTTAACAAGAAACAGGTACCATTATTTATTAAACTGCTTGCACAGTAAACAGTGCAGTTTATTGCCATCGTACAAGAAACTGGGGGATGCTAAGGTTGAATGTTATCCAACTCCAATTGAAATTATTGACATAAGTGCGATCACACATGCAAGAGAATTTTGATGATCGATTGTGCTGACCTGCAAAAATCATCATAGTTACCTTTATACATTAAGTGGAGCTGTGATGGTTCTTCAGGACAAAGTGAATATAAAGAAATTCTTCCTGGTGAAAGCTCTCTGATAGCTGACAGCAATTTATTTGTCGCTCCCTTGGTACCAATTCGCCTTATTGATGAACTAACACAGAGTGTAATTTGGCGGAATCCCTCCCCGGCTACTGTGAGATATTGCCGGCCTATTTCAATCGAGTTTTCAAAAGAAACGCCTGAAGAAATAAGAGCTACTGTGGACGAAGTAGAAGTTCAGATCCGTACCTTGTTGGGCATTTTAGTAATGAAAAATGAGAAACCGGTCACAATAAAGCATGAACTTTTATTTACAATGATTAAGTAGTAGTAAGTAAAGTTGTATAGGTACTAACCCATGCTCCTTCTACTTCAACATGTGTTGTGTGCCTTGTCAAGCCCACAGAAATGAACGATCTGGATCGGGTGAGGCAGAAACAAGAAAACAAAAACGCTTTTGGATTTGGCCTCTCAACATTGTATGCGTGGATAAGATTCATGGAGTTAGTTCTTCATATTTCTTATAATTTGTCGTTTAAGAAATGGGCGGCAACCACCGGAGACATGAAAAACGAAAAGCATGCAAAGAAGACTTACTTTCAAGATAGATTTCGGAAAGAATGTGGACTGATAATGGATAAACCACGATAAAGTAGTGGAAACAGTAATGACGGGAATACCGCTAGAAGATTTTTCGCTAATCCGGCTTCTACAGCGGATATAACTGGAGTTGATGAAGACCTTATTTCCAGATTTCACATATATATATATATATATATATATATATATATATATATATATATATATATATATATGTATAAATTTTTTATTGTCTTAGGAAAATTCTTTTTAATTATTAGAGTAATGTATAAATATATCCAGAACTGTAACAAGTCAGACTAGGTCTGTTAGATATTCCCTAAGTCAACTTAGGGAATATCTAACTATTTATAAAATCCTTTTAACAACAAAATTAAATCTTCGAGTTGATTTCAGCTTTCAGGCTAAGCATTTGACCTGTCAACCATTCCGTCCCTTCGTCGCGTCTGGATTTAATTGGTTTTAGCAGAATAATCACTTATTTGAAAAATTGGAGGCAATCTTTAAGGACTAATAATAATTCGTCAGGTTAGTTTAAGTGTACTATATATTCCGGGATTTGCCACGCTGTATGCCCATGATACTAATGTGGTGGTCGCTGGTGATAACACGGGAAAACTTATTATTAATTGTGCTAGTGCACTACAAAAGTTAACTCGCTGCACTATGGGGCCAAACTGCTTTACGATGGTCAAAAATCTGTAACATTCTTATTAATAGAAGTATACCAGTAAAATTTGGCAGACATGTACAGAAATGTCTAAGATCTAAGATGAATACAAAATTCTCCACGAGAAAGTTACGATTGTTTGCTTAAAAAAATGTTAATTTATGGTCATTTTAATAATAATAATAACAGTTAATAACAAGAGTTGAATGTTTGTGCGATATCTACATTTAAAAAACATTAATTTATTGTTATCTTAATAATACAGCGTAATCATGTGAAATCAGTTCTTTATTAAATAAAAGCAAACTTATCTATTGGTAAATAACAGTACATATTTACATAACAACAATTAGGTGTTTGTACGAAATCTGCATAAAATACAGCAACATTTGGTATGTTATTTTAGCAATATTCACTGAAATTTACGTTGTTTTACATAATGGAAGAGCACCAAAACAGAAAATGCTTTTACTCTACTAATTGTACTGCTTCCTGGTCCAGTTCAACATTTACAGGCGTGGATACTTCTCTGAGACTGGATATATAAGGATCTGATGTAAACAGTAAGGTATGGAAAACGTCTTCGTTCGTAGCAGAACGCGCATGATGTAATCTGTATAATTTGTAATCTTTATTGCGCGATTCCTGGTCTTCTTCAGATAACTGTCCGAGTGGCAAAACTGCATTATAGGGAATTATGTTTTCTCCATGAATCAGGGCTTTGTGTGCTGATGATGGCATATAGCCAATTATATTTGCTTGCATAGAATTGCGCAGTTTCAAATGCATACTGACCAAACTTTTGGGAATTAATCTGCCTGCCGCATGACGTGTGATTTTATAAATAGTTAGATATTCCCTAAGTTGACTTAGGGAATATCTAACAGACCTAGTCTGACTTGTTACAGTTTTGGATATATTTATACATTACTCTAATAATTAAAAAGTATTTTCTTAAGAAGACAATAAAAAATTTTGTCGCAACGTTATGATGCATTTTAATTAACTTAACATATATATATGTGCATCATAACGTTGCGACAAAATTACGAAATCACCTTTACGTATTTTAGTAATTAAGAACCGCTAAAATCAAGAGAAATAATTGAAAATAATCTTTAAATATCTTTAGAAAATACGTAAATTTGATTTCAAAGATTACAGTTTGAACAATGCGCTCCGTTACAAGAACATTATAATAGATAGATAGATCTCATTATGTTGATAGAAATCGATAATTTCCGGAATGTTATATAAAGAAGTTGTAAATATCATAACAAAGAGTAATTTCGGTATTATACAATGAGTTCAGGAATACATGGCAAACGACATCCTCTGAAATAAGATGTTTTCATTGTTACGAACGTAGATAAATCAGGATTGTGTACATTTTTCATGCAATGAGAATTCCCTGCCGTGTTATATGCTCACGTATAGCCGATGGGACAGTGCGGTGGCGTTCTTTGAAAGTAGGTAGTATATATTTTTGGTCCTTTTTATTCGAATGGAAGGTTTTTGTGTGTGAATAAATTGCTCTTATTAATCTTTGAAGACGTGTGCATTCTAGGTTAGCAAATCCAATAAATTTGCCGCAGAAGGTTCTAGGACATGCTAGTATCTACAAATCTAATTTTAGAGGATTGAAAAATAATTACACTTACTTACAATTAAACATAATATATTTTAAGATTATTTCCCAACACACATTTTCCTGAAAATATTTTACTTATTCTCATTTTTAGTATTCCTTTGACACCACTTAAATGTTCGTTGCTACATTAAGATTCCTGTGTTCTTTCTCACATCAGCAATAGTTTTTGCGCATTGGAAAGCTAAAGTGGTCGAGTGTAGTTGGTTCAATGTTTAACAAAATATTGTACGACACCAGACAAATGCGTAGAACAATACTAAGGATGCTATGAGATTTGAATACAGACATACACGTACTTATAAATTCAATATTATTGCACATGATACTTTTATTTTTGCATTAAACAACAATCACTCTTTGAAATAAACAAGTATTATTGGCTATTCAAAATTCGATTAAGAAGCCAACGTTATAAAAAAGTAAACGTATGATGTGGTATTTTATTTAAACGGATACTCTAAAACTGTGGCACTGGAACACTGAAACAGTTCACTAAAACCCATACCACAACACTTAATTCGTACTCGACGCACGTTTCGATAGGCAAGCTATTATCATCAGCAGCAAGACTGAACTTGCTCAGTCTTGCTGCTGATGATGATAGCTTGGCTATCGAAACGTGCGTCCAGTACGAATTAAGTGTTGTGGTATGGGTTTTAGTGAACTGTTTCAGTGGTATTTTATTTGTATTGGTTCATATTTTCTGAAACAAAATTTAACTCAACACGTTTATTTGGATTTCATAGAAACGTTTGTATTATTTGAATGTCCGGTTCATTCAGCTGCATTGATAGAAATTTTTTTAAATCGTCAATTTCCTGGGAAATGGATTGGCTGAAATGTCCCAGTTGAATGACTTGATAGCTCAGCTGATATTATACCAATGGATTTCTTTTTGTGAGGAGCGCTAAAGCTTATGCTCGTGGTGTAGAACATAATTCAGATCAATTAAAGCAAGCAGTAAGGAATGCGGATGAGATTAATGTGCCTGCTACGATACACAAAGTTTACGATGAATTTATTAGAAGAGTTGAAAAATGTATAGAAGTTGGAGGCAGCTATATTGAATAGTGATTGTTAGATCTGTTTTAAGCTAAGAATTAATACTTACTTACTTGTTTATTTCAATGAGTGATTATTTAATGTTACTACAATTCACTGTCGTATAAATTTTAAATCGTTTTAACCAGTTCAAATATACAGTTTATTAAACATATGGCAAAAATTCAAGGGGCTATTCCATGAACTATTCCAAGAATATTCTGTCCTTTGATGAGTTTTGAAAAGCCCCTTTGTTTCGAAGATACAGGGCGAGAAATATTTTTGACAAAACCAACATTTTATTACCAAAAATTACATTTAAAGTTTCTTAATCTACAAGAACTGTTGAAAATTACTACCTCCAGCTAGGATGCAAGAATCCAATCTTTTCCTCATTGACTGCCGAACTCTTTCAAAAACACCAGGGTCGTTTCTTATTGAGTTACACCCAGCAATTATCCGATTTCCTAAATCTCTCTCACATTTTCCACTGGAGTAGAATAAACGAATGACTTTAGACGGCCCTATAGGAAATAATCCAGGGGGTTTAAGTCAGGGGATCGAGCAGGTCATACGTGAAGCTCACCTCGACCAATCCAACGATCTCCGTATGTTTCTGTTAAAAGCTCACGAGCAACTACATTAAAATGCACTGGTGCACGATCGTGCATAAACCACATTGCATTTCTTGTTGCCAATGGTACATCCTCCAGAAACAGAGGTAGCGTTTGTTCCAAAAAGTTTCGATACACCTCGCCGGTAAGCCTTCCTGGTAGAAATACCGGTCCAATTAGCCAGTCACCCACAATTCCTAACCAAACGTTCAACGAGAACTGATGTTGAAAACGATCTTCAAGTACTTCATGTGGATTTTCTTCAGCCCACACATGGTTATTGTGAAAATTCCTTATTGCACTTCTTGAGAAATTCGCTTCATCGGTAAAAAGAATCAGTGTCAGTAGTTGAGGGATTTGAACCAATGTGTGCAAAAGCCACTAACAGAATGCAATCCGTGGAGGAAAATCAACAGGAAGAAGTGCCTGAACGCGTTGTATGTGGTACAAGTACAACAAGAATTTTCCAAACATTCAAAGTATTTGCAATTTTTCGGGTAGAAGTACCTGGATCTTCCTCTATCATGTCCAGCACATTCTCTTCTAATTCTACCGTTCTTACTGTCATTGGCCTTCCTGGTCCTCCATTTCGTTTCAATGTGCCTGTTTTATGAAGACGTTGATGAATACTTTGCAAGGTTTTTCTATCAGGAACATTACGGTCAGGAAATCGTTCAATGTACAACAGTCTAACTTTTAATGAATTGCCATCAGCAAGTCCATAAATGACATGCATGTCAGTCATCTCGGCGTTCGTATAGCGATTCATGATAGAGGACTTCACTAACAAAAGTTTAAGTATTAAAAGACAGAAAATACACGTCAATCAGTCTCAACAAATTTGACACATACAAAATGATCAATCACGAAACGTATTCAAATGAAATCCACGTTTTAACTGATTTATTTTTCTATGTCTGCACTTGCCTATTGTAAGAGGGTAAAACAGCCGTTCTTTGTAATCGGAATGTTGTTAAAAGTAACAACGCGTTTTTACAATTTTTTTATACTCGGTAAGTCTGTATCCCTGTATCTTCGAAACAAAGGGGCTTTTCAAAAATCATAAAAGTACAAAATATTCTTAGAATAGTTCATGGAATAACCCCTTGAATTTTTGCCGTATGTTTAATAAACATTCTGTATATTTATACAGAATTTAAGTTTTTAAAAATTCGTTTGCAGAGGCCGAATCACACAAAAATATGCAATGAACAAAAGAAAATCAAAGTTTACTAAATTTACAATTAGTGGTGTTTGTGAAAAATGAAAAGGAATTAGAACTAAATCTAAAGATATGGAGTGAAGCTTCAAAATTTATAAATTAAAGACGAAACTTGTTACGTTCTCCTGGTTTAAAGAACAATGCCGCTAGTCGTCTACTTCGGCGTATCATTCTTGCGAAGCGGGAGCACCAATTGCTTATATTTCGATGTAAATAATACTTATATATTTGTGTATTGCAACGTTTGTAAATGAGTAATACTAGGATCACCACTAAACCGTATCGGAGCCTGAACGTTTGCTCGGACGACAGCAGCAAATAGCCGATCACTACCGTAAAAATATGCTATACAAATCAGCGCTACTCAAACATTCTCCTTATTTTTTCATGTATTTATTTGATACACCATCTTTCGTCTCTATTGCTCCTGCTGGCGTCCCCTACAGAAGTGAGAAAAATGGAAACCAAAAGTCGTGTGATGTGAATAAGCGCTACGTTATACGTAAGCAAATGAGCGACGAATGACAATAGTGGTATTTTGTTTTCTTCCTTAGTGGCAACTGCATATCTAGCGCTCCTTCCAAATACATACGTTAGCGGTAGCTCCATCGTATAGATATTTAAATGTTTTTAATTTGTGCGTTGACGATTTTGATAATATTTGCGTATATTATAAGAAGTTAAATCTATTTTTACATAAAATTCGTACACGTTAAAGTTTTAATGAATATAAATATAAAATATATGAAGTTATACAAAACAAATGAAAAATTGAATTTATTCCAAAATATGTTGAATTAATAAAATAACAAAAGAATGTCAAGTGTTTTTAACAAAACTAAAGTCAAGGTTTTAAGGAAAAGAGATAAAACTATAAACATTACATTGGAAGATACAATTTTGGCTCTTCTCTTGATTCGGATTTCTTTAGAAAAAACAATCAAGAATTCGAGATGGTTATTTATTTCAAACAGGCAAGACTCAACACTTGTTACAAAGAGTAGTCCGATCAAGATATGTAAATTAAAACTATCCTGATCACCGTTTCTGCACCTTTTAAATGCATAACATCATAAAAGAATGAAAGAAGGTAAATAAGTGTGGAAATACCAAAGCTTAAATAATAAAGGAGGTATTGAATACAACACAATGTACAACTGCTTATTAATAGAGCGTGACAAATGGTTGCACCCGCAGAGACGCCTGTGCGGGAGGGGGGGGGATGTATGTACGTATGTGAATGTAGAGTTCAGTAATGCGGTAAACATTGAGGAGTTCGGTCGTTCGGTTATTTATCGGATTCACATTGAGTGTTTTCGGAAACATGGGACGTAAGCCTGGTGTACCTCTTGCATCGCATGTGAAGGAATATATTTGGCGTTTCCGTGGTTTGGAATTTACAGGTTCGCACATTCGTTGCAAATTTTGCGGCATAGGATTGCTAGGTAGCACGACATTTGAATGTAGAAGTCATATTAAAAGTAAACGTCATGTATTGAATTTAAGAAACAATATTCCGTACTGGAAATTTTTGTATGACTTTATTTTCATGTTGAGCACGTGCAATATCCCACAACACCTAGTAGATAATGAAATCTTTCGTACTATTTGAGATAAATATGTTCCATCATGAAAGCTACCAATAAAAAGACGATTGCGGCACAATTTACCACATGTGCAAAATACAGTAAAAGACTGTATAAAAGACGAGTTCAGAAATCAAAAAATCTGGCTCACTGTGGACGAAACTGCTAATGCTCAGAAACACAGCGTGATTCATATTGTGGCGCGTCCTTTAAAACGTAATGGTCCAGCAGCTTCTTTGTTGTTAGCCAGTAAAAGGATTGAAAGAACTGATGCCGAAACCGTCGTAAACATAAAAAATATGTTAAGAGAATTTTGTATCGTAGGAGCCCAAATCACTATGTTAGTTTCTGACGGAGCCGCAACAATGGTGAAAGCTGGTAGGATGTTAAAAGTATGCTTTCCGACTCTTCTTCACATAACATGCCTCATACACGCATGTCATCTCGTAGCAGAAACAATTCGAAGCAAGTATCCTAGGGTGAATGATTTAATATCATCTACCAAAAAAGTGTTTGTGAAATCTCATTCAAACAATTGTATCCGCAAATTCCGATACCACCTTAGCCTGTATTGACGCGATGGGGAACATGGATCGAGGCAGTATCTTACTATCGCAAATATTATTCCCAAGTGAAAGATGTCATTTTCAAATGTAATTCTTCTAATTCTCAAGCGGTTCGCGAGAGTCAACAACTTTTTTCCGATTCTGACGTTCAAAAAGAAATAGATGACATTTCCATAAACTATTCTGTAGTGACACAAACTATTTCGCAGTTAGAAAATACTCACTTATCTATACAAGACTCGTTAAATAACATCAACAATTTAGCAGCCGTTCTAGAATGCTTGACGGATCCTACGATTAGATGTCGCGCAAAAATTTCGTGCAGTTTTAAATAAAAATCCGAATTCAAAAAAGGTTCGATCTATATCTGGAATTCAAGACTGCACAGAAGAGATACAGGAGTATTTGAATTTCGCAAATCTTACTTCATTAGATGCTGAACAATCATTTGCAAAGTATACGAGAACGTTTTCAGACCGTTGTCGAGGCCTGACCGAATCGACAATGCATTGCGTGTTGCAGTACTACGCGGCGTACCATGGCCGTCGCCCATTACCGCAGTGATCTTCGCTACGTCAATAAAAGGGAAAAAATATTATTTTGTTATTAATACTGTGTCTACTTTTGCGCGGTACGTCCCGGACGGTTCCACTAGTTTCTCGAACATTATAAATAGTACACGCGCACCGATCAACCGATAATAACCGAACGTCCACTCGATTCCTTGTATGTACATAGTAAACACAGCTCCTTTCACGACGCCTCTGCGGATGCAACCGTTTGTCACGCTTTACTTATGAGTAGAGTTTGTTAAAAAGGCGATACCGGATGGCAGTAGCGTAGCGGTAGCGGCGTGGGTAGGGGTAATTTTCAACTCGTAGTCGATCTCGACAGTATCGCGAGAGAGTTCAAAGCGGCAGTACGTTCCACACTGCACGCCAAGTAAGTACGCGGAGATGGGACGCCCAAAGGGTGTAACATTCCCTTAGAATGTGAATAAACATCTCAGGCATTTCCCTGGATTAGAATATAGAAGTCCGCATATTTATTGCACAATATGCAATAGCGAATGGCGAAGTTGCGATAGGTTTAAATGTAGAAAACATTGTAAAAGTAAACGTCATGTATTGAATTCAAGAAACAGTATTCCATACTGGTAACTTTTATATGATTTTATTTTTATGTTAAGTGTGTGCAACATCCCGCAACATCTAGTATCTAATGAACACTTACGTCTTTTTTCGTCTAAGCACGTTCCCTCATGGAAGCTGTCAACATCTATGCAATTACGATACAATTTGCCACGTGTGTAAGGTACAGTAAAGGAATGTATAAAAGACGAGTTCAGGAATAAGAAAATCTGCCTATGTGTGGATGAAACAATTGATGCTCAGAAACACAGCGTCATTCATGTTGTAGCGCGTCCTTTAAAACGTATTGGTCCACCATGTTCATTGTTGTGATCCAGTAAAAGGATTCAGAAAACTAATGCAGAAACCGTTGTCAAGATAATAAAGGATTCGTTGAGAGAATTTCGTATCACAGGAACCCGAGTCACAATGTTCGTTACTGACGGAGCCGCAACAATGCTGAAAGCTGGTAGGATGTTGAAAATATGCTTTTCGGCTCTTCTTCACACAACATGTCTCATGCACGTATGTCACCTCGTGGTAGAAACCATTCGAAAGAAGTATCCCATAGTGGATAAGTTAATAGCATCTACCAAAAAAGTGTTCCTCAAATCTCCCAAACACATCCGTGTATTCACACAATTGTGTTCGAAATTACCACCACCACCTCAGCCTGTAATAACGCGATGGGGAACATGGCTCCATGCAATATCTTACTATCAGAAATATTTTTCACAAGAGAAAAATGTCATCTTGAATCTTGATTCAAATGATTCTGCAGGAGTTCGAGATAGTCAGCAACTTTTTTCCAATTCGGACGTTCAACAACAAATAGATGAAATTTCCATGAACTATTCTGAAGTTGCACAAGCTATTGAGCAATTAGAAAACAGTCACTTATCTGCACGAGACGCATTGAATTGCATAAACAATTTACAAGCCGCTCTAGAAAACTTGACGAACACTATAGGAGTCGATGTTGTTCAAAAATGTGGTGCAATTTTAACGAAAAATTTTCACTGGATGCCGAACGATCACTTTCGAAGTATACGACAACGTATTCACAACACCGTCGACGGCTGAATGTATCGACAATGGAAGCGTTGCAATTCTACGCAGCTTACCAGGGCGGTTGCCAATTGCCACAGTGGACATCAAGACGACAGGAAAAGGTAACAATATTATTTTTCACTAATATTGTATATTACGTACCTACTTTTATGCGGTGCGCCACTGCCGGTACCACCTTTTTAACAAACTGTACTTATGAGTGAAAGGAGGTAAATGAATGTGGAAACACCAACGCTTAAATAATAAAAGAGATTATGTAGGGAAACCTTTCAGCTAACGAAATGACGTCAGAGAAATGTATAATCCGAACACTTAATCATATTTTGTTCGTATTTATATAATTATATCAAAATTGAGCACGTAGATGTTTTTAAGTATTTGGAGTTCCACATAAGCTATGAAGCTTACCAACAGATATTAAGTTGGAACATGCAACAAAATTATACCATGCGATCCGAAATCCATTCCTATGGAAGAAAAAATCAAGTGAATATATACAAGGCAGTATTTGTACCAATTCTAATGTATGATACAATGTGAAGGCTGAGTACTCACAAAAAGAATGAATAGCAGAATTCAAAGTATGAAGATAAAGTATCTTAGCGGTGTCCCAGGCACAACAAGGAAAGATAGGGATACGTAGTACAGTTGTGAGAGACGAGCTAAAAATAGAACCAATTATCAAAAAAATTGAAAAATGCCAGCTGAGGTGGTATGGATACTTAGTGTGAATGAGCAACAACAAACCAATGAAGAAAATGTTGGAGTCGAGAATCCAAGTGAAAAGACCTAGAGGAAGACCAGTGAAAACGTGGAACAAAAGTGTAGAAAGAATACTGGAAGGGCGCACCGTAGCGCCATATAGAGCAAAACAAATGGCAAGAAACAAAAAAGAGTGGGCAAAGTTATTTTACGAATGGGGAGAGCATTAAATTAGAACTAACATCGTAACCTTACACCTAACGGTTCTATAGCGTTTTTGATTGTATATACATCTGTTATAGTTTTCGTGATATTTACAAACATTTTAAAATTGTGCAAAATTTTGGAGGGGGCTGTACCCCGAAGTAAATTATCGAGTTGCCAGAGTGCCCTTGCTAGTAGACCAAATATAGAAGGTACCAGTACTCCGCACTACACAAAATGTTTGATAAATTCGGAACATACTGTCGCGAATAAACGCCTTGTTTTTACTTTTAGAAAAGACGCTAACTGGACTTCCGCTGCTTTGCGTTCATCGTCTATGTTTTTTGTGTTGTAATCATTTTTCGATCGTTGACCGGTGTTGTCGAGCTGACTGAGCGTCTGGACAATTGCTATGTAAGATTATGATCTCTCGGTCAATTCGAAGACATCGAACTTTGATACTGCCGATCAAGCACCGGAAGGATAGTTAGTAGAAGGGATTGCGTAGATTATAAATATAGGTTAATTTGTAAGGATAGGGAATTCTGACAGAGTTGGGGCTTGTTTTTTAGTGTCACCTCCCTAAGCAGCCCCCTCTAGCAGGTAGGTGAATTTATATATCTGTGTGTAGAATTAGAGCGAGTCTACCCTGAGCTACTCCTATCACGGTGGGCCGTGACATGTGGTTGAGGCGCCAGTAAACATTTTGTGTGGTGCTGAGTGTGCCTATAGCCACCGAGCAAACCCCAAGGTTCATATACCGTGAAATCAGCCAGAAAACAGTTTCGGGTTTTTATCAGCTAATCAAATCACGTCTGATTAGTTTATGATTTGTGCTGGAACAAGCGTATAGGCATACGTATGTGAGTCTGAAACTTGTGTCGTATTGTAATAAAACTAGCGAATTCTTTCGGGAAGTTTCTCCGGTTTTGCTACTTCTTGTAAAAGAAAATAAAAGCATAAACGATGCAAAAATTTAAAGCTAAATTCGTCTTTTAGCCATGTTCATTTGTATTGTTTTATAAAAAATAAGGGAAAATAATGGAAGTCAACAAAAAGAATTGTGTACATTACCTCTTCTAAAGGAAATACGCAACTACATAGGTATATATTTTCCGACCAATGCCGAGAGCTTTCAAAAAGGTTGTGTTCCCATCTCTTCAATCCGTAATTCTGTTTCAGACAAGTGTTCAGGTTTCGAAATCCAAAAAAAAAAAAAACAGAATAAACCGCGTACAGGCGCGTTTAACACGGATTACATTTCGCCCCGAGATCTTTCGATAAAGTAGCCGTGAGGATGGGGATGGCGGTCGATACAATCTAAAAAGCAGACAGGTTATTCGCAACATGCATATAACGACAAATGTGTCTCATATACGTATACGGTAGACTGTCTCGCAAAGTGTATAGGAAAACGAAACAAATACAATATTTTTTGTGACCGGATTTGGTCAACGAATGCTTTACGTTACATGTATGGCGTGTTTCGAGTAACGCCTCGGTTTATACATAGTATACAGGCAATATTGTTTTTTTTGGAAAACTAACCTTTATTTGGATATATATTCCAAAAATATTTTGCAATATACAAGACGTTTCAATAATACGGGGCATATTAAATATGTTTCCTTATATTGAACGCCTTGTGTATTCATGCATCCTTGAATTCTATGAGGAAAAATAGCGTTATATTTTTCAAGATTCTCTATATCTATCTCTCACTGTCTTCGTGATCTTTGGAAATATAAGGTCCGTAGAAAGAACTGAATATCATTGGTGCTAAATGTTATATTGTATTTATAAATATTGCGCAACGTATTTACTTTTGGCGCGCCTCTGTACTTAAAATGCAATAATACGACATAGTACAGTACTGTGTAAAAAACCGTTATGTAGAAACAAGCATATCAACCATCACAATGAATATTTAGTAGAAATTCTGGTTACTATTATCGGGAACTACTTCTACAGCATACATTGGTCCTTCAGAGCCACATCAAGTAACCAGTGCACAAGAAATCGCAGAAAACAAAGCAAGATAACCATAGGAGACGACATAACCACAACACAACCTAGAAGTGGAACACGTGCCTTAAATTCACAATATCATTACCTCGTGAGTACCGTTCCATTTTATTATTCATTAGTGCCTCTTATGTATCCACATATAATTTTTGCGATTCAATTTGTCATAGTTGTAATTGCATATTACTACGTAATTTCATATCACGTTGTACAGTAAGCTAAACCCGAAATGACCGAGCTCAAGACATTGGTGGCGCGTAGAGGTGTTTTAAAGGGGCAATTGACAAAATTATGTTCATTTTTAGACGAAATTAAGGGAGACAAGTCTCGTATAGATGAATTAAAGGTTAGATTAAACAAATTAGAGGATGTTTGGTCAAAATTTTCGGACGTTCAAATAGAAATTGAACTAATTGATAGTACAGATATACAAATTGAGGAAAGGGATGAATTTGATAATAAATATTATAACTATGTGGCTTGTGCGCAAACTTATTTAGATGGCAATCATGCACAAAATGTACCAAATGACTTGCAAGTACGCCAAAAAATCACTCTTCCGCAGATCAATTTACCGGAATTTTCTGGATCTTATGACACGTGGTACAGCTTTCACGATACATTTAATACTTTGATACATAGCGACAAAAATCTAAGTAACATTAAAAAATATCAGTATTTACGGTCTTCTCTTAAAGGAGAAGCTGCACAAGTTATTCAATCATTAGAGATTTCGGAAACCAATTTCGAAACAGTTTGGGATTTACTCCAAAAACGTTTTGATAACAAAAAGATCATAATTAAATCTCATGTCAAAGCAATAGTTGAATTACCATCAGTTAACAATTCATCTACTACCATCAGGCAATTCGCTGACAATTTTCAAAAGGGCATTAAAGAATCTAGATTTACCGGTTGATTCGTGGGACACCATGCTAATTTATCGATTAACGAATAAGTTAGATGCGAATTCTAAGCTGGAATGGGAAATAGAAACGAATGATACAGACTGTCCAATAACGCTAGAATTTATGGAATTTCTGAATAAAAGATATCGGATTTTGGAATTGTTAGACAATGAAATTACACAAGTAACGTAAAAAGATCAGACATCAAAACACATGCTCATACGCTAACAAATCTTAGTTGTCCTATATGCAAAGAATCTCACTACATTTTTTATTGTGAAAGATTCTTAAATATGAACATGCGCAAGAGATTATTAGAAATCAAACGTCCCAATCTTTGTATTAATTGCCTCGAAAAGGGTCACAATAGCAAAAAATGCCAATCCAGAGGATGTAAAAAGTGTAATATTAAACATAACACTCTTCAACACTTTGAAACAGAAACATCCGAATCCAATATAGGATTCACTCCTATGCAATCACGCACTTCATCAACTTCACCAAATGCATAAGTATGTACACAGTCATCTACTGAGACACACCCAATCACACAAACAAATACAGTCACTAATCAGAATGGAAACATATCAAATGCCTTAGAGTTGTTGTCCACAGCAGTAATATATGTCTTTAATTCAAGAGGAGAAGCACAATGTCTTCTCGATAATGGCTCTCAAACAAATTTCATGACGCATGACTTATTTAAGAAGTTAAGCTAAAGGTCCATAAAAATAAACATGCCAGTTGTTGAAATCAATTCCATCGTCACAAATATTTGTAGTCAAACTCTTGCAACAATTTTTTCATTACATAGCGCATATATCAGGGAACTGAAATTCTTGATAATAGACAAAATTATAGATCACATTCCTCAATTTAGCTTCTCAAGCTCACAATGGAATATACCCCAGAATATTAAGTTAGCGGATCCACGCTCTTTTGAATCAGATAAAATAGACATGCTATTGGGAGTAGAAGTATTTTACGATCTGCCAAAGACCGAACAAATCAAATTAGGAAAAAACCAGCCTATTTTGCAAAACTCTGCGCTAGGTTGGATTATTTCTGGATTAGTGACACCAGTACCTACTCATAGCACACAGTGCAATTTTTCAACAAATTTAGACATACAAAATCAAATAGAAAAGTGTTGGCTTATTGAGCAAGGCTTAGTAGCTAAGGTATATATAAAAGAGGAAGAAGAATGTGAGGAAAACTTTGTAAACACCTTTCATGGAAACAGCATAAGTGGTTTTCAGTAACCACTACGTTCGAATTACAATCAACTTGGTAATTCCGTTACCGTCGCAGAGAATAAGTTTTACTCGCTTAAACGTAAGTTATCCAAAAATCTCAATCCAAAATCTCAATATTGCAAGTTCATGGAAAAATACAAGCTTTTAGGCCATATGTCTAAAATCGACTCTCAACATATCGCGATTAGCATTTGCTATTATTTACCACACCATTGTGTTAAAAACGATGGATCCATAACTATAAAACTTTTTGATGGGAGTAGCAAAACTGATTCAGAATTATCATTAAACGACATTCTCAAAACCGGATCTTCAATTCAAGACGAACTTTATTCAATTTTGATTCGATTGCATAAGCACAAAATCATGAATCATGATCATAGCTGATATCGAAAAAATGTATCGTCAGATCGAAGTAACTCCAGAGCATAGGAATTTACAAAGAATAGTTTGGAGATCAGATCCTAACAAAGAATTAGAACATTTTACATTAAACACTGTCACGTACGGGATATCATCTACATCATTTCTATCAATCAGATGCCTAAAACAGTTGGTAATTGAAAACATACATGAATATCCTACAGCATCGCAAGTCATACTAGATGATTTTTACGTTGACAACTTAATAACAGGATGCTCTGACAAGAATTCGGCAAGAAATTTGATTTACGACTTGGATCACATATTAAAAGGTGGATGCTTCAATTTGAGAAAGTGGTCGTCAAACGATCCTTCGATTTTCTCCTATTTGAGTGATTCTGCTAATTCACAAAATTATATAATTTCAGGTGAACAAAGTTGTAAAACTTTAGGGCTTCTCTGGAATTCTAAAGAAGATGCGTTTAGATACTCCACAAACAGTAACTATAATACTTCAGACCTCACAAAGAGGCAGATTTTATCCGTCGCCTTACAGATATTCGATCCGTTAGGATTACTTTTTCCTATAATAATAAGAACTAAGTTACTAATGCAGCAATTATGGCGACATGGGTTGGACTGGCACGACGAAGTACCAACGGACTTAGCAGAGGATTGGAACAAGTTCATACATGAGTTACCAGCTATTAGTTACATTAACATCCCGCGCAAGGTAATAGTGTCAAATTATAAACGCATAGAAATTCATGCATTCAGTGATGCATCGCAAGTAGCATATGCGACATGGATGAAGGAAAAATCCTAGTTAGATTGCTAACTGTAAAATCCCGTGTTGCACCAATCAAGAGTCTTACTATACCAAGACTGGAATTGTGTGGTGCACTGTTAATGGCACGCCTCGTCGAAGGAATCATAACTGCTTTGAAACTGGACATGGATTCAGTGGAATATTACACCGATTCTACAATTGTACTTGTATGGTTGAAGTTGGTACCGAGCAAGCTGAAACAGTTTGCTGCACACAGGGTTGCAGAACTGCAAGAATTAACATCACTTTCACAATGGGCGCACGTATCCTCACAAGAAAATCCAGCTGAGAGATACGGACCTGTTACGCTTATTGGAATTCTCCCTCTGGTTGAATGGTCCTCCTTAACTTCATTCTGGTTCAAACTTGCAAAACAATCAAATTAACGAACCATTATTAGTAGAAGCAGAGGTACCAGAATTTAAGGTAAAAACAACACCATTTCACTCGGACATATTTACACACTTCTCTTCATTTATCAAATTACAACGCATTACAGCCTATTGTCTAAGATTTGTGAACAATTGGCGTAAACCAAAAAATAAAAGACATGCGAGTAAGTTGAGCATAGCGGAATTGAATTTTGGTCTCAGAACGTTAATAAAATTAGCACAAGCAAACGAATTTTCAATTGAATTTCATTTTGATAAGGCAAAACCCATTCCGCGCAATAGTAAATTAATATCTCTTAATCCTTTTTTAGACAAAGATAGATTTATTGGGAGTGGGAGGAACGTTAAAACATTCAAATTTAGCATATGATCATAAATTCCCAATAATTTTGCCTTCCAAACATATTTTCACACGACTGTTAATTGAGTATGAACATAAAAGAAATTTTCATTCCGAAATTCAAACTACATTAGCTAGCATTAGGACTAAATGTTGGTCAATTCATGGCAAGCAAGTCGTACGAAAGGTACTTCGAAGGTGCATCACATGCTTTAAATGCAGTCCATGCTTATTTGATCAAAAAATTAGTGATCTACCCTCACCTAGGGTGACAGATAGTCGTCCATTTTCAGTTTGTGGTATTGATTGTGAAGGTGCATTTCTTATTGGAGACGGTAAATTGCGCAATAGACAATGCGTGAAAGGGTATTTATGCATATTTGTATGCTTTGTCACAAAAGGTGTTCATCTCGAACTAGCCACTGATCTATCAACAACAAGTTTTTTAAATGCATTAAGGCGATTTGTTTCACACCGCGGTCTCTATCAAGAGATTTTTTCTGACAATGCCATTAACTTTCGAGAGGCGGATAACGAATCAAAACGTTTGCATAAGATATGTACCAAAAATTCAATTTACAATTTTTTGACGGAACACGAAATGAAGTGGAATTTTATTTCACGGCGCTCTCCACACCATGGCGATCTTTGGGAAGCCGCTGTTAAAATAGCTAAGTATCACTTACAACGTATTTGTAAGGATTCCAAATTAGCATACGAAGAATTTATTACTTTGCTATGTCAATTGAGGCAATAATGAATTCCTGTCCACTTTATCCGCTATCCACCGACCCTTCTGACCTTGAACCCTTAACCCCTGGGCACTTCTTAATTGGGACGGCTTTAAATTCTTTACCGCAAGCAGACATTTCCAGCGCAAACAAGAATTTGCTGACCAGATACGAATACATTCAGAAACTCACACAATTCTAGAAGACTTGATCAAGACAATATACTTCAACAACGGAACAAATGGGGGCTCCAGAAGGATGTACCAAATCTATTAGGCGCATTAGTTCTTCTGAAGGAAGACTCCCTTCCACCGCAGCGTTGGTGCCTCTTGGTAGAATCGTCGCTATTCATCCTGGCGAAGACCAAGAAAATCGTGTAGTGTCGGTGAAAACAAAGGCTGGTGTTTTCAAACGTGCTATTTCGAAAGTTGTTTCAAGGCTGGCGGCTATGTTAAGTGTTATATTGTATTTTTAAATATAGCGCGCAACGCATTTACTTCTGGCGCGCATCTTGTACTTAAAATGTAGTAATACGAGACAGTACAGTACTGTGTAAAAAACCGTTATGTAGAAACAAGCATATCAATCATCACAATGAATATTTAGTAGAAATTCTGGTTGTTATTATCGGAAACTACTTCCCCATACATACAATTGGAATAGATCCATTTAAATAAGTTACAGTTTAGTTATAAGTTACATATTGTTTGGAGTATTTGTTACGAGTTTTTTAGGATTGAATATTATGTCGAATGTTCAAGGAGCTACAATACATTATTGCCAATTTCAATGATATACAACTTTGTTATTTTAAGTTGAACCCCCAAATTTAATTGTGTTGCACATTGTAGACAATACATGACCCTTACACCCTCTCTAATAATTGTAGAGTAATTAACGTTTCTTCGTTATTTCCATCTCGTTCAAATTTTTCCAAAAGAATATAAAACATCTAAAGGAAAAAGTATAAAGTGAATGGAAAGACGCAAATGAACTAAAATAATTAGGAACTGTAACAAACTAAACACAAGACTTTATAAATGCAGCAAACTTTAAACCAACAAAGAGCAAACCTTCGTATTTAAAAAAAATTACGACTTAAAACACGTAAGACTTATAACACGTTAATCCAATAAGATATGTAGTTGCTCTAACAAAAAATGTTGTGTTGTCACACATTTTACTATACTTGTTACGTTCTCCTGGTTTGAAGAACAATGCCGCTAGTCATCTGCTTCGGCGTGTATTTCTTGCGAAGAGGGATTGCTTTTGCTTAGATGTATAAAGTACTTGCTTATTTGCTAGGTGGCTCGGTACCTCACGAAATGAAACCCAGTACGTATGTATAAAAATAAATTTATTAAAACAGTTCCCCTTATTATTAATAAAAAAATATGAGGTTTCCTTCTTATAATGTTTAAAAAATGTGTATATGCCTTAATATTGTATGTATGTTATAGTACGGTTTCCTTACTTGTTTGTGAATATATTTTATGGGCGTATTTCCATGTACATTTGTATAAACGTATCTCAGTATGTATTAAATCGCAGCGTTTGTATCTGTGTCTTAAATTCGCAACTTATATCTATATACCTAACCTAGTACGAGTGCGAGGCACCTTGTTACCTTAAATGTGTCCTCAGTGTTGCAATGCTTATATGTATTTTTTAAATTTGCAACGTTTTTTCGCGATATGAAGTTGTGTAAGACACTGTTATATTGAATGTAATAAAAACGTAAGCAGGTTTTACGACTTAAAAATAACGAACATCATAGCATTTAATACTATGCATTATTAGGGCCACCACTAAACCCTATAGGAGCTCGAACGTCTGGTCACGGGGGCACTAGCAGAATATAGCCGAAGACGACTACCTAGATGTTCTCGTTATAGTAAGTTTTTGCTACGGCATCTTTCTTGCATGTATGCAGTTCTCGCTACTGCCTCCTATAGTAGCGGAGATGTTAAAAGCCAAACATCGTGCGAGTCCGAGCGCTGCATTACGCATAGGCGAAGGAGCGACGGATGGCAATCGTAATATCTCTTACGCTCGTTCTCGGACGAAGTTCTAGTACTCCGAGACAAATACACATACAATATTTTAAATTAATATAAACACAATATATCTGAGTTTATAAGAAATAAAACAAATGACATGGTGAATATACAAGTAAGGCGAATGAAACATTAAATTTATAAAGTAAAACAATGCACATACAATAAATGCAGTAACGAATTTGTTAAGAACGTTAAGAAGCCTTAACAACACTTATTGTTACATTGACCATATATTTTTCTCCGTGTGGTTTCGTATTTTACTATAATTGCGACCGGTTTCCAGTAAACCCTTCTTTAGACCTAGAATTACACCGAAACGTTAGGTAAATTAAAAATATACGTGCAAATGTGGACAAATCCACGTGGAATTTTTATCAATTTATTAATGTAAAAATATCCCTAGTGTTAAACTAACGTTAATAAGTTACACATCACTGAAGTTGCCAATAATATATTGCAGCTTCTTGAATATCCGATATAATATACAATCCTAGTCAGTAGAAAGTAGCAAAACACACCTCCTTTTCTTCGGAATATATGACACCACGGTAACGTCTCTTCTGAATTCAAAGATGGAGGCAAATTCTTCTTGCCGGGCGTTGAGTGAAACTGTTAGGTATTTCTCTTTTATTTGATCTTAGTGTGCTTGCTTCTCTAGTAATGTAGTAGCTAAGTCTACTGAAATGAAAAAGTTATCTACGGTAAATCCTCTCCAAGTTGCACGAAATCCATCGCCACACTCTTGTGTAGATGTAAATACCTGACCCTCTAACGTCTTCGTTTTTGTCATTTACCTAAATTCATCTTGAACGTCGTCGGCAACTTCGAGATTTTCGGTATCGCCATCTTCTTTCCTCATCTGGCATCAAGGTATTATCATCATCACTATCATTTTGCTCTACAATTAATCGCAATTCATCGTCTGTCAAATATTTCCAAGCCACATTATATACCGACGTATATAAAACTCAGTATTTCGTGTAAAGTTGATCTTGCTATGTGATAGCACCTATCTAAGCCATTGCAATATGCACACTAAAGCTATGGCATGGCCGAACTAACGAACTCTGACGTACACATGCGTAATCTAGTTTGAGGAGAGAAAACATATGTCCTCACGTTGAGCCGTGGTGGACCAACTGGGGTCATTTCTAGACCGCATCCACAGAAGTGCTTATAATTCAACTTATATTGACTTTATTTTTGTAATAATGATTAAAACCGCGCAGTAGCGTAGAGTCGACCAGGCCTCGCGTTCCACTAGAGTTATTCTGCTAATAGACATGTTTGCCGCCGCAAATAATTTCGCTCATCTTTTAAATAAAAATTTAATAACACGTGCTCAAACACTTACCATTTTAAGAGTCCTCCGTGAAATCACAAAGTGAATAATGTCCGTTAAATATCTGCAACATTAGATATGTTTCAACTGTTGTTTCGGCAAAACTAGTACGGCATGAGGAAAAAATGCGTTTATATGCAGAGAACGAACGTTCTACATCTAGTGACGCAATATTTGCGTAAGTAAAATAATCTTTCAAATAACTTAACGATTCTGTTGACGCACCTTCACAAATGTGTCTTAATGTGCCAAAATCAGAATTTTTCTCAAAAACACTTTCAAATTTTTCTAGAACAGAAACATTTTTTGCGTCTTCAATCGCGCATAGCTGTGCGTGAACATGTTGCACTATTTGTAGAGATTCTTCTAACGGCACCGCAGGATTTTGTAATTTTTCTATTGCATCTGCTAGTCCGAAGTAATTGTCGTGAACGATTTTTAAATCCATTTTAACCTGACTATCTTGAAATTTCGACTGGCTTTTCTGGATAGCGGCAGCTTCCTTTGTATCGAATTGTAAAACCACGTTCTTAATATTGTCAAAATATTTATGATAATAAAACGCGGCCTGCAACCATGTTCCCCAACGAGTTAGAATAAGTTCTGGTGGCTCTGGTATACGGGGGCACAGTCTGTGAAATTCGCGAATACGTTTCGGTGATTTGACAAATACTGCTTTGGTATGCGCTATTAAAGCGTCTACCTCAGGATAACATTTTCTGATACTATCCGCCACAAGATTGAGAGCATGGGCCTACAGAAAGCATGTTTGCAGCACCATCACTCACTAACATCAAGAGTTGGTTTGTTGAAAGTTTGTAAGTAATTTTTTCAGCCTCATTTTAAATTCATTATTCGGAACAATAGTCTTAAGTTCAGGTGGGAGTAAATTATATATTCGACTACCAGCATATATAGGAGATTTCTTGAACGCCTCGCGATTATGTCTGCTTATGGATATATCATTTTTGGATCGTGTATCATAATTATGATAATCGCAGTTAAGTATGTAGTTTTGTCTGTTAGCATGTGTATGAGTTAATAACTTTAATAGATAAATAGAGCAGACAGTGAGGATTTTATTCGTTTTAAAGGTTTCGCGGCAGGAGCAGTTGTAAGGAAGAGAAAAGATCAAACGCAGTATTCTTTTCTGACAAATAAATATACGATTCCAATGGGTAGCTTGTCCCCAGATTACGATATTATATGCAATTGCCGAGTATACGAACGCATAGTAAACATTCAACAGTGTATTAGTATCTACATTATTTTTAAGTGAATTAATAACATAAAAGGATTTATTTAGTTTACTACATACCATATTAATATGGTCATCCCACTGTAAGTTGCTATCAATTTTTACGCCCAGGCAATCCACAACGGATTTCATCGAGATCGTATGGCCATTGTGCGAAAGGTTAAGAACTAAGGGCAATCCTCCAATACTTTTAAACTGTATACATACAGTTTTAGAAAAATTGATTATTAAATTATTCCCTTTGCACCATTTTGAGAAATCATACAAAGTGGTAAGTGTCTTTAGCGTTAGCGTATTCTGGTCTTTCTCGGAAATCACGATGGACGTGTCGTCTGCATACATAAAAACACGACCAAACGAAATATGTTCCGGCAGATCATTGACAAGCAACAAAAAAATTAACGGCGCTAGTATACTACCCTGGGGAGTCCTGTAATTTAGGTTGAAGCTATTAGAGACAGTATTATTAACCTTAACAGACATACTCCTGTTGTTTAGAAAGGAAATAATCCAATCATTAAGACTACCTCTAATACCCATCCTATGCAGCTTCGCAGAGACGAAGTTCCTATTGACCACATCGAATGCTCTGGTTAGATCGAACAGTAGTGCCAAAACGTATTCATTACTATCGATTTTTTCAGCGACATGCTGTATTAGTTCATTGCACGCGGTTTCAGTGGATCGACCCTCGCGGAAGCCGAATTGTCTATCGGTTAATATATTGTTTATATTCAAAAATGATATAATTTTTTTGTAAAAAATCTTTTCAAAAATTTTAGAGAATACGCTTAACATCGAGATGGGTTTATAATTTTCAATGCCTGTAGGATCTCCCTTCTTAAATATAGGAACAACAACAGCGGATTTTAAGATTTCTGGAAACTTACCAGTCGAAATGGAGACATTGAATAAAGTTGACAGGGGCCGCGCGATAATTCCAGCAACCCTCTTGATGAAAGTAATAGGAACATCGTCTGGACCGGTGGACTTATTATTAGAAAATTCGATAATTACTCTGAATACCTCATCAACAGTCACTGGACTACAGTACATTGAGTTGCCAATACTCCGTTTACCCATCGTGCAGTTTTTAGATAATGATGATCCAAATTGATCAACTAGTTTACGTTCGGCAATAGTAGAGAGGTACTCACCAAAAGCATTCGCTATGTCCATTGAATCAATAATAGAACTACCATCGACATGAATCTCCCTGATGCCGAGTTTGGTAGTGCTACCTTTAAGCTGGTTAATCACATTCCAAGAAGTTTTCGTTCTATTGGTTGACTTATTGATCTTATTACTGAAATATGATACCTTTTCGAATTTGACTTCTCTCTGAATATTTCCTTTCATATTTTTGTACATATTGATGATATTAGTATCCTGTATCATATTCCTTAGCCAATTTAGTTTTTCAAGTTCCTCAAGTTTGTGCAGAAGTTCAGCAGAAAATACAGGCTTACGCTTGTTTCCTGGTCTTCGATCAGTTGTTGTGCGACTAGGAAAAGCAATGTTATAACACCACATAAAATTATCAAAAAATGTGTCAAAATCTTTATCGATATCGTCGCTACATATCTCATGTGAGATTGAGTCAAACAGAAAAACAAACTCATTGATGTTCTTTTCGCTGAAGCATCTATGTGGTCGCATCTCGAAACTACAACTAAGATTGTCGTAGTTCAAGCTGTCAAAGTCGCAGTAGATCAATTGACCAAAGTGGTCAGACAATCCCGGATCCATATTTAAACAATCGACGGAGTCCGGAAGATTCGTGACCACGTAGTCCAAGCAAGAAGAACTGGACCCATGGCTATTTTTCCTTACTCTAGTAGGTTCGTTTAAAATTGAGGACATAAAGTAAGAGTCAAATATGTCGGTCAGTACTCTGTCGCCCGCAGAATCACTTCCTCTATCAACATTTAAATCACCACACAAAAAACAAATCTAAAATAATCCAGAGCTCTGGTCAGTATTAAATCTAATAGCTTGACGAATGTTTTAAAGTCACCATTCGGCGGTCTGTATATGTTAATTAGACACAAAATATCCTTACAACTAATTGCTGAACACTCAAGAATGGTCTCAACAGATATATCAGTAAAACATTGAATCGGTTTAAAGAGAGAACATATACTATTATGTACATATATTGCAGAACCACCATGTATACAATTTGATCGAGAATAATAACTGAGAAGATTAAATTCCTTAATATATGTATATGTTAAGTTAGTACTGTTGAGCCAGTGTTCGGTTAAACATAAAATTTTGGGTTTATATTTGTCTACAAATAATTCAATTAAGTTAATCTTATTCAGCAGACTTTGTATATTAATATGAAAAATACTGAATGCCTCACAATTTAAGGGTCTTCCTGATTCGGCGTGTGCTCCCGAAAATTCTTTAGAGTTGAATGGAATTTTCTTACCGCGACTCCAACAGGCCAAATGGCTGGGTCGTACACTTTGTCGACATATTTAAGAGGAAATGAAACCTTAAACGAAGCAGTCGCTGTATTAGTTTTCATAAGCTTCTCACAGAGAAATGGAATTTCAGGAGCAGATTGTTCCAAAAATCCACGCAGCTCCGCTTCGGTTACTTCAGGTGCCATCCTATAAACATGGAGGTACCCCTGTCTGGGAACAGTCGTAATATTTCCTTTCTTGATCGTAGTATTAGTTCATATAATAGGTTTGCGTTTGTTAGTTAGATTTGCAGATGAATTGGTTGATCTTTGCGCTGTACGTATATTTTTTGCATTGGGTTCACGGTCAATAGCCTTGTTCACTTCTTCTGCCGATATCGTAGCTTTTTTTTGTGCAGTGGATTTATTTTGTTTTCTTGTATCCGTATTTTGCTGAAGAACCCGAGAGTAACTAGCCTCGGGCGAGGTATTGCTTCCTTTTTCGAGTTCTGTCGCTTCACGGTACGTCTTTTCTCCACCTGATGTCACTAACATCGGTTCAGGTTGATTGTTTATTTTGACATTGTTAGTTGGATCATTTTTATAGATAATATTGATCAATATTTTTTGATCTTCAATATGACTTTCCAAATAACCAATATCTTTCGTCAGACATTCTAGTCTGGTTTTTAGAGTTTCTAATTGAATTTTTTGATGAACACACAGTGACTTTGTACACCAGACATTTTCACCAAGCACGTGATCCAAGTCCGTAGTACCTTCATTTTCGATTGTTGATTTACACACAACCTTCGAAAACACACTCTTCAACTCACACAACACTACATTTCCCGCAAGATACGAAGGTAACTTTTGCAGCGTTGTTAAGTCAATAATTTCTGATTTTTTTAACTTATTTAGTTCAGATACTATAACCGAGCTAGTGTGTACCGCCATGATGCTTGCTGCACATGCACATATTACGCGTCGGTTGCTAAAGCGCGGCAAATCATTGAAGGCATTGAACGCGAGGCTGATCAGTCCATCAATCAAAGCACGTCTAGTGTTAGCGCTGTCATCAATACACTAACGACAAAGGTATTTACTCCAGCGTATGCTAAACTATTCCTACCTACATACATACATACGGAGAATATACGAAGTGGTTGTTATTTAAAGACTCATTTGCTTCTACAATTTATAACAACGCAGCCTTGACAAACGTTGAAAAGTTTAGATATTTAAAAAGCGCCCTGCAAGATAGCGCACTTCAATTAGTTAGCTCGATGGAAACTACGAACGACAATTACATAATTGCTTGGGAGTTGTTAAATAATCGCTATGAGAATGAAAAGATTATAATTCATACACACGTGAAAGCTTTGTTTGAAATGTCACATTTAGCTAAAGAAACTCATATCAGTTTGCGACAAACAATAGATAACTTTCAAATGCATGTTCGAGCTTTACGATTTTGGTATATTTATTAGCTGGAAAACTAGATACTAAAACGTTGTGATTGGGAAATAGAGATCGGTGAAAAGAAAAACGCAAAATTGGAAGATCTTATCATTTCCTTTCGAATCGATGCCAAATTTTAGAAATGCCTGATAAAGTTAATAAAACGGATTCTACTAAGAAAAACATTTCTTTAACAAATACAACGAAACTGTGCAATGTATAGAAAATCAAATCATACGTATACACTTGTAGCCAATTTCTAGAATTATCGGTCCAGGACCGCATTGCTCAAGCAAAGCGACTTAAACTACATAAGACCGAATCATCAACTATCTGCTTGTCGATCTGGTAAGTGCACTACCTGCAAAGGGAAACACAACACGTTATTGCACAAAATAGATGATGCGGAAGTCAAGTTAAAGATGTCAGAAAATCATGAAAATAAAACAATGGACAATGTGCAACGTCAAGTTGGTATAATGTACTTTCTACGGCTATTCCACAGGTATACGATGAAATAAATAGCAAATATTGCAATGTCAAACCTGTTTCGGATACGGACTCTCAATCTAATTTTATAACGCAAGAGCTTTGCAACAAATTAAAGTTGAAGACAACTAAATCTAACCTTAGCATTTCGGGTTTAAACCAGATTATGACAAAAACAACAATGAAATGTAATTCGCTCAACGAAGGGTATCTGTAAAAAACAATATCGTGTCTAGTAATAGATCAGATTACTGGGTGTATGTCTATCCCCAATTTGTGCTACTAACTTACAAATCCCAGATTGTATTGAATTAGCTGATGCAACATTTTACAGTGGTGGTACAATTGATGTATTACTCGGAGCAACAGTATCTTTTGACGTTCCTTGCAAAACCAAATATCATTAGGAAAAGGAAAACCGATTTTGCAAGAAACCTTGTTGGGATGGATTGTAACTGGCTCAATTCCTTTACAAAAACCAAAATAAGTTACTTCTCTGTTGTGCAATGAGCATGATCTTCAAGAACAGCTACAGATGTTTTGGGAAATGAAAGAATCGCCCAAACATAAGCAATATTCAAAAGAAGAAGAGGATTGCCTGAACTACCACAACGAGGCAATTACTCGAGATGAAAAGGGATAGTTTGTTGTAAACATGCCGCTGAAAGATAATGTCGAGCAATTAGGTGATACATATGACATCGCTATGCATCGATTTTTCTCATTAGAAAGGAAATTCCAGTCTAATCCAGATCTGAAGGAAAGCTATATGAAATTTATGGATGAGTATGAAGAGCTGGATCACATGACGCAAGTAGCAAACACGACTAAAAAAGGTTATTATCTACCTCATCATCCTGTTTTGAAGATCGACAAAGCTGAGAGTAGTATTTGACGGCAAAGCCAATGACTATCTTTAAGCCAAGTGCAAGTGGTTGGGCCAACAATACAAAATGATTTATTTTTGATCATTACCAGATTCAGGACACACTCAATCGCACGAACCTGATGGGACCATTATGGGAAAAAAGGATGGGACGAGACTCCTGATCTATATGAATTTATTGCGTTCAATTCCCTCCAAACTCCCAGATTTTTGTGTTGCACGCATTCGTCTTACAAGGAATTGCACGGTTTTTGTGACGCCCCACAAACAAATTGAATTTTATTTCAAAATACATACGTCTGCTGTAACATTTTCCAGTCAATATTTGAATAAGCTACCTGTAATTTGGAACAACTCCTTACAATCGGGATTAAATAGAGAAATGTCACTGCAATGGAAATTAAATAGCTTCCAATTACTAAAATATAATTCCAACAGAATAAAATATAACATTGCCAGGAACGTTTTTGACAAAGCTTCTAGCGTAGTATACAATTAAAGAAAAGAAAAGTTAGCTATCTACAGTGTTCATAACACAATGTAGATGCAAACAACACATAACCTTGAAAAGTTTGAAAGGTCCTGCAGTATTGTTCGTTCATTTAATGCAAATCTTGGCCCATTGCATACATTGCCCCGCTTATGATTGGTCCGGTTTGTCAGACAGTGAAACAAAATGAAATTTTTCTGGACAGAAACTAATTTTCTGAAGTTGTTCCTATATACACAATATACAATTACTATCATTCTATGTAACACAATATACAGGGTGTTCCAATCTTCCATAATTGTAGAACTGGTAAATGGTAAGACGTCAACTTTCACAGGTGATGTAATCACAAGATATCTTTCAAAAATATTTCCGTATATACAGGCTGATCGATAAATACCGAATCAGGCACATACTTCGTTATTTTAACATCTGTACATTATTGCGTATTTGGTTTCTCCTTCTAGAAATAAACAAACATAAAACGGATTTCATACGCCAATTTCTAAAAGATTTCGAGATATTTATGATTTTCTCCTCAATGGCATAAATTGAGTTACATTTATTTCCTTAAAAAACCGAAATGCAAATACATTTTAGCGCAAATTTTTATAAAATTAAATTGCATACTTGGCTTTATGTAAATTTTGTATAGAACGCCTTCGAAATACACAGAGTGTTCAAAATTGAACAGCAATTTTTATGTTTAACATTTTTGTATAATGATGATACATATATCTAACATTACATTGAAAGTAAAACGTATATTTATAGTTAAACGCTACTCCTGTATTTGAATATTGCATCCAAGTGGTTTCTGGTGTTAGTATCGTGTGGTTACCATGACAACACTAAAGAAAACATCAGCATGAAATCGAAAATTTGAATGAAAGAAAAGTGGAGGTCACTTTGAGCCGTTCCTTTAAATTTAAATTAAGTGGTGGATAAGTTTTTGTCAAATGTGTTTGTTTTTGCATCTATTTCCTGCCTATTATATTTTTTACGTAAAACACAACGTTCATTTCAATTTTTTTTTTTGTATCTGCAATAGTAATGGAAATAAGTAAAGTGAAGATCCCTATACTTTAGAAAATAAGTATTTGTATGGTTAGAATAAATATTACTTACAAGAGAACATCCCGAACTCGTAAATTCCAAAAAAATTGAAACTTTGTGGACAAGTAGTCCTCACCCCAAAATGTTCGAAGCTATTTTCCTTATCGGCCCAATTTCGTTTTAAGAGGGTGAAACCACCCCTGAAATTTTACTTGATTTTCGGTTTTTTGAAAATAATTCGCTAACGGTTGGACCAAATACATCAAAATTATATATCAAAATAATAGTTTCTTTGAGCCCTATTACATATGTGAAAATAGCATAGTATTTCTGTTTAAAAATTTGGTGGTGCCTACCCCCACCCCTTCAGGAATGAACCTATTCAAATGCCATATTGTGGATGTTAGACAGCCCTTCAAGCAGTTTTAAAAACATACTTCACTTTTTGTAAAACAATTATTAGAAAAGGATAAAACCTGCCTCACGAGACGTCGCTTTATGTAATTGTCATTTCCTATGCAAAACAAAGATATGTTAAAGGTAATCCGCAGATATTGTGTGAATAATGTATTATCTTCGATGTGTACACGTATTTCGGATATCTCTATTACTGACTCACAATCAATGTGATAGAATAATTTATGCAATGAGTTTATTAATTCTTCAAAATTCGATATATGAATTTGTAAATTGGTAATGATACTTATGGAGGCAGATATACTGCGACGACAGCTGTATATACGTATGATAACAATCATAAAGCATGATTTATACTTATAATAAGTACAATAATCTTTAATGTGAGTAATAGTTAATATGTAATAGTTTAAAATTGTTGATTTGTTTGGATAAAAATATGTATATAAGAAAAAGTCACTTTTGTAACTTTTTAATACTGCATCTGACTGTGAGAATTACTGGTTCAACAATGGTAGTAAATCCAGTAAATGTAGTTCGATTACTAATACTGACATTTAATGTCGCAAATGATAGTCGTCCAATAATTTTCAACAATGAAGAAAGTGAAATGTACGACGTATTGAAGAATATATTAATTAGATCTCGGGACGATACAACCTTTGAAGTAGATAACGACGTAACGCTAGAATTCTTGCAAGAATTTAGGCCACATTCTGTAGAATTTGTTGATGATAGATATCCACCTTCACGGGAAGAAGTCTTAGACGTTATACAATTTGAAGAAGAAGAAGAATGTGCACCAAAAGAAGGACATTTAGTCGATTTAGAATATAAGACAAAAGCTGTTACCTTCTGGAAATCTGGGAAAAAATTACGTTCATTTGAAGCTGTAAAACATAGATTTAAGAGAGTACAGTCTTTGCAACAATTATATAGGTAAGAAATTGCAGGCCAATTTTAAGAAATTTTTGTATTCACAAATTTTTTGTTTTTAAATGGGAAGTATCAATATAAAAAGGAGGAACACGAAGAGAGAAATTATTACAAATTTCGGAATATGTTTTTAATAAATTTGTTACTAGCAGCGAAGCGCCATGCTATAATTCGCGACCTAGATCTTCGTAAATGGGCTATGGAAGCCATTGAAGAAATCGGATTAACCAATTTCAAAGCATCCCCACATTGGTTATGGAATTTCAAGAAAGTATACAGGATAGTTTCTAGAAAAATTGCCAAATTTCTAACCCGTTCATATGGTACAGACATGGCAGAGTTAAATCAAATTTCGTCGGCTTTCGTACAAGAAGTAAAATCTTATATTGCGAAGGTAGGCTCTACTAATACATTCAACGCTGATGAAAGTGGATTCAATTTGGAATTGCACTCTGGTCGCACGTTAGCTCCACAGGAATCGAAAGCAGTTGAAAGTATTGTGCAATCTATATTCGCTACAACACACAGCTATACCATACCTCCTACAGTATCCGCGTCTGGACGCTTGTTGTCGCCCCTATTCATAGTTTTGAAAGAACAAAGTGGTACATTTGGATCAGGAGTAGTAGAATCGATGTTCCACGCAGAAAATATTTACGTAACTGCTTCATCATCCGGAAAACTAACAACTGCATTATTCACGGAATGGTTCTCAAAGGTATATCTTTCAAATACAGGATTTCAAACAGTTTTATTGCTAGATTCGTGGACTGGTCATTGTCCATCTAACTTAAAAGATCATATATCGGCCGACAAGAATGTGAACATCCCCACAATACCAAAGAAAAGTCTTTAGTGCACAACCAACTATCTTCTTCAAAATAGCATAATTTATTTGCTTATGCATGGTACAAAAGTGGTTATATTGCGGACCGGCCAAATCGTTTCGATAATCCTGTCACTTTTGCCTTCATAGAAGATTTTCAAATTCCATCGCGATGTTCCATATGTGGAGCGCGTGCTATAATACGGTGTTCCTGGTGCAACAGTTTTTTGTACTTTAAGCATTTTTATGAAGAAGTGCATTATCATACAAATTAAGTGATTACTAGCGTATATATTACATATACACATGTATACATAAGCCATATATTACAAAATATGTCATAATATGTATTTTATATGTTAGTTTGAATAAATTTTTCTACCACTATGAAATGTAATATCGACATCCGAAAGGCATGCAATATTACTATATTAATTCATTTTTATCTATATTTCTGTTTTCTAAAACATATCTATCTAAAAACATCAACATTTATGGTATATTCCTTCACAGTCTCTAAAGACGACATATTGAATATCATTTTCTTCATTTTTTTAATAACTGTTTTACAAAAAGTGAAGTACGTTTTTGTAGCTGCTTGAAGGGCTGTATAACATCCACAATATGGCATTTGAGTAGGTTCATTCGTGAAGGGGTGGGGGAAGGCACCACCAAATTTTCAAATAGAAATATTATGCTATTTTCACATATATAATAGAGCTCAAAGAGACAATTATTTTGATGTATAACTTTGATGTATTTGGTCCAACCGTTATCGAATTATTTAAAAAAAACCGAAAATCAAGTAAAATTTCAGAGGTGGTTTCACCCTCTTAAAACGAAATTGGGCCGATAAGGAAAATGGCTTCGAACATCTTGGGGTGAGGACTACTTGTCCACAAAGTTTCAATTTTTTTTGGAATCTACGGGTTCGGGATATTTCCTTGTAAGTTGGTTAGTCTTTTTGAAAACAATGTCACCGTATCCTTTTAAATTGAACAAAAAATACAATTCAGTTTGATCTATCTGTCAATATACATTTGCTAGTGCTGTTGGAACAGAGCACATTATTTAATGTTGGTTATAATATGCTATATGGGCAGTCTCAGCAATATATGTTCATGTTACACTCCGCTGCAGCACACATTAATTAATATATAGATGGGAAACACTGTGTCGGTGCTTCTGATCTTGTGGGACCAAATTTTATAAACTTGTACTTATGTCACCATTTCGAAAATGGGGTTATCAAACCAATGTTTACATTTGTGAATTCGTTTGATTTGTTTATAACATCTTGCAAGTTTACAAATTATAAGTTTGCTTCCATTTAGGTTTTTTGTGTAATATTAGCAAGTGAAAGAAAACTGTTAATGTCCTATGAGTGTTTGTTTATGGTATTACGATTCTAAATATGCAGTTTCATGAATAATTGATTAATAATTTAAAACTGAAATACTACTCTGAAATGTAATATTTTCTTTCTATTTTAGTGGTGGTTGCACAAAGATGGAAGAACGAGAGATGAATAGTTTGATGTTAGTATATACATACCACTAATATTTTTGTATTTTAAAAATAGATTATTCCTAACATGTAACATAATTGAAATCATATGATTCATTTTTTAGATCTAAAACAAATAATACTCTTGTTTTGTTTAAAATGATATATTTCGTTTTTTTTCCCCCTTACGGAATCTTCTGAAGAACCGAAGTAATGTATGAATGACGACGCGCGGTGACACAGATAGCAAATGCATATGAAATGGGGGGTCTAGGGGCAGCCAGATTTTTTAATAAGAGATATAACAATATACGCCGTGTCCTACTAAGGGTGGGGACCGGTCATATCTTGGAAACTACAATAGCTATAGTGATGGGAAAGAAATTTCCATGACTAAAGTGGCAAAGGGAAACTTAATGAAAAAATTTTTAAATTCCAAACTTGACCGCTAACAGTAAATTTTAAATTAGCAGGTAAAAGTTCCAGGATTAACTATAATTTTAAACGCTTTATTAAAAAGCTTAGTTAATTACGCAACACTTTGGTTAAAGACGTTTTGTCATATTGTGAATAATAAGTGTACTAGGCGTTGCAAAATCAAGCAAAACTAAACCTGCTATAACTTCTGCAGTTGCCCGAATTAAAGAAGCGCGCACTTGTTCGAAAGGGCATTCAGCGTTGTTTTAGACGTAGTAATTTGTGCCACCCGTTGATGTTCAAGAAACGTACTAGATGGCGTTATTCCCAACTGTACGAGTTTTTCTCAATTATCTCTAAAAATTCAAATGCAACAATATGCTTTCCTTATGTTGTATTTGAAGAGTTTTGACAGACTAAAGTAGCGGAGAAAACCGCGTAGTGATATCTTTTTCCTTTTTCTAGATAATAACGAAAACATCCCATTATCAGTAATAATTTCCTGTAGACAGCAATCTATTCAAAAATTTGGCGCACGTTTGAGGGAGGGACATTTGTAATTTAGACTGCACACGTCAAATTTTTTTCCACGCTTTTAATAATCTAGAAAGAATTGTATATAAATACAAGGAGGTCTCCATGAACTTAGCTTAGAGGTTTATCTAAGATTCAGAAATCTGATAACATGAGGGATTGTCTTTTACAACGAGCAAATTGGCATCGACATTTGGTATACCGCAAAGGGAGATCCAAGCTTTTGGGGGTTATCAAATTACTGTTGCTTTTATCTATGTGAGTTGTGCGCGACATCACCATGGGCGGTAGAGGGAGTTCTCTTAGCACATATGCTTATAATGATTCAGTTATCTTCGAACTACGTTGACGTGCGATTCGGTTTCAACGAGCTCGTAACTTAGATGAACTCGTCAAAAAAATATCACTGGCGCAAATGGTATAAATACCACCGACATGTATGGCAGGAATTTTACTATCGACTAGGGTAATGTCAACAAAAAAAATTGGGGAAATTTTTGAGTAATCGATTTAATTTATTGATATACCCTATTATATGTTCGTTGATATAGCGATATAGTTAATTTCACATTTTCCGAATCGGTATATCATTCCTTAGAAATTCAAGTTTTGTGTATGAAGCAAATTTTTCTTTGCTATTTATTGGTTGTTTAGAATAATAGCTCCATTTATTATTTCTATTGGGTGAATGATACAGTTCGATTTAAATTTTACTTTTTCTTATTTTACATTAGAATCTAGTTTCTATTTGAAATATTTAGTTTCCTGTTTTAGACGGTAAGATTGAAGTGGTAACAAGCTATTGTTTACTTTCTCGCTCTGTGTTCTTACTTCAAACATTAATTTTTTTTATTTTAAGTTGTAGGATTCTTTAGCAGAATACAGTTGCTTATTTTACGATTCCGTATTACATTACATTCAGTTTATAGGTCGCAGATATCTTAAAGTTAATTCCTTTGTTAATTAAACTCAGATTGTTTCAATTATGTGAATTATAAGAATAAATATTTGCTTTGATCTCGTCACCACTAACTAGACGCGGCTAATTTGTATCAAGGCCGATCGCAGTTGAACTTATGGACTAACGAATATAGAGACGGAAGGGTCGCAGTATCGATACGATTACGATTTGGCAACAGTGTGCGCTTAACACACGGCGTTAGGCTTCGAACATATTCGGTTTCCATTCGTGTATAGCCGGAAAGGACACGTCAAAATGTTTTAGATGAGTTGGCTCGATTGGTACGAAAAACCTGCATAGTAAATTGGATTTACTTATTTTTCCTAATCTCTGAAGTATTCTGTATTTGTACCAATAATTTAATTTTTTTTTTCGGTAAGAATAGAGCTACAAATGCCATTAGCTAGAATAAATAATTAGCTGTAATTTCGAGAGTGTCCGGAGGGATTCCTACAGAGAACACATTTCCGCTATCTCCAAGAAAATTTTGTAGGTAGACAAAAGATTAATTCTTACTTCGTGCGAACACGGTTTAAAATATTACGGCCCGTATAAATTTAATGCTTCTGTAATTTTGTTTACTTTGCAAGAAGTGTCGACTAGGGAGTCCAATGTTTTTAAACGGAAATAGCCAATACTTCTAAACGAGGGCGTTTAATGGGAAGTAATTCAACAGCGCAAGACCTGTAAAATACGTAAGTTCAATTAAAATCATAATGATCTGGGAAATCTATTGCGAAAGACATTTTATTAATTAATTCCTTGTCTAAATATAAATTTATTTAACTTATCACAAGGTGTGGGGTCATATTTCTCTAGTAATTTCTTTTTTCTTAAGTAGTTGGTAGTAATAGACAGAAAATGGTGTATTTTTCATAGTGGGCACCCCCCCCCCCCCCCAATCAATTAAAACCGTTTCAAAAGTAATAAAACACCCTACACCCTACACTGCGTTCACGACTAAAGAAATAAATTCGCAAAATGAATTTGCCACTACTTTGAAAATTCTACGAATCGAGTCAAGAAAGATGTTATTAGGCATTTTACGAAAAAAAAGGTGGCCAGAAAGACTATATATAATGTTTTGTCATGTTATGAAGTACGTAAATCTGCAATTTATGAATCTGGAGGAGGAAAGGCCAATATTTGTAAGAATAAAACGTTTTTGTCTCGTGTTAAAGCCTTTTACAAAAGAATCCAAACATGATGTCTGAAAGAAAAGCGAGTGCCCTGTTGTATCTATCGCCTTCATTTTTACATGAATTTTTATAACGCTTTGGCGCCGTGAAGGGGGTAAAACGAGCGTTGACGACCCATTCCCCCATACTGTGGAACAAAATGGAACTTTAAAAAATAAAAAAACCAAAGAAACAAAAATACAAAAAAGAAGGGGAACTTTTACCCAAAAAAACCCCCTATAATGTATCTGGGGCCCAGGGGAAAAGGCGCAGACAGCCAAGCCATTGCTACTCAGCAGAAACCAACTCCACAAAAATCGGAGGGAAATGGTAGTTTCCATAAACACTACTGACACTGATGTGGAATTGCAAAAGGTAGCTTCAGGTTTTCGATCGCCTGAAATTAACCAAAACCCAAAACTTTCCGGGGCTCAGAAACGGAAAAGGGCTATACAGGCGGCAATTGCTGCGGGGAACCTGTAAGACCAGGAAGAATCGATCGAGCCGAGGTTCTAAGGAAACAAAAAGGCGGGCCCTTCAACGAGCCAGGAGAGACCGCAAAAAGGGCAAGATCAGAGGGGAGCACTCTGTCTTCGACTAAAAGCCAACCCTCAAAAAAAGCTACAGAAATCGAATAGCGGTAAACCTCTTGAGGTAAAACCCAGTACGTCCTCAAACCCAGGATACAACTGGGGCAACCTTTAGTCAGGTTTTAACCGCTACCAAGATGGCTGTAGTACTGGATAGATATCCAGAGGAAAGATTGTCAGAAGAACAATCGAAAAATCGGCAAATGGCTATAAATGGGGGGATATGGAAGTGCAAGCCACTAACCGCACCCCAGTTTAAGAACAGCTATGCAAAAAAAGGGAGTAGTCTACTTCACCTGTGGAAAGCGAGAAACGAAGACATGGCTATGGAGACGATACCCAAACTCAAAGTGTGGGAAGGCGAAAATCCTGAGGACATATCAAAACCAAAAAGGCAGTTGTATGGGTCCCTACAGAAATCGTTGGGCCCGACGGAGATAGAAAAAGCTTTCCAACTTCTCGAAACCCGAACGAAGGGCTGACAACAAAAACTGGCGCATCGGGGTAAAGCAAGGCAGATCCGAAAGGAATAACTTTAGTCTTTACATCGACGAGGAATCCTTGAAGGTGCTGAGGGTATAGGCCTCAAGCCTTATTTTGGATTAAACCAGCTCGCCTTCAAGATTGTGGGGAGAAAGGAATTACCTAAGATGTTGAAAGTAATACAGATAAACCTTAAACACAGTAGGGCAGCCTCCTCTTCTCTGTGCAAGCTGCTAGTTTCGGGCAGTATCGACGTGGCCCTAATACAAGAACCCTGGTTAGTCGGGGGCCGAGTAGCAGTCTTGGTGAAGCCAAAGGTAACGTAATATACGATTTACGCTCTGGCAGAGTACGACCCTTGCATTTACGTCAAGAAAACCTACAATCTTTAACGCTGCTTAACTTCTGTTCTAGAGATTTAGCAGTCATAAGGTTGAAGTTCCCGTAGCAAAGGAGCTAATTTTCGCTTCTGCTATCTCCCGTACGATGCACCGAAACCACCGCCATCAGACGATGTGGAAAGGTTGGAAAGATACTGCGAGGACTCTCCCCCTCCAGGTCATCATCGGAGTGGACGCCAACTCGCCCCACACTGCATGAGGGAGTACCGACACCAATAACAAGGTGAGTCATTTATTGGAAATACGTTTGTCTCTAGAAATCTAGTGATTTTGAATAGGGTATTAAAACCACTTTTGTAACACAAAGAAGAAAACAGGTAATTGATATAACTTTAAGCTCCCTGTACATTAGTACTCCGGTGTAAAGTGGTATGTGTCTGAGGACCATCTCACTCAGATCACAGGTTACATCATCCTGGAAATGGGCGGATGCTGATAAACAGTGGAGATGTATAGGAATCTGCGAAGGACCAACCGGGTGAGGTACAAAGAGGACTGATAACATCAAACAGTTCAACTGACACTAAAAATGAACTTGATATAGAGGCGCTCAGAACAACTACAAGGGGCCCAAATATAACCTCATATACTATAACCCTGTCCTCAGCCCAAACGAAACTCTTTCAGAGCAGTCAGCTGGTGGAATTGAGGAGTTGTCACTACTGAGGCAACAAACACGAAAGTTTTTTTAACAGAGCGAAAAAACCAATGGGTGGTTGGAATATCGAAACGTACTCACTGCGTATAACCAACCCCTAAGAAGGGCTAAAAGAAGTCATGGAGGAAGTTCTGTGGAGACATAGAAACAAATCTGAAAGTGCAAGACTTCATAGACTACACGCTACAGATCCTACAAATCCTCTGGGCAATAATAAAAAACCCACAGGAGGATTTACGAACCTGGGACAGAAACGTTTGAGGTTTTACTGGAGCGCACTTCCCAAGTTCAAAAGAATGTTAACCTGGATAGCTTATAAAGTGGCCGGGAACCTCGAATAGCCTTTCTAAAGGCCAAAAAAGGATACTGGCAGCTACCCTAAGCGGGCAATAACATACGGCAGATTGCCCGGGGCAATCGACTCGTTTGAAGCCTATAAGTCCCCGGACCTGACGAGATTTTTCCTGCTTTGTTACAGCCAGGTAAAGATGCAATAGAACCAGTGTTTTTGCGGAATTTATAGAGCCAGTCTGGCGCTGGGTTACATATTATCCGTCTGGAATAGGGTTTAAGGTCGTGTTTATTCCAAAACCTGGGCGATGCTTTATACGCCGAGGAAAAGGCATACAGGCCAAAAACCCTATTAGCCTTCATCTTGAAGACCAGGGAAAAAAACTGCTTGAAAAGTATGTCAGGGAAACCTCTTTAATAGAAAGGCCATTACATCCCAACCAGCATGTCTACCAAGCAGGTAAATCATGTAAAGTGCCTTGCATCGGTTCGTGCCCGCGGGTGGAGGCATCCCTAAACAATCAAGAAATTGCATTAGCTGCGTTTTTGACACAGAAGGTGCGTTTGAAAACACCTCTTTGCATCACTAATACAGGCTGTGAACAACCGTGGAGTAGATAACACTTTTCCTGTAGATGGGTCGGAGCCATGCTCCATGGCAGACAAGTAGAGGCCAGCACGGGCAGGTGATATGATGCGGGTTTGTCTGTCCCCAGAGGATGCCCGCGGGAGGGGTATTATCCCCTCTATTGTGCGATATGGTGATAGACGAACTGCTGATCTTGCTAAACAATGCGGGCTACTATACACAGGGTACGTTAAATGACATTGTAATACCCACCAGTGGGAAAACGCCACCAAAGAGCATTAAAAAAAGGAGAAGTATGGTGCAAAAAGGAGAACCTTAAAGTTAAATCCTGGAAAAATTGCACTTGTACCCTTCACCAAAAGAAGGAAATTGGACGGTTTAAGAGAGGGCCCATTCTTTGGAACGAAGTAGTACAGATCAGGCAGGAGGCTAAGTTCTTAACTGAACTGGAACTCACATTTACAAAAAATGACAAATGTAAGAGGGTGTTAATGACAACCCTAGACAGTTGGAAAACATGGGGACTTAAACCACATATGACGTACTGGTTGTACACATCGGTGGTAAGACCCATGATAACTTATGGCTGCCTGGTTTGGTGGCCTAAGATCACACAGAACGCGATAACTAGTCCTCCCAAAATTCGAGACTGGCATGTCTATGTATACAGGGGCTATTAAAAGCACTCCAACAGCTTGCTATTGGAAAACCCTCTAAACCTTACCTCCTCTTGAGATTTATATCAAGGGAGAAGCCAGAATGGGTGCTACAGACTGAAAATACTAGCAAATGGAGATCCCACAGTGGTCTGGGGCCCCCCGGAATAGAAGCAGTAGTAACAAACCCTATCTATGATGTTGGGGAAGTGATACAACAATCTCCAGGATCTCCTATGACAAACTTTTCAAAGTTTCCTTGAATTGGGAAGGGTGGAGGGATGGAGAGGGGAGAAAACCGAAAACAGTCCCGGTACACAGATGGGGCCAAAACGGGCACTACATCTGGCGTTGGTGTATATGAGGAAAACCAGGGATACAAAGTATGTGTTCACTTAAAGGGGATACATCACGGTATTTCAAACAGAAATATATGCTATACAAAACCTGCACGTGGGAAAAATCTGCTTCGGCGACCGCAGGGTGAGACGATTTGCATTCTCTCTGACAGTCAGGCAGCCTTAAGGCAAACTTATCGTATAACCTCCAAACTAGTATGGGGGGTGCCTGCAAACCTAATGGCTCTGTCTGAACACAACAAGGTCACACTGGGTGGGTGCCAGGGCATAGGGGCATAGCGGGCAATGAAATTGCAGACCAGCTACGAGGGAAGGTTCAACAATAATTATATAGGCCCTGAACCGGGTCTAGGTATTACCAAGAGTACAGTGCGTGGTGCAATTAATGAGTGGAAAACATAACCAGCACCAATTAAATTGGAAACATGCAGCTGACAAAAGCACAGCAAACGGATGATGGGAAGACCGTCGCAACATCTGACTGCTGACCTGCTTTTAAAATTTAAACAAGATACAGCTTAGGGGCAGCAACATGTCTATTAACAGGGCATGGCTGTTTAAAGAGGCCCCCTTGCATAAGATGGAGATCTGCAAAGATGAGCCCTTATATAGACTTTGCAATGAGGAGGAGGAAACAGCCCCTCATATTATTTAGAATGTGGCAGGGGGTTAGCTCAACGCAGATTTGCTATGCGAAGCACAATTGAACTACCAATGGAGAAAGATTTACTACGTAGGCTCTTAAACCTGATTACGGGAACTAACCTGTTTAAATTAAAAAAAAAATCGAAGCAGGAAATACAATAAGTTACTAAAACTTCAGTGTTAGGGATTAAAGACCAGCCCTGCTTTGGTAGGAAAATCAATCAGTCAATCCATACATGAAGTTAAAGTTAAAAAGCTTGAATTAAATATCACGTATGTTAAAAGCGTCCCACATTATGTTAACGATCAAGAATCGAGAGCGAAAACTGCTTGCAGAAAAGTTTCTCAAAAGAAATGGCACCTCCAGGAAGCGAAACAGTTATTATCATGGATGATGAAACATACTGTGCTGTTTGATCCAAAAAATGTTCCTGGGAAAAAAATACTATCATTGTGCTCCCAATACAGACGTACCAATTAAAAAAAAAAAAAGCCAAATTTTTCAAAAAATATCTGATATGGCAGGCGATGGATGAACATGGGAATGTTTAAAAACCGTATATCTTCTCAGGCACCATAAATCGGAAAATTTACCTAAATTAGTTTTTTACGCAAGAGCTTTTTCCCTTTTTTATCAAAAATAGAAATTGTTATGTTTTTGGCCTATATGGCAGCATGTCATTACGCTGCAAAATTGCATAGAATTTCTTCAAGAAAATAACAGATTTTGTATTACAAGTAAATAACTCTCCAAATACACCTCAGGTCCGACCCATTAAAAAGTATTGGGCATTATTGAAGAAAAGAATTTTCCCAAAAAGGGAAAAACCCCCTGCAAAAATTTTTGAATTCCTTCAGACGCATAGTGACGGCTATACCCCAAAAAGGTTTTTTAAAAACTAGGGGTGCATCTTTAATGAGCAATGTAAGAAGAAAGCTAGGGTCAAGTAAGTTAACTAGGAGTGTACGAACCTTACCATAAATAAATTTTTATATAAATATGTTGCTTATCATTTCAAATAAGTTTCATTGTTGCTGAAATATTGCATTTAGTTTATAGGTATTTTTCAATTTTGGTGCCAAGAGTTACCGAGCATACTTTTTTTTTTTATTTATCCTTGACTACCTCTCAATAACGGCCACCTCCCAATAACGGCCTTTTTTTACAAAAAAATTTTTGTGGCCGCTTTTAGAAGTTTTACTGTACTTCCCTTTCTTCTTGAAACATTTTCTACTATTATATTGATTTAGTTATATTTTGGCTTTTATTGTTTTGTAAAAATTCGAAATCGTTTCTTGGTAAAACTACAATTCAAAAACTTTCAAAGGTTGTTTTTTGGATAAATCCAGGTAATATAATTTATGTGGTCGAGAATCTCCTTTAATTAAAATTCGATAACTAATAAAAATGATCGACTCATTAAATAGAAGTAAATTCAGTACCGTGCGTATACCGCTTTTAAACAAAAAATGCATCATGATAAAATTCAGGCATTTCACTGCGATAACGGAGAGTTAAAGTTTTTCAGAATTGTTGATATCTACTCGATAACGTGTTATGTAGGTGTTTTTAAAATTCCTCTCATGGTGCTACGCGACGAATTCGATTTCATTATTACCAGGACAAAATCCACACTTAAACCCGTCACCGACAAAGTTTATCAAATAGGATTATTGATAAACAAGCGTTTCATTTTTGCTCAGATTTTCACAGAAATTGCCTTGTGTTGAATTTTTCTCGTTCAATTGTGTAGCATAGGGTGGGTAACGAATTACTGCGCAATACCAAAAAGGGAAAAATGTGGGAAAATTTTCTGTTTGTAACCGTTAAGTAACAATATAGATTAATTTGCTTAAACGGACATTTTAGATGGTTTGATTGGGATTCCATAATTGAATAAATCAAATTAACAAATCCCTTCAATGTTACGTTAAAGGAATATAGTTTGTATATGGGAAAGTATGCAACAGCAAGAATATGAAATATACAGGGTTAGTGCAAGTTCCGGAACAGTTGAAGAAGTCTCCCTTTTTAAGTTGGTACGAATATTAGTTAAAAATAAAGAATTTATTATAACATCTTCCCTTTTTTTTTCCCGCTCAGAAAAATTTTATAGGAAATGCTTCCGACTTATTTTTTTTTTCCCCTATCAGATTTTTAGAAGCGTATCATTTAAAAGAACTGAAATCAAACATCGCAACAATTTCGATGGCGATCTTATAGACGCCAGTATATATAAAAAAAATTTTCGATGTGTTTGCCGAAAACTCCAAGAAATACTCAATTGAGTAAGATTTGAATTACTTCTCTAGCGTGTAAAGCGTTTAAGATATCGGTCGTTAAAAAGCACCAGCATTTCGCAAAATTTTCAAGGTGTCAATTATCTCAAAAGAAAAATGGATGGGTATAGGAAATATCGAAGAAAGTTGAAATGCGTTTATGGCATTTCCTTTTAGTTATTTATCCTTTCGTTATTCTTTCTGCTACTTTGGTTATCGGATACATCATTGGATCGGCTTTTCGTATTGATGTTAATATTCTTATAGCTAGAATAGAGTTAAAATTAGTCTTTTAATTTTCTTGAAGGTTTATACTTCCCTATTCCGTGTCTTAGTACCCTTTGTGTCTTTTTTCTTATTACTGAGACAGATGTGGTTAACAGTATCGCCAGGCTTAAGAATAGTTCTACTGCCGGAGAAGATCAAATTCCTTCTTTCTTCCTAAAGGATTGTCGGATGGTTTTAGCTGTTCCGCTATGTGCTATCTACAATTTATGTATGAAAATTTGCGTGTACCCTACAGTTTGGAAATCGCTAGAATCACACCAGTTTTTAAAAAAGGCAAACCGGAATTAATCACGAACTATCAAACCAAATTTCTATCTAAGTTTTTTTTCTAAGGTGTTTGAGAAATTTTTTACATCCCCTATCTACGGAAAACATAAAAATCAATGTTTTTGGCACCAAAAACGGTTTGTGAGAGGTAAATCAACAGTTACTAACCTGGCCTGTGTAACAAAGCATTAGTGAAACCTTGATCAACGCTCACAGTTGATGGGGGTTCAAACACAGTTTCTCAAAAGGGGCCTTTGATTCTATTGATTTCTCTTTTATTCCCCTAGGGAAAGTTGGGTACTATCGGTTTTGGGGGGGGGGGGCACTTCTTTTGCTGTTTTTGGGAGACATCCTATCCACGGGCCCGAGTAAAATTTGTGTGTGAAACGGGTTTTTTCTTCTAGGCTTTTCTAACAACATCTGGATTTGCCGCGGGGTTTTCCCAAACCCTTGGGACCCCTTCTGTTTGTAATTTTTATAGATGACCTCTTAAAAATCACAAAACTCCCGGGTTTTTAGCGTTTCTGACGATTTAAAAGATTTTTTCCACCGTTTTGATTCATTTTTATGTCCCAGATTTCCCTACAAAAATCTGATAATTTAAAATAATTGGTTTTTTTTATAAAAACTGCATCTTAATGTGGGAAATTTGAGTTATACACTCAAAAGGTTTCCAAAAATGGGTTTTCGTTTAAAATATACGGCCCAAAAAGCTCCTTTCTGGGAAACCTGTAAAAAAGCCCTTTTGGAGTTTTTATTTGATGATGGGGAAAATTTGGGGGGGGGGGGGGGGGGGGTTTTTTTTGACCGGGCAGTGTTTCCCGTGTGCAACAGGGGCTTGCAGAGGTTTTTTGGTTTTCGTTCTTCGAAACACACCCCTTTTACTGATTACGTTTGGCCTAAAGACTTTTTATTTGGGGTTTGATTAAGTATTGGAATCGCAGCGATTATATGGTACCCTTATTACACATGTCCAAATTTGGGGACTTGAGCGATTTGCAACGCCGGTTTTTTTAAAATTTTTTAACATTCGGAAACTGGCCCCCTACCCCGAAAAGGGAACACGATCAGGGCCCAACTTCTTTTGTCCCCACATGTTTTAAAAAAATTAAAACCCTTTAAACTTTAAAAAACGCCCCCTATTGCGGTTTTTTCTCTACGGGCCCTCATTTAATAAAAATTGGGATTGTCCATAGTTACTGTGGGGGGGTCCCTTTTCATTTTCCCCGGGCAATGGGAAATCCAAATTTGTTTTCATTTTATTTAAAAACCTGTGAGAACTAATGTAATGCACCTAGCCCAAAAAAAAAAACCCCCCGCATCGGGTCGTTGCGCCTGTTTGGTTTTAATAAAAAAACATTTTTTGGGTCAACTTTGTTTGGGGTTCGTGTAATTATGAAAACTTATGTTTTTTATGTTTTCCCATCTTTATAGTCTTAGGTGTTCTCTAAAAGTTTAATTTTTTTCATTTTTTTATTTTTTGCAAAACCCCCCTTTTTAAAAAAATTTTGTAGGTATATGTGTCTTTTTTGGGTTTGTTTTTCCCTTTTGGGGCACAAAAAAAATATTATTATTATTATTTTATTTTATTATTTTCTACTTAAATTTGGAAGTGCTAATTTTTACGAGATTACAGATCTTGGGGGCGTTCTGAAGGTTTTTTTCAGTACGTTTTTTGTTCCATTACGGTGCTGCAGCCTTCGGGTTGTTTTTTCGGCCCTTTTACTGCTCCCCAGCTCTTTTTTTTTTTGGGTTTTTTTTCTTCTTTTTTTGTTTCATTTTATTCAATAAACCTTATTTACGTATTTCCCTTTTTCCCCTGCGTTTACATCTTCCGTTACATATTTTAGGGTTTGATCCACATATTTTTCTATGACTTTTTTTTCCGGGGTGGGGAAAAATTGGGAAATTTTTCCACTGTTTTCGGGCCCCTTTTGGGTTTTTTGTATTGAACCCCTTGGTTTTGGGGGTTGTAGTTGAGATGTTGGGGGTGTGCTTCCGAATAGTTTTTGGGGAATTTTAATCAATTTGGAGTGGATTTTTGGGAAAACCTATTTTATAATTTCCGTTGCCGTTATTTGGTTTTGGTTTTTGGGAAATTGGGAAAATTTTTTGGAGAGGGGCCTACGGATTGCTCTAAGAAAAGGTTTGAATACACGCTCAAACTCCATTTTGGGAATTGCCAGGGGGGGGTAAAGATCTTTTTTTCGTCCCCTCTTATTTCTCTTTTTCCTCGTTTAACTTTTTTTTTTTTGGAGTACACTTTTTTGGGGGGGGGGTACCTCTTTTTTTTGGGAGATTCCTTTTTTTGGGGGAAACAGCGTTTTTGGTTTAACTTTTTTTTTCTGGGAATGTCAAATTTCTGGATATATCGTTGTGGGAAGATATCATCGGGGAATACCAGGGGGTTTTTTTTCAAATTTAAAACCTTTTTGGATTAGGGCCTTTTTAACCTTTCCCCTTTTTTTTAAACCCCTTTAATTTTTCCCATTAATCCCCACTATTTCAGTATTTGTTTGCTTTTAAAATTTTTAAGGGCTTTTTCACATTAAAAATTTTTCTCTTATTGAAATTTTGCACTTTGTTTTTACGCTACTTTTTCATAGTAATTTGATTATCATTTATTACCTTTTTTTTGATATTCTAGTTTTGGGGCATAATTTTTGAAAATTTTTTGATTTAATAGAAATTTCACTAGGGTAACGTCGGGAAATTTTTAAGCCGAGTTATTTTTTTTTTATTATTTTTATCGTTTTTACTTTTTGGGCCCGGGTTTAAAAACCCGGGAAAACTTTTACCTATCTTGGGTTTTGGAATTTCTTAAAAGGGAAATTTTTTCTTTTTTGGGGAGCCTTAGCGCTTTTGGCCAAAGCGAGGGTTTTTTTTCCTTTTACCTCATTTTTGTTACTTTTGATAATTTTTTAATCAGTATAGCCCCTACCCAAAGGGGGGGGGTTACGCATATAAAATTTTTTCCGAAAAAATATTGACTTTCATTTTTTTTTTTGAAATCCCCACCTTGTGTGAGATTAAAGACGTTTACTCCCAAACTTAAACTTGGGGGTTTTTATTTTTTAATTTAAACTCGGGGGTTTCCTGTTTTTACTCCGATCCCGAAAAAAGTTTTTCAAACAGGGGGCCCCTTCTTTAAAATTTAAAAATTGTCTTGGTGAGTGTATTGACCCACCCCCCGGCCGACAGCAGGTTTGGCACCCTAAATTTAAGGATTCGCTTTTTAAATTAAAATTAGGGGAAAAAAGTTTTTTTTGCGTACCCTTTTCCCGGTTTTTTTTGGCATCTTTTTTTATTTTTTTTTTTTTTTTTTGCAATTTCAGGCGCAAAATGTACAATTTCCCTTTGATTTAAAGGCTTTTCCAAAACCCTCAAAACTGAAATCGTTCAAGTAGTAATGACACTTCAGCAGGGTTATAAAAGGGTTCATCGATTTTATATCCCTTCTTTTAAAATACCTTTTTTAACCTCCCTAAATTCCACATTTTTTCCCCGGCATATATTTGAAAATGGGTTGGTATTCCCCATACAAAAGAAAAAATGCCCACTTTCCTTTTTAAAAGCATAGACCCATTGCGACCGCTACTTTTTGTTTTTAAATGGACCCCTCTACAAAGAAAAACCTATACACAGTGGGTTTTTTTTTGGGGGGACTTGTTTTCCCCTTTGCCCTTTGTCCGACATGTTTTCTTTTTAAATAAACTCAAATTTTTTGGGAATATGAGGTAAAATTTCTTCAGTGGTTTGAATCCTTCTGGCTGAAAGTAAATTCCCAAAATTAACACTTGTACTCAGTGAAAACCATGAAGTAAAAGAAAGGGCCCCCCACTTTAGTGCTTGGCCCAATATTACTTTTTAAATATTGTGATTTCCCTTTCCATAAATAATTCCCTCCAAATGGCCCCGTATGAAAGTTTTTAACCCTTTTGCTTTAAATGTATTTATTTCCTTTTTAAAAATACTGCTCTGTGGGGTAATTAGGTTAAATTCTCGAAAATTTTCTATGCAACAGGAAAAATGTGTTTTTTAAAAAGGGAAAGGGGTCATGATATTGCAATGCCTTTTTTTTTTATTTTTATCTTCCCTAAATTTCCCCGTTAACCCTTTTAATAAATAACAAAATATCGGGACAATTTTAAAGGAACGGATTGGCCGCCCTTTTAAATTTCTTTTGAGAAAACATTGTTTTTTTTTTCTAAAATTTTTTAAGTTGAAAGGGAACGGGGGGAATTTTGTTTTGCTATTCTTTAAAACATATTTTAAACCAAAAAATTTTCATGCTTTCCCTCAATTCCTCAGTCAAAGGGTAAACTATTTAAGTTAAAAGCCCTAAATTAAAGATTTATGCTTTTGTACCGCTATGGTTAAGTTTTACTGAAAGCGGAATTTATTCTTTGACCATTTCCCCTAGCGCCTGTAATTACTACTACTTTTTACAGCTTCTCCTTTGTCATAAATTCAGTATTTCCCGGTAGTTTTAACTACTGGAAAGGGGCAATTTTTAGTTTGCTTGATATGCCCAAAAGGGAATAAAATTAGTGTAAATTTTACATTTTTTAATATACGTTAAAATAAAAATTTAAAATTTCCTTTTAAAGGGTTTGTCTTTAAAAAAATGGAACACTAGCTGAATTGTATCTCATTTCATCACGTTTTTTAAAAAGATCCAAAGCCCTTTTAAAAATAAAATTTCCTGATATATACACCCGTTTTTAAAAATTTTTTCGTGAAAAACTAAAAAAGCAAAGTTTGAACAAATTTGTGTGTTGAAAATAAAACCAGATTTTTATCAAAATTACTTTTTGTTACGAAAAACATTTGGGGAAAAGGTGTTAAAAATATTCTACACCTGGGGGGGTAAAGGGAAACCCCTTTAATGTTTTATTTCAAAAAGAAGGGGCCCCTTTGACGCCCCGTAAAGTAAACCCCCTTTCATTTTAAAAGAGAAACGAATTTAAATTTAGGGAACAGATAGAGGGGAGGGCAGGGTTTTTTCAATATACCATATACAAAAATGCTTCTCCTTGCTTTTATTATGGTCTCATTTTTTAGTTGGGAAGTCTAAAAAATAAAATTAATAAATTTTTTGCAAAATGTTAACCTTTTCACCTACAATATTTTTAAAAATCCCCCATTTTACGCAAATTTGAATCAGTAAAATTTTTTTGAAATATTTTTTTTCAGGGGGGGGGGATGGTAAAGAGGAAACTTCCATTTTTCTTGCAAGAGTGGGTTTTTGTTCCCAAAGAGTGGGCCAACCTGAAATTTGATCGTTCAGGAAGTGACAAACCAGGCTGTTTTAACATTAAAATCCAGGTTTAGAGTGGGAAAAAGAGGAAAAAAATTTTTTAATTTTTTCTTTTAGGGAAAAAGGAGCAAAACTTGTTAAAAAATTTTGCTTGTATTTTTTAAGGGTTTGCCCTGGGGAAACGTTTTAAAGTTCCCCATACTTTGGTTTTCTGGAAAAAAAATACGAAAATTATAAAATTTTAAAATATCAATATCTTTACTATTTCGAAAAGTGGGACCAGGGAAAATTTTTTTTAAATTAAAAATTACGACAGATTTTCAATTTATGGCCTTTTTCTTCTTTATCGTAAAGAAATATTTTTATCGAAAAATTTTGCTTGTGATTTAAAATAATTATTATTTAATCCTTGGGGTTTTTTTTACTTTTCCCTTCCCAAAAAAAAGGCGGTGACGAAAAAGACATTTTTTTGTTTACTTGTGTCCGTACATCCGGGTTTAAAAAATTTTCAAGAATAATAATTATCAAAAAAAAAACTAAATCTTAGCAAAAAATTTTTTTTAAAAAACAGTAAAGGGGGATAACCCGTCATTTTCTAAGTTATCCAAAAATTTAAAGAAAATACCCCGGTTGCATGGTTTCCCCCAGTTCGTCTTACATAAAAAAGGTTTTTTTTAAAGGGCAGTGTCGCTATTTAAAACAACCCAGGCAAAAAGAAGAACTATAACGATTAAAAATGCCGCTACTGTCTATCTTACAGTCGGAATTAATATCTAAAGATGTCACTGAGGGGCGCTCGGAAAACTTAGGAGTGGGGAAAAAATCCCAAATACAAAAAATTTTGAAACAAAATAAATTGGCCATACAAACCAGTTTTTTAATCATAGTTTTTGAGACGGGGACGAAGTGAAACTCCCCGATTTTTGTCTGTGGAAACGGAGGTTTTTGGAAAAAAAATTTTTACCCAACCCAAAAATTAAAAATTTTTAGATAAACCCATCTTTTTGACAAATGGCATTGTTGCATCGCAACATTCACGATATTGGGCAGCCGAAAATCCTCCCTTTTTTTAAAAACCGTCGAGGCACAAATTTTTTTAAAAAATAAATATTTGGTGGGGCCGTCCCCCTTTTACGGAATACCATACTTTTTTCAAATTTGTGAATTGGAAAAAGCACTCGAATATGCCCCCAAACGTTTTTTTACCGGGCGAATTGGAAAATTTACCTTGGCTTCCCAAAATTTTTTGTATTTTCCCGCAAGACGGTTTCCGCGCATACTGGGTGTAAAAAAGTTTTTGGGCTTGGTTTAAAGGGGAAAATTTCCCCAATCGCTGGATTGGGCCTACCCGGTCCCCCCTCCATGGGCCTCCGCCGAGTCCAGATTTAAAGATCACGGAAATTTTTTCTTCTGGTGGGTTACTCAAAAAGATTTTTCTTTCACAGAAAATTTTGGGCAATGACATGAACCCCTAAGCAAAGAATTAGGGAAACTGTACCCATATCCTTAGGTTAAAGAATTTCTTCCGCCTTCAAATTTGTGTGGAAAGTTTGGTGGGGGACTGTTTCGGGAATTTTTTCATTATTTTTAAATTTAAAGTAATAATACAGTAAAGGTTTCCCCGGTTTTTAGGGAAAAAAGGGAAAAAATTTTTTTAAAATTTTTACTTTTTTGGGAAAAGGAGGGTTTCTTGACAAAAAATTTTGGGGTTGTATTTAAAAAAACGGGAAAAGTTTATAAGAATAAAATACCCTTATTTTTCATTTCGAAAAAAATGGCACTAGGAAAAGTTTTTTGGGAATTTAAAAATTTTCGACAGATTTTCATTTTATGGAAAAATTGGGGGCCCACTTTTAATTTAAAAAACTCGTACACAAAACTGGTTTTCATTTTTTAACGGAAAAAAATTTAAAAATTTTTGAAAAAATTTTTATATATAACAGGAGGGGCACTTTTTATACTTTTTAATTGTGGGGTTTTTAAAACTTTCATAAATGGAATACACAAATGTAAGGTATTTTGTGTTTTTATTTTCACTTTTCAAAAGCAAAAACAAATTAAAGGAAAAAGAGTGTAGATTTTTTCGGCAGCAATTTCCCTTTGGTTTTTTTACAAAAAATTTTGAAAAATTTTGGCATATATTCCCGCAGAAAAGCCAAGTACATTAGGGCAGTATAACCGGGAAACCCGAAGATACTACTTTAATAGAAAGCAGCTGCGAAGACCTATGCTCTGTCGTAACTATCATTGCATATGTCTTTCGACAATTATCATATTTGCGTACTTTAAAAAGTCCCAATACTTTTAAGATGTAAAAATAATACACCACGACGTACTTATTTCCTAGCATTTTACACTGTTAATTTGTGACATACTAGCGCGTTTTAGAGTGTAAGTTTTGCTATATTGTTTGGCAAACTTTTACCGAAGCTCACAGTGTAAGTTATGTGGGCGTATATGAACTTTAATATAAACATCACACGATATTTCATCACGCAACATCTCGCCCACGGACATTTTTATCATGGCGACAAATCATCACTGTTACACCTTCAACTACAATATCTCATCACTTCGCTAACACATCGCACACAATCTCATCACAGTAATTGTAAGATCGTTTTTAATGTTTATGAACATCTTGATTATATTAAATATACAAAATGTAATATATTAAACAAATTAAAACAAATATGGCGCTCTAAGGAAAGTGAGTCTATTTCGGTGTTTTCGTAATTGTCAATCATATACTGAAATCTAAGTTTTAAAGGTATGTACCTACTCTTTATTGGAACGCGTTGTCCAGATATATTTTGCAAGTTAATGTGTGTGTGTTAATTTGGTTTCTTTCACCAGGCCGTCAGGAAAGTCCACATTGTAGGATGCGTTACATTAAAAGAGTGACTGCAAGCCATTATGCCATCCTACAACGCAATTATGAATTCAGGCAATCCCTTCCGTAGCAACATCCCGCTGCTACCACATTTGCATTAGAAACATAGCTTCTCCTTCTTCTTTTTACATGGCTAGTGACCAGAGTAAATATAATTTCAAAATAAGCGATTAATTCTTTGTCACCCTTTGGGGGTTATCTGGCAACGTCTCTGATACTTCTAAAGATGTATCCTAAACTTCTCCAGTGAAAGAACACACAATTGTATTAAATTCTATAAACAATAAAAACCTTTTAAAACAATCTCACTAATTAGTGTGATGAAATTGTGTATGGTGGATTGGCGAAGTGATGAGATGCTGCGTGATGAAATGCCACCGTGATGAATTGTCGCCGTGATAAAATGTCCATGGTGAGATGTCGCGTTATGAAATGTCCTGTGATGGAATGTCGGGACACCATATAGTTCATAGTATTGATGGAATCACTCATGGCAAAAGCAATGTGGGGAGAGAAAGAAACGGACATGTTTCTGCCTACTCGGCGTCATCAGCTTTTGCTGTGAGTGCATTCCTGCACAAGCAGTGATTCCTACGGGCTTACTATGATGTACTAAATGCACATTAGAAAATGCCCACAAACAATAACCAAAAAATGTACAAGTTTTAAAGCGCTCAGACGCATGCCCATCTCGTGTTCAGCAGTCCATGAACTGCTCGAGAGGTGGGTTTGACATCTGTACCCGGGTTTCTGCCGCTACTTTCGTGCTGTCAGGAAATATTTTCATCGCGGTTTTTTGGGAAACTAGCGATATAAGCTGAGAGCAAACGGCGTGAGGTAGGGAAGCACTCGGAGCAACGCTGATGGCGCCAAGTAGGCAGAAACATGTGCGCTGGCTAGTGTTTCATCTTTTGTCGCTTTAAACTCTCTCGCGGTACTGTCGAGATGGCTACGAATTTTAAATTACCCCTACCCACGCCGCTACTGCCATCCGGTACCACCTTTTTAACAAACTCTAACAATGACACTTACAGCGCCTATTAAAGGTACGTATCGCACTTTTGGAGTAGTTAGTTTCCATTTAATGTGTTTGTGAAAAAAACGATAATGAAATGGTTAGAGAGGGGATTTTAGGACGTAAAAAACACCAAAAAAGGGGCCCTTTTTTAGGCCTTAAAAACTATGTATTTAGGACAAAAAACTGTGATTTAGGCATGTTAGGCAAATACTTAAAAAAAGGGGTAACACAAAAATCATTTTATTTTTAAAAAAACATGATTAAGAAGACGATATTTAATGTAATTTTAGGTACATTTCAGCCATAAAAAGAAATAAAACTACAAATTTTAACTAATAACTAAAATATGTAGATTCATTTAGTTTAAAATAATAAATAAATTCATTAATCGCCGTGTAACATGTCCTCAAATATCGCGTTTGCGTAGCCACAAAAGATGTTTTTTCCAAGTTGTCGTTAGTAAAATTTGTTCTTCGGTGGGAAACAGCAGTTTGTACGAAGAAAATGAACGTTCTACGTCACACGAGGTTGTAGGACAAAACTTAAATATGTACCAGTCAGCTGTGGTAAAGAGCGGTAGCTTCAACTGCTTCGCCACTGAGCAGCTCAGCAAACTCTTTAACCGTTTTGAAACCTGGATTTTCGAAATCACTTGGTTAACTTTGACAAAATTATTTTGCCAACTTTTCCTGGGGCATTCTTGAGAGCTGCTTCGGCATTATTAATTACTGGGAACAGAATCTGTAAGAGAAGGCCGAATGTTTCTAATCTTTTGATGTTATCAATGAGAAATTTTATAAAGCGACTTGATGTATAAAAGATCGTTTTTTGACATTTTGATTGGGAAAAATATTCTTGCGCTTGCTCAATACAGTTACTGAATCTTTGTCAAACGATATTACAACCTAAAACATAAAGCGTTAAAAAAAAATAAACTTATTTAAAAATTTTGCTAAAGTACTTTACTGATTTTATTGCTTCGAATTATTAGCATAAAAAACTACCGCCTCTAACCCAAGTTCCCCAACGTGTTAAAACAGGTTCGGGGGGCAAGGGGATCTGGCAGATTTTTTTATACACTGCTACACGCAGTGCAGCTTTTAAAAAGACTCTCTTGGTATTTGAAATTAAACCAAATTTAAAATTAGCATATTTATTTCTTAGACATTCACACACCAATTGAGTCCATGTGCAAAAAAATGGTAAATGATTAAGATTTTTATAAAAAATCTTCAAATTTGTACCACATGTGAGCATATAAGAAGCACCATCCGTTGACTAAAACTTGACTTTTTCATACTTAATTCCATCTGTTGGCCACAAAATACCTAAAATACGAGAGTTGCCTTTAACTTAAATATCTAGCATTAAATTTACAAAATTATTAAAGTAAGTTTTTTGCATAATATATCTTACCTAATGGTTGGTTCACGAAACTTGCCCCTTGTATTACAATTTGTTTCTTTCAAGTTGCTTTGGGATCCCGTAAATACGGTTTTCCTGGTGTTTCAGAACAAAGCTTACCAAAAATCATATTTGCCATAATACGACCTTTAGAGTCAGTCCGTCTCATCTATAAAAATAAACCAAATATCGTTTGTTACCAACTTCTTCGCGAATAGTATTAATAGTCTTAAAAATTAAAAAAAATATTATAGGTGTAAACAAAATCTTAATGACACTCAAGTATAGAAAATACATTTTTAATTATTATTTATTATATTAATTACCTCATTGTAAAAATTTTGTTACATATGTTGTTCTTAAGGTTTTCACGCTTGCCACATTCTTGTTGGGAAATATTTAGTGAGAAAATTTCGCAGTTTTGAATAGTTTAAACTGTCCAGAGGAATATTGCAGACATGAAAGCGTCGCAATAGATCTCGATTAAAAACGTCGATTTCTCTTGAATTTTTGGTGTCTATTAACATTTGGTTCCTCAACGGTTTTCCTGGAGATTTGCCTGATGTCCGGAAGCAGTAGCATGTTGCCCCTAAATGATTTTCTTTTTGCAAGTTAACTACAATAATATTTTTGAAGCAAGTTAGGAAAAAAAATAAAACGTCCTTTTCCATTTTTTCCGCCACGCTTTACAAAACAACTCTTCACTTTTTGCTTGGATTCAGCTGAAAGACAGTAGTGCCTCCAATTGCCTTCAGCCCTTTTTGGACTTTATCGCTATGTGATTCCTTGATTTTGGCATTGTTGTAGATGGAAATACACAATACACTGAGTAGATAAACAAGCACAAACCGACCAGAAAACTACCGAAAAATTTCGTTGCAAGCTACGATATAAATGAAAATTCAAAGTACGTCTTTTACTATATACGAGTCGTCAATAGTCCACCTCGCTATAGGAACACACACATATACGCTCCAGAGAAACGTTAAGAGAATAAATAAAATCTAAACTGCAATATCAAGATGTCCATTGTATAAACTATGAATGGGCATCGTGGTATTCATTAATCACGTTAACAGGGAGAAGAAATTTGCTTATATGGTTTAAAATTACAGGGCGTAAACAAGCCGATAGGGATTCCGTAAAAAAAAAACGTGGGTGCAGGTAAATGAACCCGAGAGCGATAAGCCGATAATTGAGGATATATCTTCAATAGAGTAGTAATATCAATTTTACCGCAGGCAAATCCAAACTTTGCCCCTCACACAATAGACGGGAAAACCCATCGTTGTATTAGTTTATAACATTTTAGCTGTAAAACTAAAATTTACAATTTAGAAAGATCAGCTGTGTAAAACCATATTTATTTAAAAATTTAAAAAAAAAAACGTTTAGACCAAATAAATATGATTTTAGGAAAAAAATAGGTGAAAAAACCCCGATTTAGGCTGTTTAAAAGTCCAAATATGCAACTAGGCAAAATAAAACATAGCTATATCGCTTTGATTTGTCGAGAAACATATAGATTTTGTAATTATTTTTAATTTGCCTTGAATCTAAACAAAGAGGCCATTTTGCCTAATTCCCGTCTCTAGAAATGGTATAGAATCTATATACCAACTTTTTTTTTTATATCAGTTGTGTAACCTACGCCAACTTTATAAAACAAGGAAAATGTTTGTTTTAATATGAATGTTTTTGCATACGTTTTTTCGCAAAACTATAGATCAATACATTAACGTACCGTACCTTGCTGTTTGTTTTTCCTTCCCTGTTGCTACGAATACACTTACCGCTACAGCTACTGCCATCCGGTACCACCTTTTAACAAACTCTAATAATAAACGAACGAAAATTGAAGAATGTGAATTCAATGATTGCTAGTACTAGCGATCAAGGCAGCAATAATCAATGGACAATAAATCATTTTTTTGAAAAACCCCAGTGACGGAGCATTTTGATCAGTTGAAATGTTATTATATTAATGAAACAAATAATCACGTATACATACACCACGTGTGTTAAAGGGAACCAGAACAAATTGCTGAAGTATGATTTAGTTTGGAAATTCAGTGGGCGTGTAGTAGGTGACACGATGGCAAGATGTAAAGGAAGGCTTATACGGCATTTTTTATAGGTTTAACAAAAGATTTTCAAATCGCTTGGAATAAGTTTAAGGACTTTGTTAAGCAGTTGAATGTATGAAGTGATATTGCATCGTAGGATCTGACGCAAAACAATGTGGTATTAATCTAGTAAATTTTTTTAATAAACCCAAAAATGTTTCGAAAAGCTTTGGTGAATGCAGGTGTATGTAATGTCAAATGCTTGCAGTTTTAGAAGCGGCGCTTTCGAATTGTGTAGGTAGGAGTTCTTTCAGGCCGTGACGCGCCTCATTCAAAGTGAAATAAAAGCAACTTCAGCTACGACGAAGGAAACTTTCTAAACTTAATTTTGCTCTGTGAAATATTTTCGCGAAGTTTCTCGCTGACAGTAACCAAGTTCTGAATTAATATACTTTTACCTAATGTAATAAGAATAAAAGACGCGTATTTTTTTGTTGAAATTGGCCTTGCAATAATTGTTGGTCCTGATTTTTCAAGAAGTTCCTTCGCAGTTTCCTTGCTGCCCTTGTCCTCCTCGTTAGCACTTGATTTAATCGCGGCTAGGTATCACTGCGTCACAAATAGATAAACTCTACCTACACCAATTTGTAGCCTATGAAATGTGCTTTAATCTGAAATACGGGTATAAATATTTGTTTCACTCTATATAATGACAAACACTTGCGTTCTATCATCGAAAAATTACATAGAAATGTAAGTGAATTTGCCTTATAAATTGGAATAAATTGGAAACGAAGTGCAACAGACCGATGGTGGCTTTCTAACACAGTAGGAGGACAACTAAAATGCAGCAATGGCGATTCTTTGCAGGGTTACTAACAAGGTGAAATTTTCTTGCGTACTCTTAGCTGCTCGCGTACTCTTACCTGCCGTTTCTCTGCTTTAATTTAAAACATAGGTAAAAACTATATAAAAATGCTCGCGTACGACGTATTTTCGTAAGTGATTTCGAAGAATGTCTAATGGTGTCTTATGCATATTCATTATATCTATACTTATATCACTAAAGTTACGATTTTATAAAAAAAAAATCATCATTTTTATAACATAACCTAATTGTATAAAGCACACATGTAAATGAATTTTGTAAAATGACTTCTGTTTTGTAGAATAAAGTTAATGGCATTCTTTAAATAAAAAATGCAGTCCCGTTGAAGCTAGCGCAAGTATAGCCTAATCATTATTTCTAATATTCGCATCACTATTCCAAATATGTGTTTCTAAACTGCCAAATTAATAAAGTTATCACCTACTTTTTAGTTATTTGTTAATTTAAAATTTTATTTATGGAAAAAAAGAGGCTATTGTTTGTAACATTTAAATCCTTGTATGTTATACAGAGGTGATAAGAATGCTATTAAAACTTTGCCTATTTAAAACAATTTTGTTTCATTTTTCAAAAGATGTGTAGGAAAAAAATGACAAAATTTTTTTATATCTAGTATGTGATGTCCAAAAACAGCGATCAGCATTTTGAGAATTTATACAACGGTATTTCGTGAAGATTAGGGAACGAAAAATCAAACATATTTGCAATGTAAAAGGAAAATTATTACTTCATGAAAATTTCTCTCCCTTTAAAATGTAAAGTATATATCTTCATTTTAGATATAACGTACGTATATAATTTGTAGGGAAATTATTTTCATTTCATGCCCATTGCAAAATCGTTTTAAACAGAATCACAAAGTTACAGTTTAATTTTAGAAAAGCTAATTTTTTTCTATTGTATAATATGCTATCAGCAACTGACTGGCCCACCTGTTTTAAATGTTAATACTGTGGATGATTCATGTAATGCGCTGTATGACATTCTATTTAGTACATTTGAACTTTGCATACCTCAATTTTCATGTAAGAATTGAAACGCTCGTATCCACCTTGGTTTAATGACACTATTATACGATACCTCCATGATAAGAGTAATGCTCATAGGAATTACACAAAATACAAATCTCGCTTCTATATGAATGATTCAGTATCTCCGTACATTATGAAAGACACTTATAGAGGACGCTTACGATAATTATATATGTTCAAAATTCGCTTGCTTGGGATTCTACCAGATTTTGGTCTTTTGTCAATGGAAAACGTAGGTGTACACGAATTCTAGGAAATGAGATACAACGGTACTAAGCTCAGTACCCTTCAAAAATCATGACAGTTTTGCTGAATACTTCAAAAGGTATACTCCGTATCTGATGGGGGCGTGAGCCTAGTGATTTATTGCCGAGGATGGGGCTACAGTGAGTGTTGTAGTAAATTACATTACTGAGGATGAGGTCTTGATGGTTTTAAAAAAAATCAAAGAACATTTTATAATGGGCTTTGATGGAATCCCAGGCTTACTTCTTCGGGATTGTGCTGCGATATTTGTTGGCCATTGTGTCATCTTACAACCTGATGCTCGCGGAATGCAAATTCCCAGAAATATGGAAAATATCGAAATTTATTGTCCCGTGTTTAAAGGTGGGGATGCTGCTATGTGGGAAATTACCGTCTTATCTCGATTTTGTGAAATTTTTTTCGAAGGCGTTTGAGTCAATACTATGCAATCACATAAGCATCCGTGAAAACGGTACTTCCCCAAAACCAGCATGGTTTCATTCGTGGTAGATCAACGACCAAATCTAAGCTGTTTCTCGCAATACGTTTCCGGAGCTGCTAATGGTTAGGGTCAGGTAGACGTAATATATATCGATTTTCACAAACCCTTCGATCAAATAGATCATTGCGTTCTCTTGGCCAAACTGGCGCAAATGGGATTTTCACGGAGTCTATGTAACCTTTTTAGAACTTACCTTACAGACAGACAATATTATGTGGAGTATCATGGTGCCGCTTCTAATAATACATCTCTACCACGGGCGTCGTCCAAGGATCTAATCTGGGTCCCATTTTGTTCCTGATTTTTATAAATAACATCGTCGACTGTTTGCGTTGTGAATATCTTCTATTTGCTGATGATTTAGAGATCTTTTATAGAATAAAAAGTAGAAGTGATTATTCTTTTCCTCAAAACGACTCAACAGCACAACATATACAAAGAAGTTAAAATCATTCCACTTGACTATGTTTTCGAGGGGGGGCGCGCTTGTGAGATGCAGTGAAGTGAAATCTTGGAATTATTTTTTGATAGCAAATTACCTTCATCTCTCACATCAACAACATGGTTGTGTCAGCTTACCGATGTATGGTTTTTTTTACAGAATTGTCGCGACTTCAGGAATACGGGTTCTTGATTTCATTGTATAACGCCTTATACGATCCAAACTAGAGTATGGAGCATTAAAATGGTACCCGAATCTATCAAACGCACATGAGAAATATTGAGAATATCCAGAGACGGTACTTGAAGTTTTTGATTTTTCCATCAGACGGGAAAATATCCTGGGGAGGGCTATGACTATGGGATTATGCTAAATCGTTTCGACAAAGGTATCTCTGCCGCTACGAAGGAAGGTTATAACATAAAATTTTATATGGCATCTTGAATAATCAATTTATTGTCCTTTGCTGCTTAATCAAATATGTTTCAACATACCCCGTCTGGAATCACCCATAAACATTGTGTGTACAAATTATAACTCTATTTCTGTCAGTGCTGATATAAATTTTGATTTCTAGCAGCAATTTTTGCACATAGTATATATGAAACAAGCTACTTATCAACTTGAATGTAGTAATTTGAAGTACTCATCCAATATTTTTTTAATTTGCAGAAAAAAGAAGCCAGCACTTTTTAGGGACTTCATGCCTGACATTTAACTCTAAATTCATAGAAAAGGTCAGTTAAATAGTTGCCCAACTTCGCGTTTCACAAAAGTATACTTTCATGAAATATTTAGCGAAAAATTCTAGGTTCAGTATTACTACTGAAGATGGGGGCTTAGTCATCGAAGCGTGTGATTTGGTTTAGTATTGTGGTAAGAGTGATAGTGAAGTGTCGCATTGTCTGAGTGCTTCATTTAAAATTTCTAATGATGATTATTGAAAAATTCTAGTGAAAACTACCTATAAGAAAGTTATGAATATTATCAACGAAACCTCCTAGTGAAAATCAACTATGCAGAAAAACATTGGGTAAATTATTAGCAAACGGAGTTTGTAGATTCGAACGCAGTCCATGTTTTCTTCACTTGTGGTATAAGTTTTTATTATTTTTTACGTAAATAAAATATTTTTATATTTCGGGTCTAGTGTAACACATGTCAATTAAAAGGATTGACAGCTGGGAAAAAAAATAGTATGTAATTGTTTTATTTTGTCATATGATTTTCAGAGCCCCCTTTCTTTCTAACTCAGAATATTTCCTAATTCTATTTACTAAAATAAGCCACTAATTACTTAAGGTAGCCTTATATAATATAATATATTTGGAATCAGGAGATGAAGGGCTACCTACAAATTTAAAGTGTCATTAAAGAAGAAAAACCATTGTTTTCTTGATCGCGTCCTGTACTTCTGATTATGAAATTTTTATTCGGTAGAGGTAAAACATTTTGAAATATTTTTTGTATCTGCAATAGCAACGCAAATAAGTGGTGGTCAAAATAAAATGAAAAACCCTCTACCTACTTACGATACTTGCTGATGATCGTACTATACAAGTAGTATAAGCATTTAGAAGCAAATGTTTTGACTAAAAGTTTTTCAAATTATTAATTCAACACAGGGCATGATGTAATTTTGGTTGTCCGCTTTTTAACGTTCCAGGCAAGCGCTTCGTTGGTTGTCATGCCATTCCATTTCAGTAATTGAATTTGAATAATTTAAAGAGGGATCCTAATAACGCGCTTGCGGATGGTTAGTGAATGCGCATTATGTACATGTACACCTACGGGTGGTATTCCGCAAAAATGATAGTTGTTTTTGTAGAAGCCCGAGTTATCGGCGGAAAATTGACAACAATGGAGTTTCGCGCTTTAACCGGGCCTAATTAAAAGCAAAAGCTTACACGGATATAATAGCGCCGTATGCTTGGTTCGTTTTCAAGGTTCATTTACTTCGGCCTGATATGTCAATAAACCAAGTGAGATAAGTATTATACTGGCCAGCCAGCTACGTCATGCGTGAAAAGGCATTAGATGATGGAACTTCAGCGTAATCAGGGCATTAATCATCTGGGAGAAGTTTGGCAGAGATTGGTTGTTAATTAATAATTTAATGGTTAGTTCTTGCGTCTATATTAGATATGTTCTAATAGCAATATGGGGTCAAAATTTCTAGCAAGAATGTCATAAGCACAGCTGATATGGCTAGAATTTGAAAACGTCTAAATAGATTAATGCGTAACTGAATAGGTTAATGCGCCAATGAAATGGGCTAAAACTAAGACGCAATTTAATATTCCCTATTATATAGCGTGCCCACGGATGGACCCGTGCAAACTTATAAACTTTACATTTTTTATTTTTACTGTAAAAATCATTACTAATAAAAAGATTTGCTTATTCTGAAAAGCTTTTTACATTAATCATAATGTTGATTAAATATACAGGCAAAACAAAATTGTGTCAAGAGTAAAGTATGGCTTATTTAAGAGTCTCTATTCAAGAAAATATCTTTATTTCAAGTCTATAAAAATGTATAATATAACAAAAATTGAAATTTTATTTGGTTTAAATAAATATTTTCTTAGGGTTAGAAAATCAAGAAAATCAAAGACAGAAAAATGTTTCTTCCAAGTAAATCATTTAGTTTCAAGTTAAGAAAACATTCATATTCAAGGTATGAATGAAAAAATGGTCCGGATTTCATAAAGTTCTATTGAGAAATCAGGCGACCAGTTTTGTGTTCAAAAAACACATCATCAGGTCAGCTACAAGGATATCCAATCAAAGAAAAATTACAATAATGGAAAAAAAACCTAAAGTTAACAATTACAATTAGGAGCAAGTGAATGAACTAATGAAAAAGTTGTTTTTTATATGTTACAGTATAATTAAATTATTACTATAATAAGGCAATTAAATAGGGACTATTTTTACGTAGTTTAATAATATTAATGAGTTCATATTTAAGTTTATTTATCCCTTTTATTATTATTATTATTTATTATATATTTAAACAAACTATAGTGAAATTAATACACGTGGAAAATAGTAATAAAAAGGAAAAAATATTGCATCAAACAGTATCTTTGGAAAATGTTTATGAAACGTTGTACGTTAAAGGTTATATGTTTGTATGGGTAAGTGTGGTATTTGTATCCCAGTTCCGTCGTTACTGTCTAGGACGGCATGACTACAACTACTGGCATTAGGTGGCGCCAGGAAATATTTCAGTTGCTGTTTTTGAGGATTAGCGGCATAAACTGAGAGATGTAAGGGGAATGTAGCCAAGAGCAAGAAGCGTTAATACTTCTCTCTTCTCATATTTTTGCCGGTAGTGACTCTATCAACACCAGGAGCTGTTTATTAGCATTAATCTTGGTTATTGTTTCTATGCACCTTTTTCATGTGTACTTCTATATTAAGTTCACCTTTGTTTTAACATTATTTTGTAGATAACTTTACTTTGCTTTATTTTTTTACTACATTATACTAAGAATCGCTTTCTTCAAATTTTCTGCAAGATTTTCTTGAATCAAGTTAACAAATGTGTTAAACAAAGAAATACAATTATTTCATTACAAGCATATACTTCTCTTAAGCGGAGAAAGAAACGCTAAGAAAGTATTTCTTCTGATTTAAAACAGTTATTGTATTGCGGATAATTGAAACAGTAAGTGTCTTAAATTTCAAGTTTGACAATTCAAATTATATTTGATGTTTAATGATGTATTTTATAAATTTACTATAGATCACTAAGCATTTATCATTGAAAGCTATTTTCGTAACAGAATGGAGAATGGTCTTATCCCATGCAACTACATACCGATGAATTTTGTCCTCAGTTTCCATATTTTGCAGTATCATACCTTGATTTATATCAATAAATTGTCGCTGTGTTGCTAAATTTCGTGAAACTGGTGCAATAAGTCGCAAACCCGGAAGTGGTAGACTCAATGAGAAACTATTACGGATGTGAGGAGGCGTGCAGATCATTTACCTAAAAAGTCAATTTGGAAAGCTTTCACAGGAAATTAGTTTCTCATATGGTACTGGTCAGCATATTTTGAGAAAAGATCTGAAAAAATATCCATATAAAATTCACGTTGTGCAAGAACCCAAGCCCGTTGATCACGTAGTGGGAGTACAATCCAGCAGTTGGTTTGAGAATCACATGAATGATAATAATATTCTTGACAAATCCTTCTTAGACGAAGCTTGGTGGCACCCTAATAATTTTATTAATAAACACATCATGCGTATATGGTCTAGTGAAAACCATTATGTCATGACACAGAAACAATTACATTCTGAAAAGATTGGTGTTGGGTAGCAGCTTCAACGGAGAAGAACATTGGTCCATTATTATTCGTATAGATATCGTAATAGCTTCTTCCAACTTCTTCTAAACCAATTACATGATGACGAACTAAGGGATGGATACTTACAACAAGACAATGCCACAGCTCATGAAACACTACAAGCAATGAAGCTCTTACATGAATGTTTTGATAACCGTTAAATTGTTTAACTTATGTCGTCACTGTTTTATATCGGAGTACGCCAATAAATGCTTTTATATTATCACAGCAAATATGTCAAACGTAATTTGAAGTTTCAATCTTGATATGGTTTAAGTAAGATTTAACTGTCAGATATAGTTGTAACCACAAAAAAAAATAATTAAAAAAAAACATGGCTCCCTTGATTACCTTGTTTCATGATTATGTTAACAAGTCGTTGGCTTTAAGCTGTAAAATATTCACTAAGTATTTTACTTTATGGAAATCTAAACAAAAGATATCACTTTTTATGTACCATAGTCGTTTGCTATATAAAACCGATTTTTTATGCGAGAAATTTAAAAGAAAGGAGACTTCGATAATTGTTTTGGTTGCAGAGGCTATTATTTCAATGCTCAGTTATCTTTAATGCATGTTTATGTCCAATAAATTATGAATATGAAATTAGGCTCAGCTAACCATAAGATAAAAATTAGATTTAAGATTAAATTAAGAATGAAGAACAACTTCCAAATTTCATTTCTGAACTTGTAGTGGCATTCAGAACAATTTCATCTGTGCTATTTCTAAATTACTCTTAAATAAATAATACTTTACTCTTTACACAACTTCTTTGTTTTAATTTTGAATCACCCTTTTACTCTTTACACAACTTCTTTGTTTTAATTTTGAATCACCCTGTACATTTAATCAATATTCTGCTTATCATAGGAGACCTTTCAAACTAAGCGAAACTTCTGATAAACAATTCATTTTCTTTGCGAAATGAAAAATATTTATAAGAGAACTGTTACGTCTACTCGTAGATACATTATATACAGTGCTCCAAATTAACGCGCCACTATTATTACCTTCGCTTTTGTGGGACCTAAGAAATCAGTTACATTGACAAACTAGTAGCGCTTTTGCTACTGGTACGAAAAAACATTTTTATAAAAGATCAAAAATTACTATTTCTTTTGATGAAAGGTCCTGGACGTTTTACAAAATGTTGAAAGGTTGTTCAATTTCTGATGCAAAAGCTTTATATACAATTGTTCAGAATGAATATTAAGAAAGTTACGCTGTTGGTTTATTTTTAGTATTAATAGTATTCTATTTCAAATAGCTTACTTCCTTAAAGTTTCAAAAAGATGCATTACATAAATATCTGCTGCGTTTAGTTGTTAAATGTTCCTTTTGACACTACGTAAACTATTTGGTTTTGCCTAGAGTCTCAGCAGCCTACTTTAAATGCCTATTAGGCTGCAAAGATGTAACTTAATTACTTATATCAGAACAATAGTCTAGTAAAGGTCTTATAGGTATCGTAAACTAAATTATGTTTTAAAATTTAAAAATAGTACATTTTGAATAGAAAAAAGAACTTTTCTATTAACTATACTGAAGCTAAAGGTATGTATGTACATACATACTGACTACTCGTGCCCCGGCTCGTACTCATGCTCGTAATCGTGAGACACACAAGTTTGTAGACAACAACTTTAGTGTTTTGCATTTTTTGCGTGCAAAGAAACGAAGAAGACGTCATGGGTGGATGACTTCTCTTTATAGAAGTCGAAATAGATATCATCCAATTGTTGAATGTTTCAAAGAAGAAGTAAAGGAAGCTCGCGGTTTTAGTAGATATTCCTATTTATTATTTTATAACAAATTCCAACACAAAGTTGGAAACAAATATCAAAATAACAATTCAGTTCTTACATCAAATATAAAAAATAATTAAAATTTTAGCACTAACTTGATAAATAACTTTAGTGTTTCTATGATAATATGTCCTAATTTGTCCCAATTATTATTTTGTATCATTTATTACTAGTATCCCACAACGACAGTTTACTTTCATACAATTTTGTAAATTGTATAATAAATTCATCGTTACAGTCCGTTTCTACATTGTTTTACGAGCGTGAGCCTGACTTAGAGCACTGCACGGGCTAGGAAAAGCCCGGCCCGCCTGGGCCCGCGGGCGGGCCTCATCTTTCATTGCGGGCCGAGTCTAAAATGGTACGGGCCTGAAGGGCCGCGAATGTTTTACTAAATACATCGAATGGATATAACGTATGCAGTAAATGCTGTTTAGTTTTTACGTTATCGTTTGTATTAAGATTTTTAATGTATGCAATGTTATGTTACGTTTATTTTTGGTTTCATACAATATAGTATACAAAAACAAACAAAATAAATGTTTCCTTCTACTCATTATAATGTAGTCGTTAAAAATGTTTAGAAATAGACAGTGCAGATATAATTACTAAAACAGGCTAAAATAATTTAGACGGGCCAAACGGGCCTAAATTTGCTAACGGGCGGGCCTTGTGCCGAGGTAATGAAAGCAACGGGCGGGCCGGGCTGTGAAAAATAGGTGCGTGCAGTGCTCTAGCCTGACTTAACCTTTTTCCCGTCCGCAAGGCTTGCGAGTACATCGATCTTTCTTTTAACGTACAGACTCCTGGCGGAGCAGTGCGGCACTTGTGAGCGTAGCTTGCGCAGCCGTCCACACTATAAAAAGTCACGATCACGCACACGTGTACGAGCACGCGCATTGTCGTGCAGCGATCGTTTGTATGATACTGCGCTTGTGTTTAATACGGTTGTCTCTAACGACGCCACATTTTGAATCAATGTTGCTTGGCAAGTGCGCGTACTACGATGATATAGCATCATAGTAGAAAATTACGAAAAACAAGAAAATACTGGCTTAATCTATTTCTTGAAAATATACGTAATTTGTAACGCTATTTCGCGATCCGCAAGAGGATAGTATCAATTTCGAAAATCATGTTCTATTCGACGGTTTATACTGTTCACAGAAATACGCCTACTAAATTTTTTACAGTTTTTTATTTTGTCGTATCAGTGCATGGCAAGTGTGTAAACTTGAATAGACTTGCTTATACCATTGATGTTACATACGATTCCGGCATCGCGTCGTCGCAGTGTTCTTACCGCGGTGCTACGACGCACACTGGTTGGATGAAGCCAGTTTAGCGGACAAATGTCGATTTTAAACACTATGCAATTGAAATTTAATTGAGTACAAAATCCATGAACAAAAGTTCAAGGAACGTGCAAAAAATCAAAATTTGCTTCTATTACTGTTTTTAAGGTCATAAGACACTTTGAAACTCAACGAAAAAATATATGAATAAATTCATTGCATAGCGGTGCCAAAAGTAACCTCTTATTTCTATTATTAAATATATTATTATCTAAATAAGTTTTTAACCACTTTATAGAGTGATCTTTTGACATTGGCAATGCAAAATTCATAAAGAATAACTGGAAAGGAGAGGTTTTCAGTTAACGCTGTAAATAAGGATTTAAATTTAATTCAGTTAGTGATACAAAATCTTTCCGAACTGTCCCAGTTTTTTTGTGAACCTCACGTTATAGATACGTATATACATCAGTAAATACTTTAAATTTAGCTGCAATTGTCCGCGGTTGCCAGAATTGTCGAAGTTTCTGTGTTGGGCGCTCTTGTAATACCGTTACAATAGTCATATCTGCAACAGCTATCAGTACAATTCATTAGTACAATATTGAGATCTAACTTCTTTAAGACGTTGTAACTTAAACAGTGATGTATTCGTGATAAGCGTTCCTTATTACTAGAGACGGGATTTTAGGCAAAATGCCTCCTTGTTTAGATTCAAGGCAAATTAAAAATAATACAAAATCTATATGTTTCTCGACAAATCAAAGCGATCTAGCTATGTTTTATTTTGCCTAGTTGCCTATTTGGACTTTTAACAGCCTAAATCGTGGTTTTTCGCCTATTTTGTCCTAAAATCATATTTATTTGATCTAAACGTTTTTTTTTTTTAATTTTAAATAAATCTGGTTTTTACACAGCTGCATCTTTCTTAAATGTAAATTTTAGTTTAACAGCTAAAAGGCTATAAACTAATACAACGATGGGTTTTCCCGTCTATTGTGTGAGGGGCAAAGTTTGGATTTGCCTGCCGTAAAATTTATATTACTACCCTATTGAAGATGTATCCTCAATTATCGGCTTTTTTATTTTACGGCGTTTTTATTTTACGGGAATCCCTATCGGCTTGTTTACGCCCGGTAATTTAAACCATATAAGCAAATTTCTTCTCCCTGTTAACGTGATTAATGAATACACGATGCCCATTCATAGTTTATACAATGGACATCTTGATATTGCAGTTTAGATTTTATATTTATTCTCTTAATGTTTCTCTGGAGCGTATATGTGTGTGTTCCTATAGCGAGGCGAACTATTGACGAATCAGTATATAGTGAAAGACGTACTTTGAATTTTCATTTATATCGTAGCTTGCAACGAATATTTTTCGGTAGTTTTCTGTCGGTTTGTGCTTGTTTATCTACTCAGTGTATTGTGTATTTCCATCTACAACAATGCCAAAATCCAAGGAATCACATAGCGATAAAGTTCAAAAATGGCTGAAGGCAATTGGAGGCACTACTGTCTTTCAGCTGAATCCAAGCAACAGTGAAGAGTTGTTTTGTAAAGCGTGCGGAAAAATGGTAAAGGACGTTTTTGTTTTTCTTTCCTAACTTGCTTCAAAAATATTATTGTAGTTAACTTGCAAAAAGAAAAATCATTTAGAGCAACATGCTGCTGCTCCTGGACATCAGGCAAATCTTAGGAAACCGTTGAGGAACCAAATGTTAATAGACACCAAAAATTCAAGAGAAATCGACGTTTTTAATCGAGATTTATGCGACGCTTTTATGTCTGTAAATATTCCTCTGGACAGATTAAACTATTCAAAACTGCGAAATTTTCTCACTAAATACTGCAACAAGAATGTGGCAAGCGTGAAAACCTTAAGAACAACATATGTAACCAAATGTTACAATGAGGTAATGAATACAATAAATAATAATTTAAAAATGTATTTTCATACTTGAGTGTCATTAAGATTTTGTTTACACCTATAATATTTTTATTAATTTTTTAAGACTATTAATACTATTCGCGAAGAAGTTGGTAACAACGATATTTGGATATCTATAGATGAGACGACTGACTCTAAAGGTCGTATTATGGCAAATATGATTGTGGGTAAGCTTTGTTCTGAAACACCAGGAAAACCGTATTTACGGGATACAAAGCAACTTGAAAGAACAAATTGTAATACAATGGCAAGATTCGTGAACCAACCATTAGGTAAGATATATTATGCAAAAAACTTACTTTAATAATATTGTAAATTTAATGCTAGATATTTAAGTTAAAGGCAACTCTCGTATTTTAGGTATTTTGTGGCCAACAGATGGAATTAAGTACGAAAAAGTCAAGCTTTTAGTCACGGATGGTGCTTCTTATATGCTCAAATGTGGTACAAATTTGAAGATTTTTTATAAAAATCTTAATCATTTAACATGTTTTGCACATGGACTCAATTTGGTGTGTGAATGTCTAAGAAATCAATATGCTAATGTTAATGGTTTAATTTCAAATACCAAGAGAGTCTTTTTAAAAGCTCCACTGCGTGTGGCAGTGTATAAAGAAAATCTGCCAGATCTCCCTTTGCCTCCCGAACCTGTCTTAACACGTTGGGGAACTTGGTTAGAGGCGGTAGTTTTTTATGCTAATAATTTCGAAGCAATAAAATCAGTAAGTACTTTTTTAGCAAAATTTTTAAATAAGATTGTTTTTATTTAACGCTTTATGTTTTAGGTTGTAATATCGTTTGACAAAGATTCAGCTAACTGTATTGAGCAAGCGCAAGAATACTTTTCCAATCAAAATGTCAAAAACGATCTTTTATACATCAAGTCGCATTATAAATTTCTCATTGATAACATCAAAAGATTAGAAACATTCGGCCTTCCTCTTACAGATTCTGTTGCAGTAATTAATAATCCCGAAGCAGCTCTCAAGAATGCCCCAGGAAAAGTTGGCAAAATAATTTTGTCAAAGTTTAACCAAGTGATTTCGAAAAATCCAGGTTTCAAAACGGTTAAAGAGTTTGCTGAGCTGCTCAGTGGCGAAGCAGTTGAAGCTACCGCTCATACCACAGCTGACTGGTCCATATTTAAGTTTTGTCCTACAACCTCGTGTGACGTAGAACGTTCATTTTCTTCGTACAAACTGCTGTTTTCCGATCGAAGAACAAATTTTACTAACGACAACTTGGAAAAACATCTTGTGTGCTACGCAAACGCGAAATTTGGGGACATGTTTCACGGCGATTAATTAATTTATTTATTATTTTAAACCAAATGAATCTACATATTTTAGTTATTGGTTAAAATTTGTATTATTTCTTTTTATGGCTGAAATGTACCTAAAATTACATTAAATATCGTCTTCTTATTCATGTTTTTTAAAAATAAAATGATTTTTGTGTTTACCCTTTTTTTTAGGTATTTGCCTAACATGCCTAAATCACAGTTTTCGTCCTAAATACATAGTTTTTAAGGCCTAAAAAAGGGCCTTTCTTACGTCCTAAAATCTCGTCTCTACTTATTACATACGCTTAATGTAACAGATATCAGTGGTTAGAATAATTTTTCTATCTGCAAAAACGGTTTGCATTCTCTTAAATATTTGCAAATGTATCAATTACAGTTGGGTTTCACCCGTTATTGCCTTGCTCCTAGTGCCTTTTCTAAAATGAGCAATTTTTGTATTTACTTTAAAGAGTAGAGTGTTATATACAGTGGTTTAAAAAAATATTTGGTCTGTTCAATATAATGACGACTAATTTGCAATTATTTCAAACTATTAGGGAATGTTCGGGGAATAATCTAGAGAAATGTAATCATCTAGTGAATTATTTAATTAGATAGGTAGTACATTTTTAATAGAATAACAATAATTATAATATTATAAAAAATTTGCTTCGGTGCTTTAGTTTCTAAGTGCTTTTAGAAGTGAATTTTCAAATCAGAGGTCATACTCCCAAGAAATTATTTGATTAAATATTTAAAAGTGTTATATACATTCAAATTGTTCCATACTTACCCTGATTAGTTGGTTAAACTAAATTCAAAATTAAGAAGACTATATGGTATAACACGTGGTTCTAAACTGTTGGGATGACAACCAAGGTTTCAGAAAAAAAGTAACTCTTTTAAATTTTCATCAATACTTATCATTTATTGACCCTGATGAAGCTCTAAATAAAAGCGAAATATTGGTGAAAAGTCGTCATCCCGACAGTTTAGAACCATGTGTTAGTTGCTAACGACCGCCATACTCCTTGGTGTTTTACATGGTATAAGACGACTACCGGAAAGAAAGACAAGTAGCATCGTAAATGATGTTTTGTCTCTTCTTAAAGAACTATCTTGCACAACTAAAATTATACAAGAATTCGAATCTGATAGTGATTAGTAAAGCGTGATAAACGGTTGCACCCGCAGAGACGCCTCCACGGCGTGGTAGACATTGAGGAGTTCGGTCGTTCGGTTATTTATCGGATTCTCATTGTGTGTTTTCGAAAACATGGGACGTAAGTCTGGTGTACCTCTTGCATCGCATGTGAAAAAATATATTTGGCGTTTCCCTTGTTTGGAAGTTACAGGTTCGCACATTCGTTGCAAATTTTGCGATATAGGGTTGCTAGGTCGCATGACATTTGAATGTAGAAGTACTATTAAAAGTAAATGTCATGCATTGAATTTAAGGAACAATATTCTGTACTGGCAATTTTTGTATGACTTTATTTTCATGTTGAGGACGTGTAACATCCCACAACACCTAGTAGATAATGAAAACTTTCGATAAATATGTTTCATCATGGAAGTTACCAACAAAAAGACAATTGTGGTACAATTTACAACATGTGCAAAGTACAGTAAAAGATTGTATAAAAGACGAGTTGAGAAATCAAAAAATCTGGCTCACTGTGGACGAAACTACTGATGTCCTTTAAAACGTAATGGTTCAGCAGCTTCCTTGTTGTTAGTTAGTAAAAGGATTGAAAGAACTGATGTTGAAACCGTTGTAAACATAATAAAACATATGTTAAGAGAAGTTGTATCGTAGGAGCCCAAATCACCATGTTAGTTTCTAACGGAGCTGCAACAACGCTGAAAGCTAGTAGAATGTTAAAAGTTTGCTTTCCGACACTTCTTCACATAACATGCCTCATACACGCATGCCATCTCGTAGCAGAAACAATTCGAAGCAAGTATCCTGGGGTGTTTATAAAATCTCCCAAACATATCTGCGTATTCAAGCAATTGTATCCGCAAATTCGGCTACCACCTCAGCCTGTATTGACGTGATGGGGAATATGGATCGAGGCAGTATCTTATTATCGCAAATATTATTCCCAAGTGAAAGATGTCATTTTCAAACTTAATTCTTCTAATTCTCAAGCGGTTCGCGAGAGTCAGCAACTTTTTGCCGATTCGGACGTTCAAAAAGAAATAAATGACATTTCCATAAACTATTCTGTAGTGACGCAAACTATTTCGAGACTCGTTAAATAACATCAACAATTTAGCAGCCGCTCTAGAAAGCTTGACGGATCCTATAGGACTAGATGTCGCGCAAAAATTTCCTGCAGTTTTAAATAAAAATCCGGATTTAGAAAAGGTTCGATCTATATCTGGAATTCAAGACTGCACAGAAGAGATACAGGAATATTTGAATTTCGCAAATCTTACTTCATTAGATGCTGAGCGATCCTTTGCAAAGTATACGAGAACGTTTTCAGACCGTCGTTGAGGCCTGACCGAATCGACAATGGAAGCATTGCTTATGTTGCAGTACTACGCGGCGTACCATGGCAGTCGCACATTACCGCAGTGGTCATCGATACGTCAATAAAAGGTGACAATCTATTATTTTTTTATTAATACTGTGTCTACTTTTGCGTGGTACGCCCCGGACGGTTCCACTAGTTTCTCGAACATTATAAATAGTAGACGCACACAGATTAACGTGATCTTATCTTGAAAATAACAATAGATTTAATTTATGTACCTTCAAGAACCCATAATACACAATTTTTATTCAAATAAACATTTTAATATTTTTAACCGCAAAAACAGGTCCGTACGACCAGTGTACGACGGTCGCGGACGGCATCAATTAAAATTGCGTTTGTCAATGGGACACTGCACATTTTTTAATTTTTGGATCGCCCTTCATTTCCCTAATTTGAAATATATAATATTATATAAGACTATTTTAAATAATTAGCGACTCATTTTACTAAAAAGCGTAGAAAGTATAAGTGGGAAATAGATGCAACACCAAACATTTTTGAAAAAAACTTCAAAAATAGCTACATTTTTGATAAATATAAATTCTTTATTGTGTCCACTTTTATTCAATGGGATATTTACCAATCTATTAATTAAGAAACTAATAGTGGGCATTTGTAAAATGTAGCTATTTATAATGCTTTCTCTTCTATAGATGATGGATTTTCCATACTACCCCATAGTCATTATCATCCATCGTTATTAGTAGATAAGTTTTTGTCACATATGCTTGTTTTTGCATCTATTTCCTGCTGATTATATTTTTTACATTTTTTAATAAAATAAGTCGCTAATTATTTAAGTTTTGTATAATATTATACATTTGGAATTAGGAGATGAAGGGCTATCCAAAAATAAGAAATATACAAGGTATCCCATTGAAAACGCAAATATACGAGAGGTGATCGTAAAATAAGGTTCCCCTCTAACTTCTGTATCCTCATGTCGTAAAATTCTGCCGCCAGTCAAAATCTTTTCAATTGTGGTGTTGGAAATCTCAGGAGTCCGAAGAGCGAGTTGATGAATGGTGATCCTCCGATCTTCAAGCAGTATACTCTCGACTTTTTCAACGATTTCCTCTGAAAACGCTCCGCTCTTCATCGTGAATTTCCGTCCGGCCTCCAGTGAATTCCCTACACCATTTGCGGACGTGTTGAACAGCTATACACTTTTCTCCATAAACTTCGGTTAATTGACGATGAATGTCCATAGGTGAAACTCCTTTCGCGTTTAAAAAACGTATCACAGCACGAATTTCGCACCTGGCAGTGCGGCGACCGGGAGTTTCACCTCGGACGGCTGCTTAGCCAACACCGAGAGGCGTAGCAAGACGCGAGTGGTACGAATATAAAGTGGGAGAGCTGCTGCACACGTCAATGTTGTCGGATTTCACTTAACACGTCTTATTACTGCTGTAGGGCTTTGGGAACCTTATTTTACGATCATTCCTCGTATATTTTGTTGGACGCGCCCTCTACATGCAATTCTGATAGTTATCATATTCTTAAATAATTCAAAATAAAATGGAAAACTCTGTACCTAGATGTTACTATTTTATTTGATTTATATAAATTACGATATAGTAATATATTCCCGACACAGAAATTAGTTAGGAGTAAGCCCTAGTACTTATTACTACTAATTATATTGTCTAACCCAATTAAGTGAACTACCCTGAAGGTAGTATTTTTATATTGAACAAAGCAGACATTTATTATTCATATATTCATCGGTTAGTGTAGAATTAATTAAAGCACATAGTAATATTACTTTGCCCCTTATGTAATTTTCAAACGATTTTTTACAATAGGGCCTGCTTACTGTAAGTACAACATATAGAGACACTACGCTACTGAAAGTATTACTACATAGTTATACTAACTCATTGTCAATTAACAATGTGTTTGCTTCGTCATTGTATAGTGACAGAAATGCAAAGCGAAAGCATGAATTAATTGGCGGCGCCATCGGCCGTTCGCTAAGCCCGACTTCGACATAGAATGCTATTACAACTAATCGGGCAAGCGTTTAGCGTATCGAGTGAATGTTTAATTTTGCTTCGATGATTGCTGTTTAATATCCATTAGCAATTTACGAAATCGAGAACGACATTTCCATTTACGATGCCCTACCGAATATGAATTAACTGGAGACTGTTGATGGCGAGTAGTAATATGTTCGAATTAATTTGATGTCTACATGAAGCATTCTGGGACATTTTACTGACAAAGTTGTCCAAAAATCAATTTCTTTATATGTTTCAAAATTGATCATAAAATTGATTGCCTACAACGGGCAAAAAATTCTCACACAGCGCAACACCGACAGAGGAAAACTAGTATTTGCTGTATGAATAATGTACTTTGGCGATGCATTCAAAATTTATTGTCACCGAAATCATTCCACTCAAAGATCTGCATAAGCTAACTTATTTGACCAAATGAGCCATTTCTACACATCTGCAAATAAGTGTATTCGTAGCAACAGGGAAGGAAAACAAACAGTATGGTACGGTATGTTAATGTATTGATCTATAGATTTGCGAAAATCGTATGCAAAAACATTCACATTAAAACAAACATATCCTTGTTTTATAAAGTTGGCGTAGGTGTACATAACTGATATAAAAAAAAGTTGGTATATAGATTCTATACCATTTCATATCGTTTTTCTTCACAAACACATCAAATGGAAACTAAGTACTCCAAATGTGCGATACGTATCTTTAATAGGCGCTGTAAGTGTCATTGTTAGAGTTTGTTAAAAAGGTGGTACCGGATGGCAGTAGCGACGTGGGTAGGGGTAATTTTAAACTCGTAGTCGATCTCGACAGTACCGCAAGAGAGTTCAAAGCGACAGTACGTTGCACGCTGCACGCCAAATAAGTACGCGGAGATGGGACGCCCAAATAGTGTAACGTTCCCTTCGAATGTGAATAAATACCTCAGGCATTTCCCTAGATTAGAATACAGAAGTCCGCATATTTATTGCACAATATACAGTAGCGGATTGCTAAGTCGCGATAGGTTTGTATGTAGAAAACATTGTAAAAGTAAACGTCATGTATTGAATATAAGAAACAGTATTCCATACTGGCAATTTTTATATGATTTTATTTTTATGTTAAGTGTGTGCAACATCCCACAACATCTAGTATCTAATGAACACTTTCATCTTTTTTGGGCTAAGTACGTTCCGTCATGGAAGCTGCCAACATCTATGCAACTACGATACAATTTGCCACGTGTGCAAGGTACAGTAAAGGAACAACTGATGCTCAGAAACACAGCGTCATTCATGTTGTAGTGCGTCCTTTAAAACGTGATGGTCCACCAGCTTCATTGTTGTTATCCAGTAAAAGGATTCAGAAAACTGATGCAGAAACCGTTGTCAAGATAATAAAAGATTCGTTGAGAGAATTTTGTGTCACAGGAACCCAAGTCACAATGTTCGTTACTGACGGAGCCGCAACAATGCTGAGAGTTGGTAGGATGTTGAAAATATGCTTTCCGACTCTTCTTCACATAACATGCCTCATACACGCATGTCACCTCGTAGCAGAAACCATTCGAAAGAAGTATCCGATGGTGGATAAGTTAATAGCATCTACCAAAAAAGTGTTCATCAAATCTCTCAAACACATCCGTGTATTCAAACAATTGTGTCCGAAATTACCACCACCACCTCAGCCTGTAATAACGCGATGGGGAACATGGATGGCTCCAGGCAGTATCTTACTATCAGAAATATTTTTCACAAGTGAAAAATGTCATCTTGAAACTTGATTCAAATGATTCTGCAGCAGTTCGAGATAGTCAGCAACTTTTTTCCAATTCGGACGTTCAACAACAAATAGATGAAATTTCCATGAACTATTTTGAAGTTGCACAAGCTATTGAGCAATTAGAAAACAGTCACTTATCCGCACGAGACGCATTAAATTGCATAAACAATTTACAAGCCGCTCTAGAAAACTTGACGAACACTATAGGAGCCAATGTTGCTCAAAAATTTGGTGCAATTTTAACGAAAAATCCCGATTTACAAAAGGTTCGGTCTATAACTGAAAATCTTACGTCACTGGATGTTGAACGATCATTTTCGAAGTATGCGACAACGTATTCACAACACCGTCGACGGTTGAATGAATCGACAATGGTAGCGTTGCTGATGTTGCAATTCTACGCAGCTTACCAGGGCGGTTGCCAATTGCCACAATGGACATTAAGACGACATGAAAAGGTAACAATATTATTTTTCACTAATATTGTATATTTCGTACCTACTTTTATGCGGTGCGCCACTGCCGGTACCACCTTTTTAACAAACTCTACATTGTACTATTGTAGATCCACACAAATCAAAGAGGTTGTTGTTGTTGTGTGTGTGGGTGTGATTTTTCTTTATAACTGTAAATGTTAATAATACGTTTAATAAATACAATAACGATACATTACATTAGAATACATGGGTGTACTATACTTCTGAACTTATATAACTAGCGCCACACACGCCAGCTTGTGTAACTTACATGTACAATGATGTACGTAATAAATGGGGCACGTTAATACCCCCTCTCAAGTTCAAGTTAAAGAAGTTACTTGAAATTGCTAGATTGCAATAATAAATAATACAAAGCACAAATACTACTAAACATAACATAATCTACTCTAACTGTAACATGTTTTTAAGTGTTTGAAACATACAGCTTTAGTATAGACATCTGCTACATTGTTACTAGACGGTACATATTCGACAGAGATCATACCTTTTGACACAATGTCTTTAATAAAATACACTTTAATGTCTATATGCTTTGATCGTCTTGTATTTTCATAGTTTTTGATCATTGCAATCGCGCTTTGACTATTTAATTTTAATACTGTCTTTACCTCACTACCTATAAAGTTTTCTGCTAGACCTTTTAAATACAACAATCCTGCTGCACAAGCTGCCGATGCTATATACTCTGCTTCGGCACTTGATAGTGACACTATATCCTGCTTTTTAGAGTGCCACGACACTAAGTTTCCCCTATAGTACACAATCATTCCATTAACAGTTTTGCGATCTTTTGTGTCACTGCCCCAGTCTGAATCACTATACGCCACTAAATTTTCTTCAGTAGAGTTTCGTTTAATTGTCAAACACAAATGTCGCGTGTCTTTGATGTATTTGAGAACGCGTTTGGCTGCTTTCCATACAGAACTGGTTCGCTCGTCGAGAAATCGTCCTAAATAAGACACGCTGTTGCATGTATCAGGTCTTGATATCATCGCCAAATAGTTCAAGCTGCCAATTAGGTCTCTGTAGGGTATATTACTTAATACTTCATCTGTAGTACTCGCTTGAAAGTTTATCTCTATGGGAGTTCGCATTCCTTTACAATTGGATATGTTGAATGTTTTCAATAAGTTTCTTGTGTAATTTTTATAAAATATGGATTTACATCTACTTTAGCTCCTAGAAAATTCTTTATGCCGCCGAAATCTTTCGCATTAAATTTCTTCTTTAGTTGGGTAACAAGAAGCTTGATATTTTCGTTTTTCCCAGTAATTAGAACATCGTCTACGAAAAGAACTAGCCAAATATCTTTACCCGTATACAAGCAAACATCATGCGACGATCTCGCAAGTCCTTGCTTTGTCACAAAATTATTGAAGTGTTCATTTCAACACTTTTGTGATTCCCGCAGACCATAAAGAGCCTTATTCACCTTTAGTACTTTTCCTTGCAAAAGCTTTGCGTCATCAATGTTTAGCCCTTTAGGAATGTTGATAAATATTTCAGATTCTAAATTGCCATTTAGGAATGCAGTCGGTATGTCCATCTGTCTAATGTTCAAGTTATTGTGCAGGGCGTGTATTAAGAACATTCCTATTGTTGCCATTTTTGCCACTGGATCACCATTTTCCGAAGAAAGTAAACAGTAAGCTGTAATTGTCATATTTTGAGGGAACTTTAACACGACGTTTTTCAGAAGTTTGATCATTAACTCTTTCTTCGCCTTCATTACCTTCACTGCTATCTATATCTTCCCCTTTGTTTGCAGGTATTTCTTCATTTTCATCACTTTCAGTCAAATTGTCAATTGTGGTTTTCCACAAGTGCTTGTTTCTATAAATTTAGTCTAACTCGTCAAATGTTACATCACGCGAAATAATAATTTCATTTGTAACAGGATTCCATAATCTATAGCCTGATTCAGCATAGCCTACCATTCTCATTTCTACAGCTCGTGGTTCTAACTTATTTTCTTTGGGTAATTTTAAAACCGATGATTTACATCCAAATACTTTCAATTTGTTTAAATCATACTCTCTCAAATATAATTCAGCAGGAATTTTGCCTTCAAGTGCTTTTGTGCGAGATCGATTTATTTGATAAACAGCAGTACGAATTGCTTCTCCCCAAAATAAACGTGCATCTTACCTTGTCAAGTATCGTTCTATTCAGTTTCTCAGAGACACCATTTTGTTGTGGTGTATACTTACAAGTAAATTCCTGTTGGATTCCATTATTTTCACAAAACTTCTTAAAATTCGTTGATGAGAATTCACCACCATTGTCTGTTTAAGAACGGGCAACCATTAAAAGCGTCCAATATATCAGTGGGTAGAACTTATTCTACCCACTTATTAATTTTTGTATGTGTGCAATTAGTTTGTCCTCTGCTTTTGCCTTTCTTTTTTAAAGATATATACAACTAAAATGGGAAAAGTCATCTATGACTGTTAAATAATATTGCTCACCAATTTCAGTTGGTATATTAATTGGACCCTAAACATCACTATGTAACAAATTTCCAATACAATTTGAATGAGGTTTCGGTGAAGCTTTGAAGGGTGAACGGGTTGCCTTTCCTTTCTTGCAAGAATCACACACGTCTTGTGTACATGGCAGATTCATTAATTGTAATCCCCTTCTGTTGATATGACTTAACCTTAGGTGCCATAGGTTATTTTTATTTATTTCATTTGTTACTAGCATACCACTCATCGTACTTGCATGAATTTTAAATTCTACAAAGTACAGTCCTCTACTAAATTTTCAAAGAATAGCTTTTCTATTTGCAACTATTTTAGCACCTTCATTTGCAAATATGACTCTAAAACCAGCTTTGTTAACCTTTTGAACAGATAACACATTATGATAGAGATTTTGTATTATTAAAACTTCAATTTTAATAATTAACTTTAAATTCGATTGCATGCATCATTAGAAAACCTATTTGCTTTGCTGACATTATCTCACCATTTGCACATATATCGGTTACATTGTACATATACTCCTTTGCCGTTTCACTAACTAAATGTTGGAATCAGTTTCTTCTTGCTGAGAAGTTGACGTTGCTGTAAAAGATATTTCTTCTTCTTGCGCAATGTTAACCTTGGAATCATTGTTTTTTCCACTTTCTTTAGGGTTTTCTTGATATTTCCTTTCCTTTTTTATGATATCCACCTCTGTAATTTTTTCTAGGCTTTGGACATTTCGTTATTGAATGATTTTTGCTGCCACAATTGAAGCACTTTGGTTTTTAATTACTCACGAAAGAACATTCCTCATTCCCTGGTGACATATTTGGCTTGGCATTCTTTAATTTCAGTTAGGCATCTAACTATCTACTTTTTACAAAATCTAATGTACATAAGTGTAGCCAATGAAGCTTCTAATACTGTTATTACTGTTTCATATTTCTCTGTCATAGTTAATAACAAATGACATACCTTGTCATCTTCATCGAATTTCGCACCGGTTGATTCCAGATCCCTTATTAGACTGAAACAGTTCACTAAAACCCTTACCACAACACTTAATTCGTACTGGACGCACGTTTCGATAGCCAAGCTATCATCATCAGCAGCAAGACTGAACTAACAAGCTAAGTGAAAAACTAACCTTATAAGGAAAAAATTATGCAATATGTAAATTTAAAATCGTAAAATTTAATGAGCCGCTTCATTGCACAGGACTATAAATAGCCTAAAGGTAAATGAGCCGAATGACGTGAGTTAATAAATCCTAGATTACAATGAAGCGGTTCATTGCACATGGTTAAAATTACAACTATAAATGATTAAACATGATGTAACAAAGGATAAAGGCTGGAATTTAGTGGTCCGAAATCTGAATTCATTAAGTGAGTTTTGTTTTTGTAAATTTCCATGCCTTCATAACAATTTAATTGAGAAGTACTCCTTACGTTTCTAATTAACTTTATATTATCAACATTATGGTTATTTTCAAGCATATGTAGGGCAACGCTAGATTTATCAAACCTTCTGAATTTGAGATGAGCCAAATGTTCTTTGTACCTAATTTTGATTGATCTTTTTGTCTGCCCAATATACACTTGATCACAATCTTTACATGAAATTTTGTAAATTCCTGATTTATCCATGTTATCCACTGGGTCTTTGGAATTTCCTAAAAGGTTTTTAAGGTTATTGCTCGAAGAGAAAACAATCTTGCGGTCAATCTTAGAAAAGATTTTTTGATTTATTAGACTATCAAATTTTATGAAATGATTTTGGAGATTCTTGACTTCATATATCATAAGTTAACAGCTGACGTCTTATATACAATTTTGACAGTGTACTTTTTCTCTCAAAAATATTCCTCAAGGTTTTTATAATTTTACTGGAAGTTTTAGTATCTTTTATGTATATCTGATATACACTGAACAGTAATTGAAGGTGCTTTAGCATCCTTGGTGCTAAAAATTTGTTTATCCTTCTCTGACAATTCTTCTAGACTTTCTCCACTTAAAGGATTTACTACTACATCATTACAGGCTTTCTCATCCAAAATACAGCTAACTCTGAAGAGCCAATTAGAGAAATTTGCATCGGTCAACAATAGTAAATTAGAATTGTTCACATTGTTTGCCGCCATTTTTACAGGTTATGCTATCGCTATTACGCAGTTTAAACACGGAATAAACTTGTTTTTAGCGAATACTGTATACTCACGGCACTTCTGGGCCCATAACCTGACGGAACTCTTGTATATTGTAATTAACGACTCTCGGTGTAAGAACAATAATACGTTTAATAAACACAATAGCGATACATTACATTAGAATACATGTGCTGCAACTTACTTGTACTTCTGAACTTATATAACTAGCGCCACACACGCCTCCTTGTGAAACTTACATGTACAATGAGGTACGTAATAAATGGGACAAGTCAATAATAGGGTGAAATTTTAATTCATTGCCTTTCAATTGAATGGCGCCGGTTCATATTCTGGTCGAGATGGTTGCTCTTTAATTAGGGATAAAAATCGAAGTATGCCTTCTTCTTGGATAAGGACGTAAAATTCTAGGCCCCGTGTCAATACGGTGTTTGGTACGTTAAAAATCTCTACCGAAGGTTGGAACACATCTGGATTCGGCAAAATTCTAGTGGGGTTGGCTAATGATCGTAGTAATTGATGCTTAGAAGTGCGAGGTGTATTCCGTAACCAGACGCTTCGCCCAATACAACAACACTCGTAGTTCTAAAAAGGGATAGTTATATTCCAATAGATATAGACTAGTAAAAGAAGGCTGTGTTCCATAGGACCCATATTTCGGTCTCATTATTAATTTCTCTTATTTGTGCGTGTTTTCTTAAATGCTGGGTACTGCTTTACTTTATTGAACTTTAATGGAATTCATTAATTTTGTTTGAATTTATCAGCTTTTGAGAGGCGATATGCTTATTTTTGTAATGTTTGGAAAAAATAAATTTTTGGCTTAAACTTTTTCATGGTGCATTTTCGTTGAACGACAGCTTCGCAAAGCATCTTTTTTTGAGGTTCCCTTTTAATCGACTGACAGCAACGGTTCGAATTCTAAACAACTTCTTTTCCGTCAATTAATCGATTTTCTCGTACGTCCATTCTTGCTCCTATTCTGTACCACTAACGCCTATTACTCCAATAAAACTATGGTGTTGGGGACAGACATCGCTGTCACATAGAATCGTTTTCCTACAGCAAACTCTCGTTCGGAATGAATGCCATAGCATCGATGGACTCGCATTGTTCGCTAAATTTATTGTAAAAATGCAGCGATACGCACATTTTCACATGTTTGGATCAATACAAAATATGTAAAGTATAGGTGTTCGAATATATTTAAATAATTATTATCTAGCAGGAGAGCGTTTAATTGAATGAATCAAAGCGTGTTATAGCTTTGTGCAGCGCAGTGGAATGAAATTTCTTTTATTAATACTAATGGTTTACATACATATTAATTATTTGATTATCATTGCAATCAAGTGCTAAATACTTCAAACGAAATTCACAAATAACTGCTGGAATTTTTTTAATATCATTCATATTTATTTGGAATATGTTAAATGTGTTGTGGAAACAGCCAAAGCTGGCGAACGGTAGAAACACAATCATTATTCGGGAAGCACTAATTACAGGTCAAAATCATAATTGTAATTCTATGTGCTTCCTGCTTTATATATAACTAAGTTGTCAATTAAAATATTATTGCAGAGTATAAACATTGTGGTAACATAGTAAAGTTTTCAATCATACTTAGACCTACTCGATGATAATGTTGTCAACTGTGTTGGCAGTTTGTTTTACAATCTAACTTTAAATTGACTTTCTTTGCTAAAAGATAATTATTTTTGTTGAGTACTGATGTCCAGAACGAGTACCTAGTTCTTTTTATAACTTATGTACATACGAGGTAGGCGCCATAAATTCTAGGCCTGACAGGCTTATACAGGTTCGTGCGTGTTCAAACTCCATTGCGTTTGCAGTTGCACATGTGCGAGGCATGTACTATATATATTACGGCTCGAAGAGTAGTAGTTTTTAGTAGCCTGCCAGACAACGCGACTAGTGTATGAAAATGTCCCAGGTATCGAAAATTGAGTATCGGGCGGTTATTAAATTTTTAACAAAAGAAGGGCATACACCTAATCACATTAAACAAGGTTTTAGACAGCCTTTGATGTATCTTTTCATATTCCACTGTAAAAAAATGTTTCCGTTTGGGGTGGGAATCCCTTGAAGATGATGGCTCCGGTCGGCCAATTGAACTGATAACGCCTCAAAACGTTCAGAAATGGTATTAGCAGATCGCCGTTTGAAAGTGAAGGAATTAGCAGTGATGCCTAACTTTTTTGAAAGAAGTATTTGGCGAATTCTCCATAACCATTTGGGTATAAATAAGATTAGTGCAAGATGGTACCGCCATCTTCTTTCTGTTTTCCAACGTGAACGTCGGGTCGACATGTGCGCGCTCGTTTTTAAACATGTGTGGAGACGATCCGAAGCCGATTTTGGAGTCAATTATCATGAAGATGAAACAATGGTTCTGTATTATGATCCTCCATCGTTTTAAGGACGATAGTGAGTTGTAAGCGGCTCTAATCTACATTTTGAGGAAAAAGCTTTAGATTATTTTTTGCAAGGGTATGGAATTATTAATTTGTTGTAATAAATGTATTGAAGTTAGGGGAGATTATGTTGAAAAATAAAAATTGTTATAGTTACTAAGTTTATTTTTTCCATATCAAGCCGAGAATTTATGGCGCCTACTACGTACAAGCTCATGAGACGAAGTATTTCATGTGCGAAAACAATGGTCTGCAAGATATATTAGCTCTTCGATTCATCATACATTGGATGGTACGCTTCTGCATTAAAATGACACGTAATGCATGAAGGGAATTTCCCCAAAAGATTATACCGTACATCAATCTCGATTGCCTATGTGAGAAATAAAGCATTTCTGCAGCAATTCATCAAGAATATTCCGAAGAGCAAGGATCTGAAATATTCCTTGGTCCAACTTGCAACACAAGTTTATCGCAATGTGTTTGTCTAGAAAAGGTGGTGTTTAAGTGGATGCTAAAAAATTTACTTCGTTTTGAAGTACTATAGCTACTTTTTACAACTCACATTGAGCCTACCGTCGCTTATCAGCATCTGTCTAGTGTAGAAGAAACTCTTTTAGTAGGATTCAAATACAATCCGTTGAATGAGAATCATAGGCAGAGTATTTCAAGGAGCAAGTTGCCCTTCTCTGTATTTCAGCATCTATAAAACCGCTAACAATAGCGGGAAGTATCATCAGCGTAGATTATAATGAAGAAATCTATTAAAAAAGTAAAATATCATTAATGAATATGCGAAAATATAATCGGCCCAAAACGGATCCCTGAACAACACCCAAAGTAAACTGGTAAACAGCAAGATGAGTAACTTCTGCAGCTTCTCTGGAGTTATTTAATTTAATTGTGAAGGATTTTATAAGTAAGAGGAAAATCATGTAAGGGCTGTATTTTTAATTCCACACTTCTCCAGCTTATCCAATAAACGGTGGTGGGGAACGCAATCAATGGTACTAGGTCACAAACTACTCCAAAAGAGTAGTGTTTTCTATCAATAAGTGTCAAAATGTAGTTTACAAAATTGATATCACAGGAAATGGTCGATTTCCTGGTCTAAAGCCTGGGAGTGAAGTGAATATGGCGATACCTTTCCAAAAATGACTCCAATCTACGCAAACATATCATGTTCAAGTAACCATGTAAAGACACCGAACGATAATTCTCAACAGATTTTTGGTCACCATTTTGTGTACATGACATTTTTAAAGCAGCCGGAGAAGTTCCGAGTTGAAAAGAAATGTTTAGGAGACATGTTAAAGGACGTCATAAGTAAAACTTCATTTGTTTGACTAAGAAGAAAGGTATGTGGCCAGAACCATTAGACTTTTTGTTTTTAAGATTATTAAAAATTGACAACAGTTCTTTTCTCGAAATATTCAGGAAACACCATACTGTTCGGATTCTGAGACTGATTATAGGAACATTGTTAATCTTAGGAATGGTGGCAGATATCTTGTGACGAGCATTAAGAAAGTAAGTACTGAAAGTTGTAGCAACTGTGTAACTACCATCGATAACGTAGCCATGTTCTCCATAGTTATTTAGCAGTATTACATGATATTTATCATAATTATCCTCATGAGACAACTTTATAGGTTTTGTGCCTTCTGGTGTGGTTTTAAAACAAAGAAAAAACTGTTGATACATGCACCAAGTAGTCATAAATCAGCTTTTTAACTCCGTTTCAAACTCGCTAATTGGTAATGAGATTTAAAAAAAGAATATTCTTCTGGATATCTGGCAGGCAAGTGTTCACAACTTTACTGAAATTATTAAATTTAAGATGCGATGCAATATCTTTTGGGGTGGTTTTCCTTGAGTATCTGTAAACATATAAAACTTGCACCCTTTTTTCAAGCGGCTTTATTGCAAATTACACAAATTTCCAGTGGCCTACTATATATTAATACACATATAGAGGTAACCTCGATCGCTTGTCGATTAATTGGTTTTTCTGAAATCATGGCTGAGGACGTTCTTATATATCGTAATCATTATGACATCGGTTTTTCATCCATCGAAATTTATAGTTTGCCAGATCTTGTTGTGTAAGAAAGAGTAATTAGATTGTAATTTGCGCATAGAAATTATGTTAAAAGAAGTCAAAGAATTGTTCATCTTTGTGACATAGGATCAACGAAGTTAAAGATTACACACAAATTTGTGTGGGGAATAAAAGAAAAAATAGTGAAGAATACTCACCAGCTTTTTTGGAAGTGAGTAAGCAGTTTGTAATTCCAATAACAAACACGAAACGTATCGTCTCACTCCGACCCAAACAAAATATTTAATATATGTTTCCATAATCTGCCGCTGTCATTCGAACGAGAAATAAAATTAAAGTACGCTTTTTCTCTAGATGAAAGGTGCGATTTGTTAAATTCCTAAGAGATTTGTAATAGTTCCAGACGCATTGTCTCCTAGTTCCACGATGTTTGGTTTTAGCTTGATCTCTAAGATTCATTAATAATTTTAAGTTATCGGCAGAGCAACGCAAACTGCGCTGAAAGCCAGTGGCGGACGCATAAAAGTTTACACAAAATAAATTAAATGTGATACGTGCTCAAACACTTACCGTTTTAAGAGTCCTCCGTGAAGTCTCAAAGTGGATAAAGTCTATTTAATATTTGTAACATTAGATATGTTTCCAAAGTTGTTTCGGCAAAGTGAGTGCGGCGTAAAGAAAAAGTGTTTTTGTATGCCGAAAACGAACGTTCTACATCTAGTGACGTTATATTTGCCTAAATAAAATAATCTTTCAAATAACTTAACGGTTCTGTTGACGCACCTTCACAAATCTGTCTTAATGTGCCAAAATCAGAATCTTTATCTAAAACACTTTCAAACCTTTCTAAAACACAAACATTTCTTGCGTCTTCTATCGCGCATAGCTGTGCGTGAACATGTTGCACTATTTGCAAAGATTCCACTAACGACACTGAAGAATCCTACTATCCTGAAATTTCAAGTGGCTTACCTTGACAGCCGCAGCTTCCTTTGGGTCGAATTCTAAAATCACGTTCTTTATATTCTCAAAATATTTAAGATAATAAAATGCAGTCTCTAACCACGTTCCCCAACAAGTAAGAATAGGTTGTGGTGGTTCAAGAATACCGGAGCATAGTTTATGAAATTCTCGAATACGTTTTGGGATTTTACAAACACAGCTTTTGTGCTATTAGAGCGTCTTCCTCGGGATAACATTTTCTGATACTATCTGCTACGAGACTGAGAGTATAAATTTTTACATGCAATATGCAAGAGATCGACCTACAGCAAGCAGGGTTTGCGGCACCATCGCTCATAAAACATCAAACAGTTGATTTGTTGAAAGTTCAAACTCTTCCAATGTATTTAACATCAACATTGAAATTACTTCGGACAGTGCATTGTTGTATTCGTCTGGAAGCTAGTAAATTGAGGGTGACGGTCGATGTGGTTCCATTGTGCGTACCATTACATTAACCACACAATGTTTTTTACGATCTGTTGTTTCGTCCACACATAACCACAGTTTTTTATCTTGCAACTCCGATTTAATTCATTTTCGACATGCTCACGAGCAGACGACACAACTCTCTGTAATGTTCTCTCACTTGGTAACTTAAAGTCCGAATATTTATTCCAAAACGAGACGTATGCTTTCTTCCTTAGTAAATGAAATGGTAAAGTTTCATGCAATAAACACATAAACTAAATTTAAATTTGTCATAATCTCGTGTGGAATTTTTTTTGAAACTGCCCTCTACTATTTACGTGCCGTAGACAATCACTTTTCTACCAACACATTAAATCTATTTTACACACTACACATTGAATTTTAGCGCCATCACACTTAAATCAGACATTTCTGCAATAAAATTCTCTTATTGTGTCCAACTTTGGTCGTTTTCGCGACGTAGGAAACATTTTCAAAACAAACGTAGAACTACGATAAAGTATACGACAGCGTAGATGCATACACAACAGATCGGTTTTCGAGTCGCAGTTATACTGACGCTTATACCGAATTGTCTCGGCCGTGGGTTAATTTTGTGTAAACTTTTATGCGTCAGCCACTGGCTTCAGCGCAGTTTGCGTTTCTCTAGTTATCGGTTAACCACGGGATGTACTTCTTGGTGAATCGGCGCGTAATAAGAGGCGCATGTTTTTTGAACAATTGTAAAATGCTGCAACTAAAAAACGCCATTTTATCTTCGACGCTCTCCAAATGTAGTATATAATCAAAATTAATTCGTTGAAGCTCTGTTTGAAACTCAACTTGTGATATACTTTTATAATTGTGATAGGTTTTAAAAATAGACACATTCTGTGGTTCCCCCAGTGAAACATCACAGAACACGCATTCGTGGTTCGATAGGTAGCAATTAATGATACCGCTATTAATATTATTTAGGGGCGTGAGCAGTGATAATAGAATCTAATAGAGCGGATGTTGTATTGGTTATTCTAAGTAGGGTCACAGATAATTTGTCTTGCGCCGATAGTGTGCAAAAAAGATTTAAAATGTGAGACAGAAGCAAATGACTTTTATACAGATCGATATTAAAATCTCCGCAACAGTAAAATTCATCTGTATTGAAACTACAGTTAATTATAGTATCTTCCAATGTATTCAAAAATTGTGCATAATCGATTTGAGTGTGTTTGTATACTGCGGCAATTGCAATTTTTCTCGCGCCTACTTTAATTTGTAACCAGATTTGTTCAATATCTGTGGAGGTGGTAATTACTGAATGCTTAAATGTATTACGTAAACAAACTCCAACCCCTCCCACGACCAGCCCTATCGTTTCTACAGAAAATACAGTTCTCAATATACAATGCTGGCGTTTGGTATAAATTGATTTAAGCCATGTTTCAGAAAGTGTTAAAATATCTATATTATTGTCTTGTATAAATTGCCTTAGATTATTTATTTTAGGCTGAAGAGATCGGATATTAATGTGCGGTATTCTCATACCTTTTGAATTAATTATTACAAATAATACTAAACACTGATGTAAACAAAAATAATTTTTACAAAACATAATGTATGTATAACAAGAAAGACAAAAAGGAAAAACCTAATTATAAGGTCGTAAATGGCTGTATTACATTACAGTTTAAAAACAAATTGATTGTTATACGAATAATTCCAGGTGTGTTAAAACTAAAAAAAAATAAAATAAATGTAGATTGACCGAAAGAACTAAAGGAAGTGTATATGAAAAGTTCTCTTTTTGTAGATTTAAAAGAAACTATCGTCAGAATGCGTTTTCTCAAGCTGTACACCAAGCGGTGGGATCACTCAATATCGTTCAATGTCCCCGGCCCCAGAATTCTACTAAGATCCTCCAGAGATTAAATTTTGTAAATAACGTTATTGAACTTACAAAATATTTTTCCATCATTAGTCCATGTAGCTTTTTCAGATGTGCGCTTACCAACTTCCTTCAATAAGGATACCCTAGATGGAGTCAGATGTTCTTTGATGACAATACGTGTTCCCTTAAATTTACTTTTGTTTCTGTAGATCATTCTTTTAATTGTTTCTGCTTGCGAAACGAATTTATAAGTGGCTTTGTTCCATTCTCCTTTGCTTTTAGTCGAGGGGAAATATCGATATTATACCAAAATGATGTGAGAAGACTTTGAATTCTCCCTTTTCCCAAAAATATTATAGTTACTACACTAATGATTCACGTGCTTTCGTCTTCCTTTGTCGTTTCAGCGAAAGAATATTCCATTATGTGATGTGGCAATGAATCTACGTTTAACCTAATTCACATATTATGGAAGTGTCGGGGCTTAAAGGGAGCCGATGACAGCTTTAATGTAGTAATAGAATTCGGGGTTTAATCGATAGAAGCACGTGGAGTACTCCCTATAGATAGCTTTTTCGCAATCAACTAATATTCGTGTATAAGCTTTGAGGGCACAAAAACAAGTATATATGAGATCATTCATGTCAATGGATAATTTCATAAAATCAATGACTAATTTCATAAAATATTTACATTCCAAAATTTCTAGGATGGCTTGCAGACAATTTTACATGTTCGAAAAATACTTTCCTTATTAACAATAACAACGCAATTCCATAAACTACAATACTTTTAGTTTAATTTTTCTCATATTGTGTTAATATTTTTGGCAGCATTTGTGTAAAAGAATATCTTTGATGGTAAAAAGAATCTATACAGTGTTTTCACCTAGTGCGTGGGCAGAAACTAATTCCTTTTTCCAGTAATTTAGAGACAAGACTTTCAAATAAATATTCGGAGACTGATCTATGCAATATAAAATTATGTCCAAGTATACAGGATGCTCGTATTCGCTAAATTGATGCAGGTTTAGTTTTCTTATGTGGAATGGGGTGTATATTATTAAGTTTTTGGATACCCCATTTCAAATTCATGTTAACTTTCTTCAGTATTCCCTATACCTATTTACCTTAGGTTTTGAGAAAATTGAGATAATTTAAAATTTTTGCGAAATTTCCCCTGCTTCTTTAATGGCCCTTACTTCAATCGCCTTACACGTCAGGGCAATGATTTTATTCGATTGAGTACTTCTTGGAGTTTTCGGCAATACATCGAAGTTTTTTTTTCTATCAACTAGCGTCTACAAATGGCACGTTTGAGTCACGCTATTTCAGTTTTTATAAATGGAACATCTTGCATATTTTTCCGAAATCTGATAGAGAAACTGTTCTAGAACGTTTCGTATAAATATTACCCTATACCTAAAACACATCGTTCTTTAGTAAAGTAAATATTAAGCTACAGCCTTGGACAAAATTATTAGGCACCCTCGCATTTCGTTTATATCTCAACTTTCCCCAGTAAATAAATTAAACAGATGGTATAAATGTAATATTTTATTTAAGGAAAAATAAAATTCAATATCGAGTTGATCCTCCTGGTAATTTATTACAGCAGTTATCCTTTCGGTAAACTAGCAACAAGTTTCGCGGCTAGTAGAAGCTGATATTTATTCCGTTCCTCTATTACAGCTCTTTCTAACTTTTGTTTGATGTACATTTTCGAGTACGTACATACCTTCTGCTTTAAAATGGCCCACAAATGTTCTTACACCCTCACATTACTGTCGTAAACTGACAGCGTGAAAATATAATAAGTTGTATTAACTTCCGAACATGCGATAATAATAATAATAATAATAATTTATTTTCTGTCATGACCTATCATAGGCATAAACGTTGTCAATATAAATGTATATATATAGTGATACATAAATACGTAAATAAATATAAATCTGTGTAGATATAAAAAGTATAAAAAAGAATAGGACAAAACGCACATATAAATGTATAACACAGACAGGTAAAGTCAAACACTGTATAAATAAAATAAGATAAAGTTTATCATATGGTGTTGAAATACTCGTCGAGTGAGTAGAATTCGCCGTGAAGGAGCAACATTTTCAATTTCAATTAAATTGTTTTTCATTTAAAGATTTGTACATTTCGGGTTAGATTATTGTATAACTTCACAGCCAAATAGTTGTGGAAACTTGCGCCGTCTTTAGTCGATGATATGGTATTACGTAGTTATGCCTGTGAACGTGTACTATGCTCATGAAGCATGCTGTGCGTTACGTACTTTGATTTATTGGTGTGTACATACAGCGCACACGACATTATGTAACAACACGCCAGAGTAAGTACAACCATTTTCTTAAACAATGATCTGCAAGATGTTCTGTAGTCTACGTTGCTTAAGATTCTTACTACTTGTTTCTGTTTCAGGAATAGCTTTACGGCCTCAGGTGAATGTCCCCATATTAGAATACCATACGTAGCTTTGATGTGAAATAAAGCAAAATATGCTGCTCTTACTATGCGTCACATGCTGCTACCCCCATGATCCTTCTAATAGCATATGTTGCAGTGGACAACTTTCTTGAGATGACGTCAATATGCACTTTGTAGTCCAGTTTATTAGAAATGTGTAGGCCAAGGAAGGAGATACATTTCTTATCAGATAATATTTTAGTAGATAGTAATACAGTTTGAGTTTTGCTTTTGTTTAAACAGAAAGCGTTACTCATGAACCATTCATCTGCTTCCATTAACGCTAATTCGGACTTTGCTTGCAGATCTCTATTGCATATCTCGTCTAGTTAGTAGCGTTGTATCGTCAGCATATAGATATATTTGATCACAATGTATATTGCGTGGGAGATCGTTCGCATATATTAGGAAAAGTATTGGGCCCAAAACAGATCCCTGAGGAAACGCCATTACGAACTGGACGCATGTTGGATTCTGTATTTTGCCATACTACTAGCTGTTTCGTTTTCCGTCAAGTATGACTCAAGTAATTTGAGTGCAGGCCCTCTTATACCACAGTAATTTAGTTTGGCCAGTAAAATTGGTACATTGATACAATCGAATGCTTTTGAGAGATCGCACTAAGTCAGTATTAACATCATCCTTCTCATCAAAAGCTGTTGTTATCGCTTGTAGTCTTTCATTGGCTGTTGTTATCGTGGATCTACCTGATCGATACCCATACTGTTCTTTGCAGTAAAACGTTGTTCTTTGTGAAGAAACTTACTATACGATTTTAATCGCTGTTTCGAATATTTTGGAGAATATAGGTACCAGCGTGATAGGCCGATAGTTGCATAAATCTCTTTCGTCTCCTTTTTTGTATACGGGTACTATCTTTGTCAGTTTTAATTCGTTTGAGTAGATCCCTTTTAGCATACACTCGTTGAATGATTTAGCAAGAGCTTCTGCGATGTCAGTTTTAAGCAGCTTGACTATATTTGACGATAGACCGTAAACATCGAGTGACCTACTTTCTTTAAGGCGAGAGATAATATCGCTGATCTCCTGTGTGGTTGTCGGATACAGAAAAATTGAGTTCTACATACGTTTTGAGTTCTGCTCCAAGAGGTGAAGTGGGTTCTGGCTAGGACCTGGTAAATTGGCTGACATATCATCGCCAACCGCAGCGAAGAAGTCGTTAAAATCATCCGCCCTCAAACCATGACTCTCTTTGTGTTGAGTCTTGGTTTCTAACTTTGTTTCTAGCCTTATTATATCCCAAATAGTTTTATTTTTGTTACTTGAGTACTCTATGATGTTAGTTACTGTTCAAATCGCTAATTGATAATGAGATTTAAAAAAAAAGTATATTCTTCTGGATTTCTGTCAGGCAATTGTTCACAACTTTATTGAAATTATTAAATTTAAGATGTGATACAATATCTTTTGGGGTGGTTTCCTTGATTATTTGTAAACATGTAAATGCACCTTTTTTTAGCGGCTTATTGCAAATTACACAAATTTCCAGTGGCCTACTAAATATTAATACACATATCGAGGTAACCTCGATCGCTTGTCGATTAATTGGTTTTCTGAAATCATGGCTGAGGACGTTCTTATATATCGTAATCATTATGACATCAGTTTTTCATCCATCGAAATTTATAGTTTGCCAGATCTTGTTGTGTAGGAAAGAGTAGTTAGACTGTAATTTGCGCATAGAAATTGTGTTAAAAGATGCCAAAGAGTTGTTCATGTTTGTGACAATAGGATCAACGAAGTTAAAGATTACACACAAATTTGTGTGGGGAGAATAAAGAAATGATAGTGAGGAATATTCACCAGCTTTTTTTGGAAGTGAGTAAGCAGTTTGTAATTCCAATAACAAACACGAAACGTACCGTCACACTGCGTCGCAAACAAAATATTTAATATATCTCTTGGAAATTTGTAGATTTCCATTGTCAACCGTACGAACAAATGATGTGAGAAGCCTTTGAATTCTACCTTTCGAAAATATTATAGTTACTACACTAATTAATTCACGTGCTTTCGTCTTCTTATTCAAGAAACTACCCATGTCGGCTACATGTAAAATGGTAAAGTTATTGTCTATTGTAAAATTGTGGTTGTTATTGACTAGGTGATGGGCGAGGTATGAAAATTCTGAAGAGTTTGGCTGCAAGCATCTGACGTGTTCAGAAAATTGATACTATTATTATTTTCAGTTTCTAATGTGAATTTCATTGATTTATGAACGGTATTGATGTCAAAAAGGTAATCTTGTGTGTGAACGCCGCTTTCGATTTTTAGTAGTAAAAATACAATAACATATGAGGATCGTTCGGACACTACGTGGTCTAATAAAGAAAACGCAATTTTTTTCGACAAGAAACATTTTATTTCTCAATATAGTCTCCTGCGCGCTCAACACACTTATTCCAACGATATTCCAAATATAGCAATACCTTCCTTGTAGGTCGATGAATCCAAGTCCTCGAAATAGCAATTTACAGCAGCGATTATCTCGGAATTAGACGAAAATCTCTTACCGCCGAGCCGTTTTTTCAGGTTTGGGAACAGATGATAATCGCTAGGAGCCAATCTTGGGAATAGGCCGAATGAGGCAAATAATTCAAATCCCAATTCATGAATTTTAGCCATTGCCAATTGTAGACTTATGGCAGGTGCATTATCTGATAGAAAGCACTTTCTTCTTTACCAAATGAGCCCGTTTGTCTTTGATTTTGTCGCTAAGTTGTTGCAACGGAATGGCATAATACTCGCAATTTATTGTTTTCCCCTTTTCTAAGTAATCGACCAAGATAATTCCATGAGAATCCCAAAAAACAGTTGCCATAACCTTTCCTGTTGACAAAGCCGTTTTTGCCTTCTTTGGTGGCGGAGAACTTTTGTGTGTCCATTGTTTGGACTGTTCTTTGATTTCGGGAGTATAATGGTGGACCCAGGTTTCATTGACGGTTATGAAACGGCGTAAAAAGTCCTTCGGATTGTGGCGAAAACGTGCTAAAAGTTCACGAGAAACACTCAAACGATTCAGTTTTTGCTCCGGTGTGAGCAACCGCGGCACCCAACGGGCCGAGTATTTTTTCATTACCAATTCTTCAGTTAAAATTCTGTGAATACTGTCATTTGAGATACCCACTATATCTGCTATCTCGCGCACTTTTACTCAACGGTCATCCAATACGATACGGTGGACTTTTTCAATCATATTCGAGGTAGTTGCAGTTTTAGGACGTCCACTATGGGGTTCATCATTTGTGCTCGTACGATCACGCTTAAATTCGGCAACCCAGTTTTTAACCATTAAAAACGAAGGAGCGGATTCCAATAGTGTCGAATCCAGCTCTGCTTTAATTTCCGTTGGTGTTAAGTCTTTCAAATGAAAGTTTTTTCCACTGTTTACAAAATCATACGAGGCGTTCACTTTGGCGTACTGTCAAAAACATACTAATTGACAGATCCCTCTGTGCTGTCATATTTAATCTATTAAAAGATGGTTCTACAGAATGGTAATGAAAATTCCTCCGAATTCGCGCCATGTCTGTGTTAGGCCACGTAGTTTCCGAACAATCCTCTCATTGAAAATTGGGATTTCTCAATTTAGTTAAATAGAAATGGTTATGAAAGACTTTCTAGATGAATTTTTTAATGCATTGCATAACATGAATATTACACAAAATATTACTCCGAAATGTTGGTAAATATTCACCAAAATACAAGGAATTGCGTTGCAGTTTGTATTGTGTACATAGATAACATTTTACAGATTATTTTTAATGAATATACATTAGCAAACAAAAGTTTACAGTTTTTCGTGGCAATAGTATGCATTGTGGCAAAAAACTTATTTGCATAGATTCATATTTAGTTTACTAAAAAATTAAACATTTAACGTATAGAGAAAAAAAAAATTCTAGAACAGTTTCTCTATTAGATTCTAGAAAAATATACAGATGCTCTATTTTAAAAAATAAAATAACATGTAAATAACAAAATTATGGAAACGATTTCAACGGCCATCTTGTAGACGTTAATTGACAGAAAAAAATCTGTGATTTCCAAGAAATACGCAATGGAACTTGCTTTAGCGCGTAAGGCGTGTGAGATATCGACCGTTAAAAGAAGCGGAAATTCGCAAAAAATCTGAAATTATCTCAATTAAGATAAAAAGTAAGATAAATGAGTATAGGGAATATTAAAAAAAGTTCACATGAATTGAAAAGAGGTATCCGAAGATGTAGTATGTAAACTGTTCCACATAAGAATCAAACCTACATCGTCAGTGTAAACTGAACATAATGTCATGCTGTGCAACATTTGTCTCCGAATATTTTTTGTATACACCAAACGTCGAAAGCAGAGAAAGAAGGCACAATTTAAACTAGGACTATAAATTTCTGGCTCCATTAATTTACATTAAGCTCTTGATATTGGAAATACAAATATGTCTGTACAATATGGGATTGCGAATTTCACTTTCAAGAATTAAAGGGAATTTTTCCCTTTTCCCTTTCTTTACTGTTCTTCGGTTCTTGGTACTTGTTTCCTGATCAAATATTGTTTCTTTATATAAAAACTTACATCGGAGTATCAATTGAAGAAAATTCTTCCAGACAGTTGAGTAATAGCAACTGGGCGAAATAATCCCTCTATTCGAAACGATCGGAATGGACTTTTTACATCTTCTGTTTTTGCAGTTTCTCGGAAATACAAACAATTACATTTGTTGCTGTTCTTCTGTCGATTGAGTAGATATACAGGATGTCTTCTAAAGGGCGCCGCAAACAACAACTTTTTTATTTATTATGTCATTTTCACAAACTAAAATGCAAATGAAAGGATGTTGCAAATCTGTGTCTTTTGGTTTGTTCTTTTGGGGGTAGTCGATTTGAACAGTACCTGTAAATACGTTTTGGAATGTTGTTAAATTATTTATTGTTTGAAGCAATAAGTAAACAAGTTATTGCAACGCTAATCAATTTTTTATTTAAATTTCAAATAAATGTTACAATAAAACGAACCTATTAGGCACAATTGAAGTTAGAAAATTGCAATTAGTAGATATGCATCGTCATGTGCGAAAGAAGTTGCTATTGCTGGCAACAAATATGACATCGATAAATATTAATAATAAGCCCCATTTACACTTCTTGCAACATCATTTAACTTGGATTTTAGTTTTTTTAAATCGGATAATAAATAAGGTGTAAGAGTTCTTTATAAAACACAGTGCATTAATAATCATGTTTGGTGGTAGGAACACATTTTATCTGCTAGATAAGTGTACGTTTAGACACATTGTTACTCATAAATTCGGTAGATCGTATTCATTGAATTAAGGTACTGTTGAAAATTGGCATAGATGTCAAGTTTGATGCAATATATACCACTGCCATCTTTGAATCATACGAGGGCAGCACCTTAAGCTTTTACAAACGACTACTAGATGGCGCAATTGAGTTCTAACATTACTATTTTTGTAAAATTTGACATTTGTTATTGTTGAGGCAGTGACAATACAGAAATCGGTCGAATAGTCTGTTTATAGTGAGCGTTTAAAGAAAGCAATTTTATGAAAAAATGAAAATTGCACGTAAAGGTTTCCGTTGGGCGATTTTTTACGACTTTAGTTAATGCCTAACACAACTTTAACTTTTGATAATTAAGCGTCATCAGAAAAGACTGTTGACAACTGGTTTCCAGAATTTCGTCGTGGTTGTGCTTCCGTCGGTGATGAGTTGTAAAGGTCGACCAAAATCGGTTGTTGTTCCGAAAAACACCGATGCTGTGTGCAACATGATTAAAGAGGATCGGCATGTGACTTTACCGTGAAATAAAGGCATCCTTAGGCATATCGAAGACTGTAGTACATTCGATTTTGCATGAACATTTAAGTGTGAAAAAGATCTATTCCCAATGCATTCCACATAATTTGACAAAAGCACAAAACAGGCTTGTGTCAATTGGTGTAAGGAAATGTTGAAAGAATTCCAGAGGAACTTCAAGGTCCGTAGCACGTGACGAAACTTGGATATATTCGTCCGAGCCGAAAACTAAGCAACAATCAACTGTTTGGATGTTCCGAGATAATAATAGAATAATAATAATAATAAACGACAACGATAATGATAAGGATAACTATAACGATAGCGATACCGATAGCGATACCGATAGCGATAGCGATAATGATAATAATAATAATAATTTTTTTTTTGTGTATAAGCTTTTCAAAGCTTGTCATAACCTCAGGAGCCTTGAGTGTATAAATTGTGTATGTGAAGTGTTTCATGGCTTTGTTACTTTCACTTCCTCGCCGTAAAGGGTGAAGCGCAGTTAATTGTACTCCAACTGCGAATGGTGACACGGGAGTGTACCGGACCCGCTAAGAAAATGTGATCCTAGCGGGACACGAACACACAGCGCCTGCTTAGGCATGCGCAGATCCTCTTACTACTAGACCACCGAGCTGTTATATAATAATAATATAATATTAATAATAATATAATATTAATAATAATATAATATTAATAACAATAATAATAATCATCTTTAAAAAGCCTCGGTATGGGCAGGACATGCGCTGAAATGGGGAATACAGATTCAAGCGTCTCCCTCCGACCCTAGCCTTGAGGAGGGCAAAATGCCTGGATCCATCCGAATAAATGACCCTGGGACCAAGACATTGCGGGTGGAGGCAACAAGGCGGCTAAGTGGCATACAAAGACTAGCACGTCTGTGTGCCATGGAGGCCATGAGAACCACGCCGACAGCTGCTCTGGCGGTCATCTTTAACCTAGAACCACTACATGTACATATTCAAGGAGAGGCCAGGCTAACAAGCTATAGGCTAATGAATGGTCAACCTCCCCTAATTAGATCGCATGGTGCAGATCATCAGAAACTGTTAAAGGAACTTAAGGCGGGGCCGATAACAAGCGGGCCCAGTGACGCCATCAGTTCCAAACACAGCTTCGACAAGAATTATAAAACGATAATACCAAATACAGAAGAATGGAAAAAAGGCGCGCTTATCACAGCCGAATCTATTTGGTACACATATGGCTCAAAGACGGAAACTGGAGTCGGAGTCGGAATTTTCTGGAGCACAAATATGAAACTGGAAATAAAAAATATTGCAAAGAAATTGAATCGGCCTGCAGGAGATACTAACAAGGAATGGAAAATAATAGATGAACGAGAAGAGCGAACGCGACAAAGAAAGGAGATCAAAGAGATGAGAAGTATAGCACTGCAAGCTGGGGCCGAGGATATTGAAAGAGAATAGTAGGAAAAAATAAAATAGAACAGCCAATGCTAAAATATAGCGGATTAGCTGATATGCTAGAGAGTAATGAAGGACACACTGATTACTTGATACAAACCGTCAAAATCAAGACTAGAAGAAACAAATATGAGGAAAATAGCAGCGCTGAAATGGTGTATAATCCAATAGTAGAACTTAGAGAGAATATCCAAGTGCACGCTAATGAATATATTAATGTGGTAATAGGAGAAGGCTTAAAGGTTTCTTTTTTCAGAGAAATATGCGAATATGTCTTTACGAAAGAAAATATCAAGTGAAACTGATTGTCCAAGGACAAAGGTCTGACCCACAGAAACAAAAAATAAGACAGCAGGAAAGTATAGTTACGCTTAAAACAGAAGGTAAAAGTTATGTAGATATGGTTAAGAAGCTTAAACAGGAAGTCGATATTGACCAGCTAGGTGTTAAGGTCAAAAAAATTCGGAAGACAGAGGAGATCTTCTACTGACAGGGGAGGGTGCAGGTAATGGCTAGTTCATTGGAAAAGGAAATTAAAAGTAAAATAGAGGATGTGCGTGTGGTGATCAAAAAGATCAGGACAACAACCATGTACATAACAGGAGTGGACCCTGCTGGAAGATGTGTAGCGTGCAATTGCAATGGAGCCGTTAGGGAAGGGAAATACGAAGAACAAACAGTAATAGCAGAGGTCCCAAGGGAACAAGTATTGCCCATAATTAAACGACGAAAACTGAGGATAGGATGGGTAGACTGCGGAGTCAGGGAAAGGATTGACGTTGTGAGGTGCTTCAAGTGCTTGGAGTATGGACATAAAACTTGCGGATGCACGTCGCGAATTGATCGTAGTGGGGAATGTATTCAGTACGGACAAAATGAGCATGAGAGTAAAGAATGTACAAACGGGGGCTGCTGTGTAAAGTGTAAAGTTGACGGGCTTAGAGCGGACCAAATCAAGTGTGCGCCCTTCAAGCAACTGGTGGACGAGATAAGAAGAAAGAGACTACAATCAACAGGTACAAGAAAGAGGAAGGATTAGAAGAGAAAAGATATGAGTATGAAAGTCCTACAAACAAATTTAGGGAGAGGAAGAGCAACGCATGACTTAGCCTACGCCTGGGCTAAGCAGAACAACGTCGATATGATTATAGCGGGAGGAAAGACGTAGCGGTACTGTTTGTGAACAAGAAACTCACTATAACAGGAGTATATGAAAAGAAGGGTTACTTGGGTATAAATTTTGGAAAATGGGATTTGTGCTGCTGCTACATATCGCCTAACATAGAGCTGCGGAAAGGTGGACGAAATAGTGGATGGTGTAAAAGCTGGGGGAGAGAAGCGATTATTGCCGGAGATATAAACGGGAAATCATCTTTATGGGAATCTCCATCACTGATAGGAAAAGAGAGCATTGGGCGGAATGGATTGCACCCCTAGATTTAGTCGTGCATAATACGGGGGGTACAAACCTTTGTAAGGGAGTCGTACATTGATGTGACATTATCTACATAAAAATTCGTAGCACATATTGGAAATTGTAGGGTGATAGAGGAACATCGTTATATCTACTACGAAATAAAAACTGGCAAAATACCTAAGAAAGCTGCTGAAAAGAAGAAGTTGATAACAGATTGGGACACTTATAATGCCAATATGGGAATCAGGTTCCTTAGTACGACAAAGCAAGAAAGAAGTTCGTATGTAATATGCACGGAAATTATAAAAAAGGCATATAAAAATAGTACCCGAGAAGGACCAAGAGGAGAAGAAGCAGTGCCATATTGGTGGAACGGGGAAATAAGCGAGAAAAGGAAGCTATGTACCGCAATCAGGAGATGTTACACGAACTTGTCTAAAAAGAATGAAAGAGAAGAGGAAACACTGTAGGTGAGGGAAATATATAATGAGTAAAAAGGAATTGCGAAGACTAATACGACTTTCGGAAAAAAGAACACTGAAACAATTTATGTAGAGAGCTGAATGAAGGTGTCTGGGAAGGTGGATATAAAATTGCCGTTAAAGGAATAAAGAGCCCGGTACCATATGAAATATCAGACAAAGGTAAAAAAGAAATAATGAGAGAACTCTTTCCATATATCATGAGCGAGACAGAAGAATACAGAAAGCGTGCGGTTTCAGTCCCAGATTTTACCCTAACAGAATTAGAAGAGGTTACTAACAAGATGAAGCCAGGGAAAGCCCCGGGATTGGGTGGAGTTCCTCCTGAAGCAATAAAGGAAATAGCGAAGTCAAATGGCGGTTTTGAATGAGCTCCTGAAAACACGGACATATCCAAGGGAGTGGAAAGTGGTCAAAGTTGCCTTAATGCCTCAAGAATGCAAACCGGGAAAACAGACCTAGTATAAATCAATATGTCTTTTGAATACTGTCAGTAAGTTATATGAAGCAACGATTAAGCAGAGGTTAGATGAGGAGATAGAGAAAAGAGGCGGATTGGCAAAACATCAATATGGGTTCGGAAGAGAAAGCTCAACGCTACATGCAATGGAGATAATTAAAAATATATCTGACAGAAGGGGGAAAAACTGGAACGTGTTAACAACACTAGACGTGCGAAATGCTTTCAATACAGCAAACTGGAACCTAATCCTTCAAAGATTACAGAGGAGGAAGATATCAGAATACCTTATAAATTCATTGCGGAGTATCTTAAAGAAAGGTATATTCAAGCAACTAAATGGAATAAATTGGAGGCTAAGGCCGGTGTACCGCAGGGCTCCATCCTGGGTTTCACTACTTTGGAACATCCTCTACAATGAAGTACTAGAAATTGAGTTGCAAGGACGAGGGAAGACCATTGCGTTTGCAGACTTCCTGGCAATGATTGTAACGGCAGATAGTAAGGCAGATTTGAAGAGGATTGCAACTGAAAACCTGAAACAAATTGACAACTGGATGAAGGAAAATAAGGTTAGTCTTGCACCGGAGAAAACTGAAGCACATAAGTTATGTTGTCGCGTTTGCATTCATACGCCGCGTCAGCGTCTTAACGCTGCAATACCAAGTGCGATGACGTGACTTATCGCTCTTTCTAATATGTTTGTAATGCATTCCTGTGTTAGGATTTTTCGATCATTATTAATAAAGTGTTGAACGTGCTCACATCGCCGTTGCGTTTATTTCTAATCAATTCCTTGGGATAAACCTTTCTCAAACAAACAGAAAAGTCAATCAAGCATTGACGACAAAAGTGGCGCAGTCAGTAGGATTTGTCTACAAAATTCTAAAATTCGAATTTGGCGAGTTTCAACTCCTTGAGGCAAACCCGAACCGAAGAAGAGCAGAACCAGGTGCCCACACCGCCGATCCGTCGATTCAAGGCCCGCAGCGCTTTCACCTGTCGACACACCACACCGCACACCCGAAGACATCAATGAAAATCATAATAACAGTATTAGTGTAAGTCAAATAATTAAGTAATTAGTAATTAAGCTTATCGCATGTCAAATCGTAACCGTTCACGATCACCATTAAGACGAGAAATTCAAGTCACTATGGCGCAAAATATAACGACCGTCGAAATACAAGTTTTGCCTAAATTTACAGGAGATTCAAGGGAATTACCGCTATTTATTAGCATAATTCAAAACTTCTATGATAGACATGCTAATCAGGGAAACATTCAATTTCTGGTGGACATTGTGAAAACCCGATTAGAGGGAGAACCCTTAAGAATCATTGCTGGTAGAAATTTAAATACATTAAACGAAATTTTTACTGCATTAACCGAAATGTATGGAGATCCAAGAACAGAAATGTCATTAGAATTAGACATTATTAATTATAAACCGAAATCGTCTAAAATTCTGTTAGTAGGACAAGAATTACGGGAGTTAGTCTCGTATTATGAATCAAAAGTTAATTCCAATGTTCTTTACACACCTGAATTGAAATATAATAAAATTGCTGTTATAAAAAATTTTAGTGTACAATCTTTTATTAGAGGTTTGATGTGTTTAAACAGAAAAATAGGTGAATATGTTTACGCTAAAGAGCCGACAAGTTTAGATACTGCTGTAAATCTAGCTCAAAATCATATTAATTGGCTTGAACATTTTGATAAATTTCCTGATAATAGTAAAACTTCATTTCAAACAAAGGAAATAAAGAATAATTCTAATAACGTTCAGTATCGACCAAATTTAATGAATCCTACCCCTGGACCAAGTCATCAACTAGTTACACCTCAACAATACAGACCAAACTTTAGTCATTCTACTAATTCACATTTCCCCCAAAACAAGTCTAACAATAACTTAAGGCCTCAGCCTATGGAAGTAGATCCTTCTAATAGATTTACACGCCAAAATGTAAACCCTTACCAGAATAAAAGGCCAATTATGGGCTTCCAAAACGGAAAACGAATTTTTAATTTAGATGCCGAAACAGTATACGAGGAGAACAATGATAACAAGGTAGGTTCGCAATTAAACAGCGCAGAAAACGAGGAGGTAAGTTTCGAAGACATTCTATGCCAAAAATGTTCAGGTTACTTTCAGCGACAGCCCCAATACGTAGAAATGTTTAATTTAGAAATTCCGAATACAAAACTAGATAGCGATAGTACACAGATTTATGATGATGATAATGTTAACTATAATTTCCAATTTGAACTTGTAGAATTTAATAATATTCGCGACTTAAATTCTTTGCCGTACATCATTATTCCTGAATTAGACAACGCTAAGATATTAATTGATACAGGAGCATCAGATAGTTTTATTAATCCCGACTTAGCAAATCTATACTTCCAAGAATATTTGGTGTATCATCCTTTTTCACTTAGTACTATGCACGATACGACTTATCATAATTTTATTGCAGTAACTCCAGCTTTAGTAAGTTTCAATTCTAAGGACAAAGATTTTCGTTGGAATATAGTTAAATTTTCGAATAAATATAACGGTTTAATAGGAAGTTCCACATTAAATAAAATAAATGCTAAAATAGACTATCAGAATCACATGTTGCAATTACCGAATGTGAGCATACCATTTTATTATGAAAATAAAGTAAAACAATTCACACAATTAAATCAAAATCATACCGAAATTCTGACGCAAAATATCCAGAGCAAAGTGTTAGATGATCATTTGGATGAAGAAATTCGAGTAAGATTAAGGCAATTACTTTATAAATATAAAGAAATAATTCACGATGAAAAGGTTGCTCTTACATTTACATCTAAAATCCAACACGCTATAAAATTAATAGATGAGGATCCAATTTACCAAAAACCCTACAGAAAGTCGCCTATGCAAAATAAGGAAATTGAGCAACAAATTAATAGGATGCTCGCGCAAAATATAATTGTACCATCCGCTAGTCCATATGCAAGCCCGGTATCACTTGTAACTAAGAAATTAGATCACTCTGGCATTCAAAAATTCAGAATGGTGATTGATTACCGCAAACTTAATGATCGAACTGTAAGTGATAAGTATCCTATTCCTTTAATTAGTGACATTTTAGATAAACTCGGGAGGGCACATTATTTTACTACGCTTGATCTAGCTTCAGGTTACCATCAAATTGAAATTCGAGAAAGTGACCGATATAAAACGGCATTTATTAGTGAACAAGGTCAATTTGAATTTACACGAATGCCCTTTGGGTTAAAGAATGCACCGGCAACTTTTCAACGTTGCATGAATTTTATTCTAAGTGATTTACTAAAAGACACATGCTTGGTGTATTTAGACGACATAATTATTTATAGTACATCTTTGGAAGAGCATTTTCAAAAATTGGAAAAGGTGTTTTGCCGATTACATGATGCAAATTTAAAAATATCCTTAGACAAATGTGAATTTCTGAAAACGTCTATAAAATATTTAGGGTATGTAGTAACCGACAATGGTCTTCAACCAGATCCACAAAAGGTTAACGCTATTCAAAATTTAAAAATTCCGGAAACACAAAACAAATCAAACAGTTCCTAGGATTATTAGGTTATTACCGTAAATTCATACCAAATTTCGCGCACTTAACTAAGCCCCTCACGAAATGTTTAAAAAAGGGTTGCAAAATTGACATTAATGATGTAGAGTATGTAAAGGCTTTCGGTTTGAGTAAGGAAATTTTGACAAATCCACCTCTACTCCAATATCCCGACTTCAATAAAGAATTTAATATAACAACAGACGCAAGTGAGTACGCCCTGGGTGCCGTACTATCACAAGGTCTGATAGGATCTGATAAACCAATTTGTTATGTCTCTAGAACATTGTCCGATACGGAACGCAAGTATTCGACGATTGAAAAGGAGCTTTTAGGTATTATATTTGCATGCAAACAATTTCGTCCCTATGTCTATGGTTCTAAATTCACATTAATTACTGATCATAAACCACTAATTTGGCTACACAACCTAAAAGAGCCGAATGCGAAGCTAGAACGTTGGCGTTTAAAATTGGCAGAATATCAATACGAAATTGTGCATAAACCAGGAAAGTACAATCAAAATGCAGACGCCTTATCGCGTTTAGAAATTAATATGTTAGACTCAATACAAGCCAACGATTCTAATTCCAGTTCACTACATTCTAATGCAACTGATCGCAGAAGTATTCCTATTTCGGATAAACCAATTAATGTTCAAAATTTACAGATATTTGTTAAAATAGGATCACAGCCATCATTCAATAAAGAGATTGTTCACGGAAAACAGGTATTCAATATCGTGGTAAGGAAAGAATTCATAAAGACCGACCTTTATAAGGCAATAAACGAGAATTTAGTTTGCAAACGATATTTCATTTATTGTTCAGATGAAATTTATGCTAAATTTTGTGAATTAGTGTTAGAACACTATACAGAGCGCATACAATTTATTAGATGTCTCAAAACAGTAGAGGTAGTGGATGATAAAAACGATCAATTGCATGTTATCAAAATTACTCATGAAACCAATAATCACAGAGGAATCACAGAAACATTTAATGAAGTTCGTTTAAAATATTTCTGGAAAAGCTATCACGAGGATATTATTAAATTTATAAATAAATGCCAAAAATGTCAATTAAATAAATATGATAGGCATCCTGTTAGGCCAATGCAACAGTTAACTGAAACGATGAATAAACCAATGCAAAAAATCTTGCTAGATGTTTTTCAAATAAAAAATGCGATCTTTCTAAGTATTCTTGACTCGTTTAGTAAATTTGCCCATTCAATTGAAATTTCAACGAAACAACCTATAGAAATCGTAAATGCCTTAACACAATTTTTTTGTAACTATGGCTTGCCAGATCAAATCCAAATGGATAACGGCAACGAATTCAAACATCAAATTGTCCAAGATTTGTTAAACTTGCATAATATCAAAATTCATTTCACTACGAATTATAATCCAAATTCGCAAGGAGAGATAGAGCGATTTCATTCTACAATAACCGAACACATTAGATTATTAAGTAACATTGATAACTCAAATTTTATGAACAGAGCAATTTATCATTATAATAATAGTATTAATCCAATTACTAAAATGAAACCGTTTGACTTATTCTTTGGGCGATATAACGAAATAAACTTTAATGATGAACTAATTACAAGTGATAAGTTAATTAAATGGAAAGCAGAAATTCAAAAACTTAATGATAACATTAGTAGAATACAAGAAACACATAAAAATAAAGTAAGTTTAAAAATAAACACTTCAAGACAGAATGCAGAGGTTAAGAAGGGCCAAATAGTTTATATCAAGCGACCAGGAAAATTTAGTAAAACTAATACGCTACACTTTGGGCCATTTGAGATAATAGAGCTTTTACCGCGTAATAGGATTAAAGTAAAAAATTCAAAAGGTAAAATATTTGAGTATAGCATAAATTCAATCAAATCCATTGTTACAGACGGGGAGTCATCTGGAGACTCAACGAATCCGTCGAACTAGTTAAGATCCGGAATAAGATGCCCGTTATTATGGAGCGAAGTGGCAAGCTTTATAATAGCCAGAAATCTTTAACATTGATTAATTATACCTATTAAACTACCGCCTACTCACACGTATCCTTACCCCATAATATTTTCGAGTTAGAAATGTTAACGTAGATAAAATATTATCAAGGTTCACGTAAGGTGACATTTATTTTAACCATACCTTTATTACCCAATAATTATTTTATTAGCTACAATTTATACAGGGTAGCGATGCATTTTAGAAATCCACTATTTTATGAATTTGAGCTAGATACCAATGTAATTCCTATTAACGATTCTATATCCTAATAACAATAACTGTAAAGCATACAGGCAAAACTTTATATGTCAATTTTTACTGGAATATTTCATTGCTAACAATAGTAAATGTATTGTAAAGGCAATAATGAATCATAACATTGATAACTGTACTAAACAAGTTATAGAAATTCAGGATTCAGTTCTATGTAACAAATGTGAAACAAGATTGTCATGGAGAATAAAGACCTTGAAGTATCAGGGAACTTACATGTTACAGCCCGATGATTTATGTAAATACATAATAAAAGAAACTGTTATTCAAAATTTGTATTGGTGCTCAGGTATTAATGTGGAATTCTTAGATTACGGAAATTCGAAACTTTTAGAAGTAGACAAAACATTGTCGAATCCTGTACACTTACATTTGAAATTGAATAAAACCGAAGAATTACTTAGGCTTTTGGAATTTAAAAATGTAACTATGCATACTTCTTATATTACTCTGTATTGTATCTTATCCCTAGTTATAATACTTATTGTTATTTTATATTGTAATAGAAAAGCGATAAGAAATAAGTTGCATGGAAAATGGAGGAAACCAAGACGAAAATTTTGCTTCCATTAAAAATAATCGAAACATAATTTTCATTCTAGGACGGGAGGAGTTATGTTGTCGCGTTTGCATTCATACGCCGCGTCAGCGTCTTAACGCTGCAATACCAAGTGCGATGACGTGACTTATCGCTCTTTCTAATATGTTTGTAATGCATTCCTGTGTTAGGATTTTTCGATCATTATTAATAAAGTGTTGAACGTGCTCACATCGCCGTTGCGTTTATTTCTAATCAATTCCTTGGGATAAACCTTTCTCAAACAAACAGAAAAGTCAATCAAGCATTGACGACAAAAGTCATATAATAACCCGAAAAAGTAGAAAAGGTGACATTCGAAATAGATAATGTACATAAATATAGTTCCAAAGAGCAGTATTAAGTACTTTGACACAAGAGGCAGCTTTAGAACGCATCTGCAGAAGGTAACGGAGAAGGCGCAAGATCGAATGGGAAGACTTGCTTGATTGATACCAAATATCGGGGGACCGGATAGCTCAAAGAGAGCGGTACTTGCTGGTGTTGTGCATTCCATATTATTCTATGGAGCCAGCTCTCCCACAGCACGTCGAATGAAGGAGAAAAACATTGAATTAATGTGTCATTGCCTGTATTATCCTGATTTATTGTCTAACGACTTCTTTTTGTTCTCGAATGTCAAACAAAAGATGTGTGGACAGTGACTTTTATCGACTCAAGAAGCTGTTGAAGCCTTCAAAAATCATGTTTTGGAGATTCCACCAATGTTTAGAGAATTGGTTAGAATGCATGCAAAAGTGTATAGATCTTAATGGCGAATATTTGAAAAACAATGAAACGATTTGTATAATTTTTTTTTTTCTTTCAGAGCTTCTGTAGAAACTTAAAAGGTATCCTTCGTATTAAGCAGCAAGCAACAATAAAAATAAAGAGCTCTCATATGTACCTGGGTGTGTAGCTTTGTACATAGGTACAAGCTTATACCATTTGCTATTTTCTAATATATTGCTTCATCGTTAGGTCAAATTTTAATCAAAATTTGATTGTACATTCAGATTACAAGATTCCTTAAAAGGTACATCTTTTTGATTTTGTGAAGACTCTGTAAATAATCAACAAAGCGGGTACGCATGTAATAAAAAAGGAACGTAACCCTAGTGTGAGATACGATAAATGGTGTTAAAATCATAGCCTACGCATAAACACTAAGAAGAAGAAAGGTTTGTCTTAAATTACGCTCTATAGAATAAATACTTAGGAGTTACTCAATGTATGTATATTAGCTTCTGTCGGTGAATTATGAAAATCTGTAATTTCCTTGGAATTTTCGACGTAATTAATTACTTGAAAAAAACTGCGGTAAAAAACCGAACTTGACATCTCCCGCTTGCCGGACGAGCGTGCTAATCACGTATGCGTTCCAAGGAAATTGCAGATCTTTACTTAGGAATTACATTTGATAGAAGACTGACGTGGAACTCCAACATCACTGCTGAAGAGTTTGCACGGTGAGAACTGGGGTCTCCAACCTCAAATGATCTTCTGGTCATATATAGCAATTATTAGACTCATGATCGTGTATACCTCTCCGGTTCGGTGACTCGCATGTCTTAGCATCACATAGACAAATAACATGAATAAATCTACCAACCTTTTGTAGGACGTGGAAAACGTATTGTCCATTAGCTCACAATATTACAAAAAATGCAATGCTTGGAAAAAGAATGATTCATTTATACTTGTTAGTCAATTGATCTAAATCATTAGAAAGGATGTGGGATCCGTATTATGTCGTCTGCGACAAGGATAATAGATACGAAACCACGTATCCCAGAAATGGGGAATAACGTCAATCATTGCATAAGAAATTAAATGGAAACTTGGTTAGCTATAGTGCTGACAAACAGAAAAAATATTATAGCCTTTTCTTACCCTGTTTGTACATCTACAAGCTCACCATTTTTGAAAATTGAATTTAAATAAATTCAAGGAAATATTCACACTTCTATTGTTCTCACATCACTAAATGACAATTGCTCTAGGTAACTCATATACTTTTCCCTATATTCCATCTACTAGTTTCTAATATACGATCATTGGTTGCTACCCTACTTAGAAATAAAATAGGTCCTGCTATAAGAAGCTGCTTATTACTCATTGTTCTGGAAGTCAATGTGTTAACTCTTTACTAATAGTTGATGGTCTAAAAATCTATTTTATTTCTCATAATTTCAATATCAATATATTTATTATAAACTTGTAAAACACCTTCTAAAAGGATATTGATCTTTCTCTGTTTTAATAATTGCTCCATGTTAATTTGGTATCATATTATAAATTGAGAAAGCAACTCCTGCCAAAGGTTTTCACCCATCGTCTATAAAGTGGATTAAAGCCATGCTCTAAAGTCGACGAACAATCGCTACGCTGGGATCTGAAACGACAACAATTAGAGCCAACAGAGGCTGCCCCCAAGGAGGGGTCCTGTCACCTCTACTCTGGTGTCTTGTTGTAGATGATCTCCTACATAACTTAACTTCTAACGGATATGAGGTGCAAGGGTACGCTGACGACCTGGTAATCATGATCCGTGGAAAATATGAGAATATCATACCGCAAGTTATGCAAAGAACCCTTGACGACACCTATAAGTGGTGTCAAAAACGTTGCCTGCGCATAAAGGCGCAAAGGATTATAATCGTCCTTTTTACAAGGAGAAGAAAAGTTTATCCTGAATCACCCTCCATCAAAGGGAAAATCATTAGCTTCAGCGACGAAGTTAAATATTTGGGAGTTACGTTTGACAAAATACTAGTATGGAACTCCCACATCTCCAATTTACAGAGAAAGCCAGTACGGCATCACTAGTATGCCGAAGGTTGCTTGGTAAGAACTGGGGTCTTAAGCCTCAAATGATCTTCTGGTCATATACAGCAATAATCAGACCCATGGTCACCTACGCCTCTTTGGTTTGGTGGCCAACAGCAGCTTCAACATATTCAAAGGCTTGCATGTCTCAACATCACAGGCGTGATACGTATCTGTCCCGCAGCAGCTCTGGAGGTACTGCTGGGAATAACGCCGCTTCATATCCACATTCCGAAATAGGCTATATCGAGTGCCCTCACTCTTAGTAGAACGAAGGGATTATAGCCCGAGGATCTTAGAGGGCATCCCAGAATCCGTGAAGATCCCAGCGTAAACCATCTGATGCGTGTTGCAAAGGACACGATCCTTATGCAATACAATTTTGATCAGCCTTATAAGGTGATAATTAAAAGCCGTACTGAGTGGGTATCCCGTTAGCCTCAATGCAAAAGAGGTACCCTGGGATGGTACATGGACGGCTCGATAATAGAAGGTGTCGGAATAGGTATAGGCATTAATGGTCCTGACTACCATCTAAAATGTCTATAGGATCCCACACCAACATATTTCAAGCAGAGATTCCTTCTTTAAACCTGTGCGCCATAAGGAACCTCGAGAAAAGTATACGAGGCGTTCTAAAAACTATTAAGGCCTACTCATATGAATCTGCTCTGATACACGAATGCGTACACAAGCCAAGGCAATTGGGACGTAATAATCACGTTACTTTGCGGTGGCTTCCTCCAAGCGATCGAAGGGAACGAAAAGGCAGATAAGCTGGCCAAAGAAGGAGCGAACATGCCTTTCATTTGTCCTAACCCCTTCTGTGCCACATAAAAGAAGCAATTAAGACATGGGAGGACAATCAAAAGGCCCTGTACTTGGAAAATGTTCCAGAACAAAAACAGGCGAAAGCACTCATATCAGGCTCGCCAAAGACAGCAAAAATAGCGCTATCGTTCAGCAAAGAGGATCTTAGATTACTGGTAGGATTTCTGACAGTCTGTGTAGCCCTAAAATATCACCTATTTAAACTAGGTAAAGCTGAAGATCAAATCTGTCGTCTATGCCAAGAAGATCTAACGGCAGAACACATCTTATGCAAATGTGTTGCCATTAGTCGCACACGACACCGACATTTCAGTAGGCCACTTCTTGCATTTACTGAACTGACAGAAGCAGATCCTAGAGTGGTATTAAGGTTTATTAAAAGCTTCAAAGGTCGCAGTGATTAAAGGCATATCTGCCATGGCTCAAAGATAATAATAATAATTATTATTATTATTATAAATTGTGATGAAACTGCAGTCTAGCAATCAACAAGATCCATGAACCATTTAAATATCTTGAGCAAAGTAGGAAATGAAAAGAAATAAGTGTTTGTGTATTTAAGAATAAGTCGTATTACTTTTAGATGTAAGCCGATTAAGACATTAATTTAAGACGGTGGTTACTAATTGGAAAGTACAGAATTGTTTAAAGAAGCTTACAAAGTAATATTCCAGCTCGATTTTCCAATCCTAGTCTAAGCAGATTAGGATTGGAATCGCAGAATAGAATAGTCTTTTGCAAAATTATACTTGTTTTTATGTAGCAACATGTTCACTTAGTGCGTGAGCTGAAGAGAACTGTGTTTCTTGGAGTTTTAGGCAATACATATAAAATTTTTTTATATCAACTAGTGATGGCTATCGAAATCGTAGCCATGTTTGATTCATGTTATATCAATTTTTTTGAAATGGAACTGTATATTTTTCCGGAATCTGGTAGAGAAACTGTTTTAGAATTTTTTCTATAAACATTTCCCTATAGCTAAAATGTGTAGTTCTTTAGTAAATTAAAATCTTTCATTTAAAAACCCAGAGTGCTGAGATGAAATACTTGAAACTTTTGTTTCGCTGGAGACATTCATTAAAGTGTAAACGTTATTTTTGTTGGTACTATACCAGTAACTACTCGGAATAAACATTTCCCTGTATATATTGTCTAGCAAGTTAACGAACAGATATAAATGATAAACGACGAAAATAAGCAGACAAATGTTGATTAGAGTTCACCGTAAATTGAACCGTTGATTAGAGTTCAGCACGAATAGACTTATTTAGAATATAGCACACGAAATATTTTCAGCAGTAATAAATATAATCAGATATAGATCAATATTTCGCCGCAGCAGTATGTGTATTTTAGCAAAAGACTTGGCACATTTTAGGTATAGGGAAATGTTTATAAGAAAAAATCTAGAACAATTTCTCTCTCAGATTCTATATATATATTGTTATGTGACAAATTTAATTAAAAGATTTGAATTGAGGAGATAATCTGTTTTTGTATTTATTTTAAGTATTTACTTACAGTTATTGAGGCGTGTTTTTTTTAATGTGTGTGTGTGTGTAAAATCCTACTAATTGCTGGTTCCTTTTTCCCTCTTCTTCGTGAAATCCTCTTTTTTTTATTCCTCCTTCCCTCGGCTTCGTTGAGTCCCCTTGTTTGGAAGCCTTCTGATGGTTTTCGTCGGTTAAGTTTCTTCAAATGGTTTTTAAAAATTTCGTGACTGATTAAATATCGTTAAGAATCGTTGAATATCATTTATAGTTCACTAGAAATGTTTTTTATATATTTGCACTGGATACTTTCACGATGTTTTAACTTTCTTGTCTTAAACTTTCAAAAGTCAATCGGAAAGATGTTATTATCTGTCAGAATTGTTTTTGTTGCTGACTTCTCTTTTTTTTTTCGTCGTCCCTAACATTACCAATCTAATGACTTGATATTTTAATTTTGATGTTTTGAACTTCCAATTCGGTGTTTTTGTGTGTATCTGTGTCATTTTTACAATTAATATCTTTAATACATAAATAACTTAAAATAAGCTGAGATTTTCGCTCTCCTCTGTTACATGTCATTAACTGTGTCTTTTTTTTTTTTTTTTTTTTTTTTTTTTAAGAAAAGATTGATAATATAAATAATCAATAATGTCGGAAATTAGCTGTCTACGGTATTAGTGGTCTCGCTATGGAGTGGTTAGAATCATTTTTGAAGAATAGAAAACAATATGTTAGCATTTCCAACTGTAGCAGTAGCAGAGTTACAAACCATAGTACCTCTAGCAAACTTTCCACTAATATCGGTGTCCCCCAAGGTTCAATATTAGGTCCTATTCTTTTTCTACTTTTTATCAATGATCTTCCTCTTAACATAACAGATAACGTTATCACTCTTTACGCTGATGATATTGCCTTGGTGGCATCTGATACGAACGACCATAACCTATCAATTAAATGCAATTCTATGTTGGATAGGATTCATAACTGGTTTATAGATAACCAACTCGTTGTCAACAACGCTAAGAGCGCATATATTAGATTTCACCCTTATCAGTTACATCCAATTCACGAATTTTACTTAGACTTAAAGCTAAACGATGAACAATTAGCAAGGGCAAGTCAATATAAAGTTTTAGGGGTATGGTTTGACGAGATACTTAACTGGAAAGTTCACTGCAAAAACCTTCTGTCAAAGATTAATTCTCTTTGCTACCTCTTTCGAAGCCTGAAGAATATTCTAACAACGCAACAGCTGCTAAGCATTTATCACGCGTATATAGCAAGTAGGCTGACCTATGGTATTAGCTTTTGGGGAAACTCAACACTGGCAAATAATATTTTTATAAGCCAAAAGAAGATTATCCCTTGTATTGCTGGGATTAAACCTACAGATTCTTGTAGGAATTCTTTTGTTACCTATGATATCCTGACATTACCTTGTATATTCATTCAAGAATTAGCGATGCATGTTCATATAAATAGGCAGAATTATAGATCACATCGAGATTTTCAATAAGCAACCTTCACACTGGAAGAAGTTCAATTTATCTAAATTTAAACAGCAAGTCTAACATATGTTGCGTAGCAACGGCTTTTATGCGATACAAGAGTTTTTGACAAGTAATGTTACTTGATTTTAATTATATCTAATTCTGTAGATGCTTTAACGTGTAAGCGCTCCGCCCAACTACCTTTTATTATTGCCTTTGCAATTGTAGACAGTGTGTAAAGCGATGGGGTATACAAGAGGGAAAACTTTTTTAATATTAATTTTTGAAAAAAATTTATTCTTCATGATATTTTTTGCTTGCTTTGAAAGTACCAGTAATGTTTCCAAAATCTAAAATTTATTTCTAGTAATCTGTAGAAATAACAAACTAAATTTGTCTTCAACGGACTACAATGCCATAATAGTTACCGCATCATCCTCATTGTACATCTTTCTTATCTTCTTTTTGTCGACCACCGATCCTGTTTCGTCGAATTTTGCAATTAATTTCTTAAGAGCCATTTTTGTTACAGCTACATCTGGATACTTTTGATGAAGCAAATTAATTGCGTACTGATATGATACATCGCCAATACCGTAACATTTAACTAAATAAATTCTTTGCTGTAACGTTAGCATTTTTGCAACGCCACTTTGACAGCAATGAACGTGAGTTTGAGGAAAACACTTTATTATCGCTATCTTTATTATAATGTAGAATGATAACTTACAATAAAAGAATTTAGTTTTTTATTTTTACAGATTAGAAATAAATTTTAGATTTTCGAAACATTACTGGTACCTTCAAAGCAAGCAAAAAATATCATGAAGAATACATTTTTTTCAAAAATCAATATTAAAAAAATGTTCCCTCTTGTATACTCCATCCGGAATAAAGTCGCTTCTTTACGAAGCTCTTCAATTCTTAAGTTTGCGGTGAATTACTCCCCTTGGGCTCTAATATTTGTTTCAGAAGTTGATATTCTTTATTGTGCTGATTACGCTATTCCATTCTTTCCTGTTTTGAATTATCACGTTTAAATTGTCTATTTTTAGTTTCTTTATGTCTCTTCTTACTTGATCTTCCCATCTTGCCTTTGGTCGTCCCCTTGATCTATCTTCGGTAGGCTTCCAGTTCTTTATCTTCCTAATCGCTGCTTCTTTACCTCTTCTCTCAATGTGTCCAAACCACCTCAGTCTCTGTGCTCTAATGTATTTTACTATATCCTCGCCTCCTATGATATTGTCTATTTCATAATTCAGCAATATTCAATATTCATCTTTTCATTTCTTTTTGGACCTAGAATCTTCCTCAGCACTTTTCTTTCAAATATTCTTAATTTGTCTTCATCTCTTTGTGTAAGACACATTGTTTCGGAAGCATAGGTCGCAACAGTTCTAATTGCTGTTTTATAAATTTGAAGCTTTGTGCTTTTACTTATACTTTTATCCTTCAGAAATCTTTGATATCTCCAATATGCTCTATTACCTGCCCGTATTCGTTAATTAATTTCCATACTTCTATCGTTATTGCCATTTACCATTACTCTTAAATATTTAAAGGATTCCACTTGGTCCACTTCATAATTTCCTAGGATAATTTGGTTTGTAGTGGTTTTGGTCCGAGAGCTTGTCATATATTTCGTTTTATTTTGATTTATTTCTAAACCTCTAGTCTTTGCTTCTGCTATTACCGTTATAAATGCTTCTTCCAAACTTTTCTTACTAGTCGCAATCAGTGCAATATCGTCTGCATAGGCTACGGCTTGTATCGAATTACTTGTTATGATAGTTCCTTTAATTCCTGATGCATTGATCACTCCATCCAGCACAATATTAAAAAGTGTAGTTGACAGAGCGTCTCCTTGTCTTACTCCAGTCCTTATTTCTACCTCTTCTGTTACTCCCTCATTTGTTATAACTCTTGCGTTAGATCCTTCCATTGTCATCTTTACTAGTCGTATGAGTTTTGCTGGTATTTCCATCGCTTTAATCTCATCTAATAATTTTTGTCTATTTATACTATCGAAAGCCTGTTTAAAATCTATAAAGAGTACATGTAGTTCAATATTATGTTCGTAAGCTTTTTCTATTATTTGGATTATAGTATGTATTGCATCTATAGTAGACCTCCCCTTTCTGGATCCTTGTTGGTATTCTCCCAGTTTCCTCTCAGAGTATTTTATTAATCTTTGTCTTGTGATAGATGTTAACATTTTGTAAGCCGTATTTAGGAGCATTATTCCTCTATAGTTTTCACATTGAGTGGGATCTCCTTTTTTAAAAATTGGTACTAATAGTCCATTTCTCCATGCCTTTGGCGTATTTTCTTCTTTCCAGATTTGAACAATTATTTCATAAATTCTAGTCAATAGCTCATTTCCTCCATTTATAAGTATCTCATTATTTATTTCGTCTGGGCCAGGTGCTTTGTTATTTTTAAGTGATTTTAAAATTTCCATAAATTCCTCAAACGTTGGTTCCAGTTCTTCGCTATCTCTATCGTCCGTTATTTTTCCTTCCTCATCGTTTTCGCTACTTTCATGATAAAGCTCTTTGAAGTGTTTTTCCCATTTTTCTTTCCCTCCATTGACTACTGCCCTCTTTTGTATATTCTGAGATTTAAGAAGCTCAAATAGTTTTCTGTTGTCTTTCCTACTCCTTTCAATTTCTTCCATAAATTCTAGAATCCCTTGTTCTTTTTTACAGTACTTCATAGTCTCTTTCCTTTTCTCTATATTCCACTAAATCTTGTGATCTTCGGCTGCACATCCATCTATTTCTAGCTTGGTTCTTTCCATCGATCTTACGTTCGCATTCTTCATCAAACCACTCATTCTGTCCTCTTACTTCCCTTTGATGTAATACCTTGTTTGCGGCGTACCTTATTGTTTCTTTAATATTATTCCAATCCGTTTCTATATCATTCGTCGTGTGTTTTAATTTATCTTTCATTTCCAGCACGAATTTTTGCCTTATTTCCGTATCCTTTAATTTCTCTGCCTTCTTCTTTTACCTCTCAGGGATCTTATATTTCTAATTATCTTCATTTTCAGTTTTGCTATTATTAAAAAATGGTCTGAATCCACATTGCCTCCTCTATATGTTCGTAAGTCGTGTACTATTTTCTCCCACTTCCTTGAAATTAACATGTGATCTATTTGATTTCCTTCTTGATTTTCCGGTATCACCCATGTTATTTTATACTCCTTTTTATGCTTATACTTTGTACTTACGATGAGTGAATTCGTTAACGTGGCTAGGTTACATAGTTTATTTCCATTGTCGTTAGTAGTATCGTGTATTGTCTCCTTCCCTGCCACATTTGCATTGTATACTTCCTTCCCTATCTTAGCATTAAAATCGCCTACTAATAGTAGTATGTCGTTTTTGGGAATACCTTAACAAATTTCTTCCAGCACTTCGTAAAATTCTGTTTTGTCCTTGTCATCTGTGTCCCCTTGAAATATATGCAGGGTAAAAAAATTCAATAGTGTGAATCAAACATAGCAACGATTTCGATCTTCTAGACACTAGTTGATATAGAAACATTTTCGACATATTGCCGAAAACTTCAAGAAATACTCAATCGAATCAAATTTAAATCACCACTCTGTAGGGTGTAACAGTGTACATGATGTTCCATTTAGGAAACCAAGCTTATATTGAGCGTTGCGGAATCCGAAAACCTTTTATACGTGAATATAAATTTTATATTGTGCAGCACTTGTCTTCCAATATTTTTTCTTTGAAAACTTTTTCTCTAAATTACTCAGGAAAGCAAATACCTTCCACCCACGCACTAGGTAGACATATTGTATAAGCGTACTTGTTACGTTACTTACCATTTCTCGGGATATATTCGTAGATGATTTTAAATCCGTCGTATTCAACGGTGTCATCGGTTTTGAAACGCAACCACAGATGCCTATCGGTTGATGTGATCATCGGTGGAAATTTTGCGCCACAATACTTATCCTTTAGATCGCTGAAGCCATGCGCTCCATCCCTTATTTCTAGAAAATCATTGTTACAATCGTCTTCCATTTTGAATCGATCTCGAAAATCTATGCGGACTAGGTGTTGTGGCGGCGCTGGAAAGAAGAAAATAAAATACAAATAAACATAAAATCACATTGAATTAAAGAAATGTAATTCCTTTCTACTTTATTTTATTTTTAATTAGTGTGTAATAACTGGGGTGTTAACTTCTTGATGAATCAATACAATAACTTGCTAAATACAAAAAAAGCATCTAACTAGATGTGAATATAGTCTAGGACCCTATCTAATCTGATTTATTATATTGTATTAATCTATTGCTCCATATTGCTTTATTCATTGCTCCACGTCGACTATGGCTGTGCAATTAATTACTTGTAAAGTTTGCAGGTGAACACCTTAAGGTACGGCCTTGCATAGAGGAAATTGTTGCTTATTATTATATCGACTTTTTCCACTTTCAACTGATATAACTGTGTTGTCTATTAAATTTGTGATATTGTATTTAAAACACTGCACTTGTGTTTAATTAGTTTAATTAAATTGATCGTTACAACTTACTCGATTCAAAGAGGATTAACTTAACTTGGATGCTATCCTAATATATGCTTGCGCACATGTACAGATACTCTGACATCACACAATTTACTTTCTACTTGTTACTAAAACGTGGCGGCTGGTTAGGGCTGCCAGCATAAGTAGTGCCCACACAGTGAAAATGAAATGAAATATTTTTAAGAACATTAATATCTTCTGGAATTTTTTATTAGCTAAATAATATTCAATAATATAGTCTTCCCCGGTCTTAGCAAGTTAGACTAAACTATTTATGAGAACTATACTACGGTTCGTAACAATTCATTTATAGGCGCGAGTCCCATACACATAGCGAATAATATTGTCGCTTGTGCTAGGAGTGTCCCCGATTCGCTTCGAGCGGCTCCCCACCTTATACTTTCATAGCGGACAAACGTTGTAACACTGTCCATAGATTTTAGCGGTTCACTTTACTAGGGAACTTACTAACGCGGTATGTACTTATACATGAAGGGTGCCCCAACTTTCCGGAGAAATTTCACGTATTGTGCAAACAGTAGGAAGCTAAGATTTTCTGATGACACAATAAACATCATGGAGTATCTTCTAAAAATATTTCCGTATATACAGGATGATCGAGAAGTGGCGAACCAGACACTTACTTTATTATGTTAAATGGAACACTCTGCATATTATTACGTGTTTGATTTCTCCATCTAAAAATAAACCAACGTAATATGTATTTCATATGTCCATGTTCCAACAGATTTCACAATTTTTTACAATTTTGTCCTCGATCGCATAAATTTATTTTCTTTGAAAAATACAGAGTGTATTGAACACCATACTTTACCAAACTGAAACACCAGCACTGCAAACACCTGCCGATTGATCAATGAAGAAAATGGTATATAATACTCAACTTCAAAGAAAGTGTGACTTGTCGAGTTTTGTATTTAGACGACTATATGAGCTTATAAGAAATTAAACCAAGAGAAATAGTGAGTTTGCAAATGAGACGAATGAAATATTAAATTTACAAAATAAAGTAAAGTAATGAATTTGTTAGCATAAAAAATAAAACCAAAATGTTAAGAAGCTTAACAATACTCTTAGGTACATGTACACAAGAAAACATATTTCTACGAGTGGAGTTCTACCAATTCAAAACTAAATTCAATACATATACTTTGCAACAAACTACATAGAAATCCTATATGTATTTCATAAACATTGAAAAACTTCCTTGTAAGAAGATATTACCCATGTGTAGTTTTGATGGGAAGCGGAGAAGTTGTTGCATATATTATTCCGTAGTAATACAGAGAAAATGCACAAATATTGTATAAATTTCTTAGTACTTTTTTCAGAACAGTAGAAAACTACTTACATAATGGACCGAAGTAATATTAAGCTTAAATAGGAAAGAACCTGTCTTTTTTTTCTGAAATTTGTTCCTAATGCACTGTACTCAGTGGCGCCATTTTACTCATAAAAGTCGACTCGTTATAAAATCTTCGATCAGCTTTTTCCAATCGAATTCCATTTAGACATCCGCCATTCACTCAGACGCTGCTTCAGATGAGGGCAGTGCATTTAAATTTTCCAATTTCTCAGAACTAGTTCGAACGGCACACATTTGCTATATACATACAGCATGCGCTAGCGGCAGCTAGTATTTTTCGAATAAACCATAACTCAGCGGAAGCGATTGCGTCTAGCGCTCTACGAATTTAACCACTTTGTCGTTCGCCATGCACGACCATCACACCTTTATGCGGTACTTAAAGACGCTAGCCGATTTAGTCGCGGGATCCCGTCGAAGACATAAATCTCGAAATGGCGGCGATCACCATTCGGCGAGGCCATTATCAAATCGACGCGAAAGTGTCGAATGTGGCAATAGACGAACGCGTTTGAAGAAAAATTACGGAAACATTGAACATTTTCGCACGCGTATTTTCACACGCTATCTATTGAACGACAAGCGTAATCAAAGTACATACATATAAGTGTAATTAATTACGAAATTTGAATAGAATACCATACTAGAAACTAGTAATTCGGAGTTGTAAAATAACGATCGGATGGTACCATTAAAAAATTTTTATCCACGCGCCATTAGTTCTTCAAAAGTTGACGAATCAGTTCTGAGTAATTCATAATCAATAATAATAATAATAATAATGTAAGTTTATTTGCAATTAAACCATTACAAACTTGTTGGATTCCAAATACAGTGTAAAAGTACACATTGTAAAAATGTTAAAAACTATTATGAATAGATTAGTGTTGAAGTAAAAGAAGTAAAATAAAATACTTAAAATAATTGTAAAAATAAAATAAATAAGTGCATAGATAAAATTCACACATACATAAAATAGGTGTATAAATCAAAATACAGGAACAAAAGAACAAATGTAACAAAAAACAAAGAATGTTTGCAACACGCACGGAACAGGGACGTATGCGATGTTTATTTGTAAATCGAGACAAATTCATCGATGCTGTAGCACTCCAATTTTTTCAAAATACGCTTAACCGTTGTTTTGAACCGAAGTGGGGATAATACTTTCAGTTCGGATGGTAATACATTATATAGTTTTGGCCCCCAGTAATCCATCGATCTCTGCGTAATGGTTATGCGATGGAGTGCGGTACGTGAACGGTTGCGATTTCTGGTGGTGTATCCATGGTTATAGCCATTCTGCCAAAACCTATTTGTGTTGCAGTGTACATATACTAGTGCATTGAAAATAAAAATGCAGGGTAATGTAAGTATGCGTTCTCCTCTAAAATGTGTTCTGTAACTCTCATTGTGTTGAAGCCCACACAATGTTCTTATTGCGTTCTTTTGTAGAATAAAAATTTTGTAAATTTCAACAGAAGAGCCTCACAACAACACACCATAATTTAAGTAGGAGCGGAAAGTAGCATAATATGCTGCTCTTACTGTCTCGTATGTCGCTAGATGTATCGGTCTTCGTAAGGCATACAGAGCGACGATAATTTAAGTAGATACTAATACGTCGACGTGCGCTTGCCAATTTAATTTTGTGTCAATTGTTACACCCAGAAAACTCGTTGTTGACAATCTATCCATTCTTTTTGTGGTAAGTATTATAGATTGAGTTTTATCCCGGTTAACTTTTAGTTTGTTCGCCGCGAATCAATTGTATGCTTCGGAGCGAACTTCTCCGGTAACTGAGGACAATTCCAGAAGAGTGGGAGCTTGGACAATTAACGAGGTATCAGCATATAGACCAGGTTCGGCGTTACTCACATTGGCAGGTAAGTCGTTTATATAAGTTATGAATAGTAGTGGCTCAATTATCGAACCATTAATTAATAATTCATGGATATTAAACAGGCGAAGACCTACACTATGTCCATCTGGTGCGTCAGTGAAGGATAACTCCTTCCCTGAGTAATCTAGAGAAAAGCTTTTCAAATAAAAAATATTCGGGGACAAGTCTTACATAACTTATATGACGCATTATAAACAAAAGACTACCTTATGCTCACGTGCTGTTCCCTCTTTAAGTATTTCTCGTAAGGCGACTCCAGCTAATTCAGGGAAGAGGGAGTGAGTTAGCATTCAAATACTCGAAATAATATAGGCGCCACCTGATAGCAACACAGATATAACATACAAACAGTGTATTTAATATTCAGGAAAAATGAATGAATAGTACATGTTGATTTGAAATTTGGTAACTAGATTTAAGTTTAAGAAATCTAAGTTCAATCTTAAAAAAAGAAAAGTGATTACAATGAGTAGATTTAGCAGAAGTAAATTGCAAAATACAAAAGTTTTCCAAACTATATAACATCTTCTAAACTACGTAAAATCTACGAAGAGTCTTTACAACAACATCAATTTTGATGGTAATTACATAATGTAGTACTGCGTCTCTGCTCCGGCGTCAGAATGTAATAACTTCCTTATTCCTAGACGCAAAATTACAAAGCGACTGCCTTTACACACCTGCCACGCCATGTAAGATGGACTCTGTTCACTAATGACATCTATGGATGATATACGAGAGATTATTGTATAAAGAATATATGACAGTTTTACTTTTAGACAATCTTTTTAATCAATTTGATGTTACTGAGTGATTCAGACGGGAAAAAATATACAACATTAACTTCTCTTATTCTAAACACCAAGATCTCATACTTAGTGGACAAGGGAACTATATTATCAACTTCATAATACAGTTTGATTTTCCGTTGCTGGGATGTTGTCACGAGATTTTTAACTGTCATATATCAGATTTATAACATCTTAAGTGGTTTAATTCTTATTTGTTTCTTAAAATAAAACTGTTAGATGTTTGCGGTTTTTAGTGATTAAGAAAAGTAAAGTGAATATCGGAATAATTGATACAGCGTGCGTGGACAATCTTAACCACAGGGGTAGCGCGAAATGTGCCAAAGGGTTCAATTTATCAGGAAAAGATGTAAGTACAACGACAATACTTTATTTATACATAACCTCATGAAATAAAATAAAATAAAGTTATCGGTAACGTACTTTGAATGTATCGGTCGTCGAGGTTTTGTAATAGATAGCCCGAGCCACGCTACTACGATATGTCGACGTGTATAATATCGGCGGAACGGACTTTGAATAATTTCAGTCAAAATTCCACGATAGACAGCCAAAGCCACACTATCATGATATTTCGACGTTGCCTTTGTCCAACCTTCATCAACCGGAGCCAGCGGCCGCCGAGAGATGAAGTCTGGGCAGTAGGAGTTCTCGCAGAGCAAGTCCAGCGGAGAAGTTGTTCCTCGTGTAGCGTGTTCCTTGGGCAGTGTGAGCCAGCAGAAAGACAAACGTACGCGGATTCGGACGCCTTTTATAGCGAAATTTACTCGTTTTTGTCTATCTACGTAATGTGACCTTGCCTGTAGTAGGTACGTGAGATACAGTATTATTAAAAAATAATATATTGTCGCAGTGGACATCAGGACGTCAATAAAAGGTAACAATATATTATTTTTTAATAATACTGTATCTCATGTACCTACTTTTGCGCGATACGCCTCTGACGTTGCACTCGTTTGTCGAACCTTAGTCATCACATAGCTCGTAACTATCCTGCTTACGCAATATGTACTAACGTACAAACAATAGTCAAAGGAAGTGAATTTACAATTTAGAACAAAGATTTAAAGACTAAATGACAAGTAAAAATTGGAATAATAATTTTCTTCGTTCTTTTCAGAAGTAAAGTCTTTAAATTTGGCGAAACAATTAGAATCAATTAGAGTATGTGATTTGATAGAACGCAAAAAGAAAAGTGTTGAAATTTACTATGTGTTCAACTTAAAGATGCCAAAATCTAGTTACGAATTAAAGAAGCTATTATTCTCCAAATACAAATTAAACAAACTGAAATTATACATCTGATCTTGCTAGCTTCTTAGGTGAAGTATTCGTGTAAAACAAAGTCTATCGGGGATATCTTGGGTACAAATATTACTTCGCAGAACCTCGTAGAAGAAATGGGCTACGCTGGGATTATTATTATTATTCAATATAAAAAGGAATCCCGGCGAGCTTCTAATCAGCTAGGATGATTGAAGATGGGTCTATGTGTGCACTAAGGTACTTGGTGTGCATTAGAACAGCGTCCGTGTACTAAGAGAAGTATAAGTATACTACAGAAGAATTAAATCCAACGAAGGTAATAGGTAGAAAAGAGCCACGTGTTGAATCCTTTAGCCAGCGAATTTACACATTTATTTCCTTCAGAACAGATCTTCTCTTATATCTTACACCACGGCAACTAGCAATAAGTGCAATCCATCAGAAACAGCAACAACTATGATAAAATCTAGTTATTGCAAATTAAAAGTAGAAGCTCAAACATGTTGCTCTGAAGCGTTTTTCGGACAAACGCCTGGCAACAAGTGCCAAGCAATGATTAAGACGGAATAGCACAAAGAGAGGGCACCTACTGGAGAAATGAAGGGCGCAATAACGAATCACAGAAAATACGATGGGTTAGACACTACAATGAAAATTTTACAGTTACATCTGACAGAACTATACACAGGTATACAGCGTGTTCAGTTTTCGAAGCATACGATGCATGTTTGGTTTTTTTAATGGAACATCGTGTCCCATGTGTGCGTTTCTGGATACCTCCCTTCAATTCATATCAATTGTCTTCAACATTCTCTATATCTATCTACTTTACAAGGAAAGGTTCTCGGATGTCAAATTCAGATTTACATGAAACTTGGCGAAATCGTATACCATACTAAAGTATGCACATAGCATTTTTTTAATGCTGAAACTCACCTTGAAAGGATAAAACACTTCTTTGGAAATTGGCGGATCCTCAGTATTTTCAATATAATTGCAGAACGAAGAAAGCCCGAAAGAAGGGCTATAATTACTAGTCTGGGCAAACAGCGGTAACAGTCAGTGTAGTAGATATGTGGTGCGGAGTCGGCGATTATTTATTTCACGCGTTCACAGTGTCAGTACTAAATCGATGCTGTATGCGAGTAGTTCTGTGTATATGTAGGCTGTCGTAAATTATTTCGTAATTGTACGCTTATGTTTGCTTTAAAAATGTCGCAGTTAGATACGTCGCGAAAACGGAAATGGCAGACACAGTTAAAAACTTTATAGTGGACATGCCGGACTTAATTTTTGATGACACTAAAAGTCAATGTCTAGTTTGTAAAATCCCTTTAATGTGTTGGTCCAGAAGCCATTGTCAACGTCACATCGAAAGCAAACAGCATTCTTCTGTAAAAAGTGACATACGATACCAAGAAAAATTTACATTTAATTTATGTGTTACTCTTATTTTATGCAATCTATCGTTTCGTTTACTAGACAAAGAAGCATTTGTCTCCTTCTGGAATAAATATGCGGACTGTAAATTACCTAGTCGGACCTCGATACGAAATGTAGTGCCATTTGCTCGTGAAAAAGAATGAAAACGGAACTGAAAGAAAAGAAACAGTGGTTGTGTGTGGGCGAAACAACAGATCGTCAAAAACATTCTGTGGTTAATGTAATGGTACGTATAATGGAACCACACCGACCGTCATCCTCTTTCTTACTTGCTTCCAAAAGAGTTATAAATTGCACTGCCAATGAGATTTTAAAGGTGGTGTTGAACTCACTGAACAAACTTAAAGTTTCAACTAAGCAACTTTTAATGTTTATGAGTGATGGTGCCGCAAACATGCGTTCTTTGGGCCGATCTCTTAAAGAACACAGTGGTAACTTCTTACATGTAACGTGTAAAATCCATACTCTAAGTCTTGCGGCACAAACGATTCCCACATGTTTTCTACTAGTAAATGTATTAATTGCTAGTGCAATGGCAGTATTTCTAAAGTCCCCGAGACGTCCCCGACTATTTCACAAACTGTGTCCTGATTTACCTGAACCACCACAGCTGATTGTTACACGATGGGGAGCATGGTTGCAGGATGCGTTTTACTACAACAAATATTTCGATCAAGTAAAGAAGGTAGTTTTAAAATTCAATCCGACAGAAGCTGCAGCAATCAAGAAAAAACAGGAAATATTTCAAGATAGTCAGGTTAAAAGAGATTTACAAACTGTGCACAACAATTACTTCGGACTAGCGGAGGGAATAGAAAAATTACAAAATGTTTCGATGTTGCTAGTGGATTCTGTTCAAATTGTGAATGATGTTCACGCACAGTTATGCGCTGTAGAAGGCGAAACAAATTGGTGTGTAATACGAAAATTTGAATGTGTTTTAGAGAAAGACTCCGATCTTCTTATATTAAGACAAATTTGTGAAGGTGCGTGTGAAGATGCATTAAGTTGTTCCAAAGATTACTTTAAATATGCAAATGTAACATCGCTAGATGTCGAACAGTCGTTTTCGGCATTAAAAAACATTTATTCCGCACGTCGTACTCACTTGTGTTTCAGCACGTTTTATAATTTATTTCTTACCTTCTATTTTATGTGTAATCTTTTATGCGCTCCCCACGCCTCTGGCTGTTAGCGCATATTTGCCCAGGTTAATAATTACAACGGTTGTATCATATTTAAGAGTCCCCTACAATGCCTAATTAGCATATAGACAGGTGTTACGTTCAACTCTAACTCCTAAGTGGTCAATCTTTTTGTGAGAATTTCTATGAAAAGAATTTTTGAGTAGAAGTGGTCTGTCTTTTCATTTCGTTTATAACCATATAGGTTTTCCAATATATATGGGTTTTCCGTAAAGTAAGAACGTGTAGCATGTATTTCTAACGTTGAAGTAGTGGTTTAACTTTGTTAATAAAATTATTTGAAATTTCTTCCAATTGCAAGCTATCCGGCCCATATGAGCGGCTGATAGATTTGGTAATTTTGCATGAAACAATTCTGTACATTTAAAAAAATTTAGTAATCATTTCCTTAAGGTTTTCTAATTTAACTTCTGTATTTGCTTTCTGCACCTATATACGAGGATGGCATGAGAAGTACCCGTGTTTGGGGCAGACGGCAGAGTTGTCTTGAGAGCTTTCGAAAGTGAGCGCGTTTATGTATTTGTGGAAACATGAAAAAAGAACGATACCGGTCAGTGACTCCGTTTCTTTTTTTGGATGGAAAAACGTGTGCATAAATTAAAGAGAAGTTCGGTGCAGTTTATGCATGGTCCTTGCAGCTTTGATGACTTCCATCAGATACTGGTTTAATGAATTTAAACGTGGCCGAACATCCGTCTTTGGTGAGGAGCAGTCAGGTCATCCCATTGAGGCGACTACGGACGATATGGTCAATGAAGTTCATGATATCGTGTTAGCAGACCACCGGGTTGAGATTAGAGAGATTGCTAATGTAGCAAACAAGGAAATTGGGACGCCATAAGCACGTTACTTTGCGATGGGTCCTAAGCCACAAAGGGATCGAAGGAAATGAAAAGGCAGATAATCTGGCCAAAGAAGCAGCGAACATGCCTTTCATTGGTCCCAACCCGTTCTGTGGTCTCCAAAAGAGCCACATAAAACTGGCAATTAAGACATGGGAGCACAATCAAAAATGTTCCAGGACAAAAAAAGGCGAAAGCACTCATTTCAGGCTCACCAAAGACAACAAAAATAGCGCTATCGTTCAGCAAAGGGGACCTTAGATTACTGGCAGGATTTCTGACAGGCTATATAGCCCTAAAATATCACTTATTTAATCCTATGCAAATGTCGCACACGGCACCAACATAACAAAACTAAGGTTTATTAAAGGCCTCCAACTATTCTAACACACATAAGGGCATTTTGTTACAATAGATCTATTAAGGTCGCAGTGATAATAATGTAGCAAACATCTCAATTGAACGTGTGGAAAACAACCTTCACGAAAAATTGAGTGTGAGAAAACTATCGACGAGATGAGTGCCGCGTCTGCTGACAAATGATCAAAAACGAAATCGGGTAATAACTTCAAAGCAATATTTAGACATGTTTAAGCGCAATACAAGTAAGTTTTCAGTCGGCAGAATGGGTTTCTCCCGACGAAGGTGCACCAAAGAAGGAGGAAATGATTCTATCAGTCGGAAAAGTTATGGCGACAATTTTTTCGAATTCGCAAGGCATAATCCTAATTCATTACTTGGAGAATGGAAGGACAATCACAGAATATTGCTATGCTGATTTATTGGATCGATTCGACGCTGAACTAAAGAGAAAAAGGCCCCACCTAGCAAAGAAATAAATATTCTACCATCATAACACCCCGGCCCACTCATCGGCAATCGCAAGAGCAACAGCAAAACTAGTCCAGTTGCGGTACGAATTGGTGCTCCCATCCATCATATTCGCCAGGTTTGGGCCCCGGTGATCTCTTTCTTTTACGAAACTTAAGAAAATGGTTTAGGGGAAAGCAGTTCACGTCAAATAGAGAGATCATTGCCGAAACGGAGGCTTATTCTGCAGAATTCGACAAATCCTATTATTTGGATGACTGTTGAAGCATCACTGTAGTAAGCATATAGAGTTACAAAGAGATTATGTCGAAAAATAAATTTACTAAATCCAAAACAGTTGCGTTGTCCTTCTTAACACATGTATTTATCATACCATTCTCGTATAAGCAAATGTTTACACAAAATTTTCTAGAAAAGCTTCTTCATCAGATTTGGAAGAATGTACAGGATGTCTTAAAAAAAGTTGAAATAACAACTCAAACATGGATTTCGGTGGCTACCCTGTAGAATGTAGTTGATACAAAAATTTTTTAACATATTGCTGAAAACTTCGAGAAATATGTTATCGAATAAAATGTAAATCACCACTCTAGTATCCAAGATGTTTATAACTAAAGCGTGACAAACGGTTGCACCCGCAAAAGCGCCGTGAAAGGAGCTGCGTTCACTATGTACATACAAGGAATCGAGTGGACGTTCGGTTATTATCGGTTGATCGCTGTGCGTCTACTATTTATAATATTCGAGGAACTAGTGGAACCGACCGGGGCGTACCGCGCAAAAGTAGACAAGGTATTAATAAAAAAATAATAGATTGTTACCTTTTATTGACGTATTGATGACCACTGCGGTAATGTGCGACTGTCATGGTTCGCCGCGTAGTACTGCAACATAAGCAATGCTTCCACTGTCGATTTGGTCAGGCCTCGACGACGGTCTGAAAACGTTCTCGTATACCTTGCAAATGATCGTTCAGGATCTAATGAAGTAAGATTTGCGAAATTCAAATACTCCTGTGCAGTCTTGAATTCCAGATATAGATCGAACCTTTTCTAAATCCGGATTTTTATTTAAAACTGCACGAAATTTTTGCGCGACATCTAGTCCTATAGGATTCATCAAGTTTTCTAGAGCGGCTGCTAAATTGTTGATGTTATTTAACGAGTCTTGTATAGATAAGTGAGTATTTTCTAACTGCGAAATGTCATCTATTCCTTTTTGAACGTCCGAATCGGCAAAAAGTTGCTGACTCTCGCGAACCGCTTGAGAATTAGAAGAATTAAGTTTGAAAATGACATCTTTCACTTGGGAATAATATTTGCTATAGTAAGATACTGCCTCGATCCATGTTCCCCATCGCGTCAATACAGGCTGAGGTGATAGCGGAATTTGCGGATACAATTGCTTGAAAACGCGGATATGTTTGGGAGATTTCACAAACACTTTCTTGTAAGATGATATTAAATTATTCACCCTAGGACACTTGCTTCGAATTGTTTCTGCTACGAGATGGTATGCGTGTATGAGGCATGTTATGTGAAGAAGAGTCGGAAAGCATACTTTTAACATCCTATCAGCTTTCAGCATTGTTGCGGCTCCGTTAGAAACTAACATGGTGATTTGAGCTCCTACGATACAGAATTCTCTTAACATATTTTTTATTATGTTTACAATGGTTTCGGCATCAGTTCTTTCAATCCTTTTACTGGCTAGCAACAAGGAAGCTGGTGGACCATTATGTTTTGAGGGACGCGCCACAATATGAATCACGCTGTGTTTCTGAAGATCAGTAGTTTCGTCCACAATTAGCCAGATTTTTTGATTTCTCAACTCGACTTTTATACAGTCTTTTACTGTACTTTGCACATGTGGTAAATTGTGCCGCAATTGTCTTTTTGTTGGTAACTTCCATGATGGAACATATTTATCCCAAAAAAGACGAAAGTTTTGATTATCTACTAGGTGTTGTGGGATGTTCCACGTGCTCAACATGAAAATAAAGTCATACAAAAATTGTCAGTACGGAATATTGTTTCTTAAATTCAATACATGACGTTTACTTTTAATATGACTTCCACATTCAAATGTCGTGCGACCAAGCAACATTATACCGCAAAATTTGCAACGAATGTGCGAACCTGTAAATTTCAAACCAGGGAAACGCCAAATATATTTCTTCACATGCGATGCAAGAGGTACACCAAGCTTACGTCCCATGTTTTCGAAAACACACAATGAGAATCCAGTAAATAGCATTGAGGAGTTCGGACGTTTCGAACTTCTCAATGTCTACCGCATTACTGAACTCTGCATCCACATACGTACATACACCCCCCTGTACAGGCGTCTCTGAGGGTGCAACCGTTTGTCACGTTTTATTTATGACGTCGAGCATTAAAGAAACATTTTGTAGAAAAACAAACTTGTATCATGTGAATAGCTTGTACACTTGAATAAAACATTTTTCACCTACGACAACGACGTTCGTGGTCGTTCAGAGCGCCGCTAAGTAATCTAGACATACATAGCAAGCTCATAACACACAATACGTCAATGTGCTTAAATACTAACAGCAGTAAATTGGTTTCCAAACGTTGTCAAACGAAGTCTAATTTCTATATTTGTTCCAAAGTTAATAGATTCCCATAGATTAGAAAAAATGTTGATAAAGGTATTCACTTGGCTGCTTTCACCTAATATGTTGCTTCATAGTGCAATATATGCTTTTTGTTGGTATAAAAGTATTCCTATTATATAATTGCTTTCTTCTACCCAGCTACATAACTAAACCTCTAGGAGGATTGCTATCTTTTTTTTAGGTAGTAAATTGAAATCAACAGAAACTTGCGTTTCCATTTTAATGAGAAATTTTCTCTTGCAATTTAGGAGTTTTAATTTCCTTGGAACAAAGTCGAGCAGTTTTTAATAAAAATAATTGAAAAACTAACGATGCTGTCGGGAGCTCTCTCAGTTTGTTTCTCTTTTCAGTCATAATTCTTCAACTACCAGCTGAATATTTCTCAAGAAAATGCGCATTTATCTTTGTTTTTTGTGATGTAATTTATCACCAGATGTCAAAAATAAAAATTATTTTTATCCTTTTCGATTATAATTTTTACAACTTACAGAAACTTTTCAAGTCCATTTTGTAAGTAAATGCCAATTCTTTTGTCTTTCCAACTTATTGGAATTATTAGTTTATATTTTACAACAACTAGAGAGAAACTTCGATAAAGGTGTAGATTTTAATATGAAAGAAAGACTTTGTTTTGACTTACAATAATATTTTGTTATTAGTTCTAATCGGTTGAAGTCTTTTGAGAGATTCATTTGTGTATCTTCGAATTGCTAACTTTTATGTTTTTAACAAACTCGAGAGTATCTTGCTTTCCGATGTTAGTAGCAATGTTTGTAAATAAAACAAGAAACGTACGTAGTAGATAAACGAAAGAAGTATTTCTTGTTCTTACGTTTTCGTTATGAACTCAATATGGAAAATAATAACAACCCGATTTTATTGTTTTATTTATTGTTATTAATTACTACACAAGGAACTAATTTATTCCGGTTTTCTAGAATGAGTTCGCAAGGAGAGGTTGGGAGCCGCTGTTCTAGAGTTTGCATGTAATTTAATAATAAAATATTCAAGATGTTTTAATTAACACTTCGAAACAAGTATCTGCGATGCCAAAAAGTTTAATAAAACGCAATTTTATAACAGGATATACGAATGGATTCACGGTAGTTCGGTAAGAAAACGGTTATGATCTTCCTTGTGTTCAGAGGCAGATTGCAGGTAATGTTTTACAGCTAAAAGTTCACTGTAATTGGAAACGTTTGAAATTTAGTGTACTAATTTAGTGTATTAATTTAGTGTACTAATTTAGTGTACTAATTTAGTGCACTAATTTAGTGTACCAATTTAGTGTATTAATTTAGTGTACTAATTTATATACATTCAACACAAAAAGGAAACGAATAACATAGTTCTTATGATATTTATGAACTTAGGTCGTAGTGGGATATTTGTCCAATTTGTCCAGAAATACTTTTTTGTGTGAGATATGTTTAAACTATATAAAAAAGCACGCATTAAGAAAGAAAACAATTTGTTATTGCACACTGAAAGAAAAACCACTGTTTTACATAGGAGAACCACGTCACTTTTACTGTATATAATGTAAAATTTGTTCACATCATTGTTGTGAAAAATGATGTACAAAATCGTAATGATGTAAAGCCCCCTTGTAAGATATATTGTTACATTAATAGAAGTAAAATAAAATAAAAGACTGGTAATGAAAAAGATGTTATTACTTTTTTACTGACTTTGGTGTAACTTTACACGTCAGACAGTAGTGTTACGGAGCTACGGAGTACGTATCCAATCAAAACATTAAACTGAGATGTAATGAAATTATGCTAATCGCTGGCAACAAATAACCAATGCTAATCGCTGTGGAATCGCGAATTTCCTTTTTCATTGTACATATGTACATGTATAAAACATAACAATTATTTATTTGGGAGTAGTGCATACAGATGTATACAGTATTAGTTTTATGTGTCTATAACTTACTCTATGTACATACACCATTCAAATTATTCTGACGATGACGAGTACCATGGTTCTTCAACAAAAGATGTCTCATTATCAGAAGATTCTGACTTTGTATTCAGCGATTTTTCATTGGGTTCAGTTGGCATTAGAAGCATTTCAAATGTCTTTTTGAAGCAGGCAACAATGGATTTGAGCTTAGAAGTAGATTAAGTAGATCCAAGTTACATGCCCGTCTTGAAAATTGAAATGTTTATTTCTGGCTCCCGCAGCCATTCAGTATATTTTTTATTTGAGCTTCAAACTATTTCGTACTGTCTCTAGAGGAGTTCTATCTCAATAAACATAGCTGGGATTTCCGATTGGTGTCATAGCCTTCATGGTATTTTTGTTTAGGTCATAAAAAAAAATTAATCATTTATTGCTTTCTTTATTGAGAATCCTATTGGTTCCACAGAACGTCTTACAGTTACTTTAAGGTAAGTAAAACGTAGTTACAAGGAACATGTTATTTATTTGTAATTTACATAATAACCTTATTAACAAGTCTCATCGGAGAAATTGGATTTGTAAGACGCAACTGACGAGGGATCTGAATAGTCGTGGGTAATAGTCTGCAATTCTGTCAGTTGTGAACAATTGTGAGGGTTTGCAGACAATTGGCGTATAATTTGTTGTACCGTTTGGCCCTCTGAAATTGTCTGATGTTGATTTGAGAAAGGTTGCTGATTTCCATAAACAAAGTTGTACACAACTTCTTGCATTTTCTTAACATTCTTAAAAACAGTTTCCATTGTGGGGATAGCATTCTAATATGGGCTAGTAGGCTGTCAAAGAAGCTTACATCTTCATCGGTGGTCGTTGGGTGCTGGTTCTCTAATATTCGTAATTTGCTTTCTTCTATATTCATAAGAGCAGCGCCAATATCTTGATCATTGTGTCGTTTCCGTTTCAACACTTTGACATTAGCATATGTGGGAGTGTTGGATGTACTTCTATCTGTTTCTAAAGGCAGTTGGTTCTTACTGACAGAATCATCAATATCTTGCACATCTGTTTCGGTTACTTGTGAGTCTTCTACATCTTCGTCCAGAATATTATTTGTAAGTTCAACACCGGACAAATTTCCACCACTTGATCTCATAATAAATTGGTCTTTCAAAAAAGAAGGGTTTTCAAAATATTGCCAAGATGATTTAAAGGGTTGGGAGCCCTCGTCTCCGGATCGTTTCACCGACACTCTTTTTAATTCTTTGCGGAATGTATCACGCAGCATCTTCCACTTTGTTCTTACGGTGTTTCTTGCAAGAGAATAAAATATACACTTTACAATATAATACTTGTAACTACATATTATTTGCGCAATTGAATATCTATTCCGTATAAAATGTTTTATTTTCTTTATAAATATATTTATTTATGTTTAGGTATTTAGCCACAGGAGTATCCTTTAAAAGTCTCGCTTTCACTTTTCGAATGGGAGCTATCACAGTTTCATCAGTTGTAAAAGAAACAGTTCTGGCAATTTGGGAAATCTTACAACCCGTGCACATGAAAGTTCCCACAGAAGATATGTTTAAAGAAATTGTAAAAGACTTTTATGATACATGGAACTTTTCTAATTGCCTAAGTGCAATTAACGGCAAACATGTTCGCATAAAATGTCCTTCTCATCTGGAAGTATGTACTACAACTATAAAAATTTCTTTTCCATAGTGCTTCAAGCGGTTACTGGTGCAAATTATAGATTTATTACTATTGATGTTGGCGGATATGGAAAGCAGAGTGATGGAGGTACTTTCCGTTCTTCTTCACTCTATCATCTACTGGAAACTGGACGCCTAAACATTCCTCCAGACAGTGTTCTGCCATCAATGACAATCGTAGTTCCTTATGTTTTTGTCCGAGACGAGGCCTATCCATTACTAAAATATCTACTGAAACCTTACAATAGAACGAATTTAGACGCTGATAAGGAATATTTCAATATGCGACTTTTTTGGAAACCTATAGAAACATCGCCAGATTTTGCTGACAAAATTCTTAAATGCATTTGTGTTTTACACAACATAATAATTGTCGTGGAAGGACTTGACATACAAAGTGAACAACAAATGTCATCGTACTAATATTGCCAGATCTCGACGAAATAGCAGATCAAGTGAAACTGCGTATTTTGTTAGAGAAACATACAAGATGTTTCTTTGTCAAAATAAAATATGAACTTTAAAATAATAAATATTTTAAGTTATACTTACTGGTTGATTTCATTTCTTAGGCTACACCATCCCACAATTTATCTAGTACATAACGATTGTGATGCTGAGGATCCTTTTGATCACAGAGATGGTTTGTAACAAAAACGCAACTTATACACTCTTCAATATGCACGCTTGTATTATAATCAAATAAACGATGAAAGCGGAGAAAACAAACTTTCTTGAATGCTTCGCTTTGCTCTACTACATATAATAACGCTCTTGTACATATTTCCAACGAACGCGTCACTATGCGTCTTCTAACTGGAATCATTTGTTTGTTTTACCGCTTTGCTCTCCGTATTGCTCATCGCTTTGCTCTTCGCTCCACTATGTTCTTAGCCTTACGCGGTCATCTATTCCAGCAGTTAACCTCCGGATACCGATAGTCCAGAATTCTTGTCAGTGTCTATATTTAGATTTATTTACAAAACTAAGACAAAATGCGGTTCAAAAGAAAAACAAAAGTCAATTCTTAAAGTAAACGAAGTAAAATGAAATTAAACTTTAGATTTACGGCCATGATCATGCACAAGGAAATCCGTTGCGAAAAATCTATGTACAAAACGATGAAAAAATAAAGTGTCGGGATATCCACCAGGCGTCAGACCTAGTCGTCTGCAAGGTGGCCGCTCGGATATTTACCCTTGACAGCCCTAGCCGTCTTCAAAGTAAGGGTAGTTTTGCTCTGGACAGCTTTAAGGTGCAAGAAAGGACAGGAGAGGACCTCTGCAGGATGAAATTCTTCACGGCTTTATATACCTAAAAGTCGTGTGACATACGTTGCTTACATGACGTATGAAAGCAAAAACAATTCTTTCAAAATGAAACGTTACACAAGTTCTAGAACGATTGATTAATAATACATTATTGCTTAAGAGTAAATGATTATTTTTAATTAAAAATCTATCTAATAATTGGTGACCGTGTCTCTTTTTTGAATTCTGACTTAATATTGGAGAAACTGCATTTAAATTCTTTTACCTTGTCATCTGTATAATTGCCATATTTCAACATAATTTAGTTTTGTCATTTACGAGTTAACACTCTAATGCTTAATGATCATAAAGCAATAAAAATATATAGCGTTTGGACTAAATGCGCAGCATCAAATTAAATTAATTATGTGTTAAAACACTTTTAGCAATCATTAATTCAAAAAATCAGTATCCGTGGGCAGCTGTAGTCGGAATTGATCTTTGTACGGCCAGTTACTAGAGTATTGTAGCTAAGTATTCATAAGGTACATAAAGTAAGCATCGGGACGCACTGTAGCTTAAGTAAACGTAACGAATTTGTAAATCTCCTTTATATCTTCTTAAAACAAACATCATAATACAAATTCGTTCGATTTAACTGGGTTCGTTATAAGTAGACATTATGGTACAATAAATTTTATATCATTAACGTTCAATTAATAACTTTTGCGATGTACATACGTAAGTTCCTCGCATAATGCGTTTTGCCGTAGAATCTAGCCGATAACGACCTGTTGCTGAGTAAGAGATGTAAAAGAGAGCGCTATAGAATGTTATTTATATTAACCGATATGAAATAGGTACTCCGTAGCTTCTCTTGTTAGTATTACAAGTATCCACCAAACATTTGTAAGTTATTGTTGACATCACCTCTTCAAAATGTTTTTATGGAGCTTTATATAATCATGTTATCTATGCACAAGTAAATGCAACCGCTTGTCTTTACACGACTACAGCAAACAACTTATCATATCAAGTGTCATATTTAGCGGAAGCAAACTGTTTACCGTAATAGGATAACTAGTGTACGTAGTTGGTAGTCGCCTTAGTTTATTTCCCAATACCCTCGTCCCCTACGGGCTTTGGTTTACAGGAAAATATCTATTAACTTTTCCCCGCATTTCCCTAATGAGATCATATATCATGCAAGTTTAAATTGAGAGATTCCCTACGGAATACTCTTCTGTATATACAATCATCGTTGTTTCAGCGTAATATGGGGTGATCTTGTTCTTTTTTTAATAAGAAATATGAGGTGAAGTGTACTGTGGTAGATATGGGTTCTAGGTTTCTAGGTTTTAATAATAAATTGTACGTAATAATTAGAGTAACCTAAACTTGCGGACTCGCATAGGCATCGGTATTACGGGTTAATATAAGAATACGAAAAATTCATAAACAAACTAAACCGGTAGAGAAGCAGGCATGTAGTGTCGACCTTTAATATAAATCATGTTAAACCGCGCTGAGAGAGATTTCGTTTTAGTACCGGTTGAGCTGTTGCAGAGATTAGTCGAACGGTCAAGGTTATGTACTTACGTGTCGCTTTTGAAAATATAGCTGGTGTTTTTTGTGTGTTGTAGTATTATACCAAGTACATAATTAGTGTATCGTTTCACATAGAACTAATATTTACATACCTAAGAAACAATGCCTCGTAATAGATTTGCTACTAATGTACATAAGTATGTGTCACTTTTTCCCCATTTAAAATATGACGGTAGTGCAGTTTTTTGCTTAATATGCAATGTCCGTTTGGCTGCATTGGATAGAACTGATTGCCAGAGGCATGTCAAAATGGTATTAAGCATATGAGAAATGCAAGAACTGAAATACCTTATACACTATTCCTCATACATTTATTAATTATGTTTACCTCTTGTAATCTTCCGTTGTCGTTGGTGAGAAAAGCAGCTTTTAAAACGTTTTGGCGACAATATGTTCCAAAGTACACACTACCCTCGCAAACACAATTACGAATCATTTGCCGCGAGTGAAAGAGATGCTAGAAAATGTGTGTAAACGTGATTTGTGTTCCAAAAAAATATGGATTACCGTGGATGAGACGACCGATATAAAGAAAAACAGTATTGTGAATGTAATAGCTCGCGTTTTATCTAGCGAGAACACAGCATCTCGATATTTGTTAGCTTGCAAAGGTGTTCAAGAATGTACCGCGGAAAATATTGAAAAAGTGATAATGAACGCTTTGAAAAAATTTAAAATTGCCCAAGATCAAGTTGTGATGATTGTAACAGATAGTGCAGCAACGATGTTAAGTGTTGGCCGATCCTTAAAACATATATTTCCTAACTTAATACATATAACCTGCGTGCTGCATCCTTTGCATTTAGTTGGTGAAGTTGTTCGACAACATTACGGAAACGTTGATCGGATGATTGGAAGTACTAAAGCAGTGCTTCGTAAATCTCCTAAACGTATAAAAGAATTTCGTAAATTTTGTCCAGAACCTCCTGAACCAATTTTAACGCGATGGGGTGCTTGGCTAACAGCAGCTTCTTACTATTTGATCCATTTTCAACAAATTCAATCAGTTATAATGCGATTTAATCGGAATGAATCCAAAGCAATTAGAGAAAGTCAAAGAGAATTTCAAATTCCTCAACTTTTAGAAGATTTAACAACAATATGTACCAATTAAACAGTATTACTAGATGCCATCAGAAAACTACAATGTACTGAATTGTCATTGCAGGAATCATTAGACATAGTGGAGAGTGCAAAAAAATAAATTACACACATTAAATGATACGCCAGGATTATGCGCTAGTCAAAAGTTGGCAGATGTTTTAAGTAAAAATCCCGATTTTAATACTTTAGAGGCCGTTTATAATAAGTGTAAGAATAGTGAGCTTTTAAGTCATTTTGAAAAACAGTTTCTACATGCAAATGTAACTTCTTTAGATGTGGAGAGATCGTTTTCTATGTATAAGAATATTTTTTCTTGTTGACGCACAAGGTTTAAAGAAGTAACTGTGGAAACATATGCAATGATGCAAGTTTACAGTAGTTCACATCCTGATGCCTCTAATTTGTTGAATAGTTAGCAAGTAAGTTTATCTATGAATTTTTCGTATTCTTATATTAACCCGTAATACCGACGCCTATGCGAGTCCGCAAGTTTTGGTTACTGTAGTAATAATACTGGTATGTCTTTAATAATTATGTTGGAAGTGTTAAAGCGATAACATTTTTAATTCTGTTGTATACTTTCTTAGGAACTTCAAATACTCGCACCAACCAAATTAAATTCGTAACTTTTTGGGACGCGTATTTTAGTTTATTTGTGCCAGTGGTAACAATGAGTTGATGTTCTGATTGAAAACGAAAATCCACAAACTCTCAAAACATATATTTCGAATATTTTATTTAAACTACCTCGTTTTTACTCGAATGCAGTACTTCGGCCAGTCTAAAAAAAGGTTCACGTGCTGCTTGAAAAATTGTGAGCCACGTAAAATAGAAAAAGCGGAAAACTCTGTAAACATAATAATCCATGAAAATAGGTATCGCATGCGTAATTACTCCACTACACCACCTTAGGACATTTCATATTCCGCCAAGAATCCATAATAAATAAAATTTTCACAAACTTATAGAGATGTACAATTCATAATTTAACCTGTACAGTTATCCCGAAGTCATGAAATGGAATGGAGTTTTTTGACAAATAATCTGCTATACATTTGGGTAGTATAATTCCGTAATAACATTGCGCCATTTTCCTCAGTATAATTTTAATATTTTGTGACGCTTTAGAAAATTTGGAAACACTTGTTTTCCAATAGTTGCATTTTCGTAATTATTAATTTTGGACGATACAAGCAATAGTCATATCCTTATAACAAAAAATGGTCCAAACCTGTTAGAGGATTTTCCTAAAATATGTGTAGTTTCAGAAATTATAAATGTGTTCCATACTGCATACAGCATCAAAGAATTTGAAGTACTACCAGCAGCAATGTATATACTCGAGCAAAGCCAATATAAACGATCTTTTTGTATACCAATACGTCCTTGCCAGTACCGCTCACAAGGGGACACCTGAAAATTCAGATTTCGATGAAGCTCTAGAGACTTGGTGTAAGAACAACGCGGATGAATTGCCCTGGGTTTAAATTTTAGTATGATGTAATTTGCTTTAGAGCATAATTTGAAATGTATTACATAGTCTCAAAGATGATATAAATTATTTTCGCGAAAAATATGTAACCGAGGCGCCCGCGAATTTTACCCCTACAACACCTATTCACATGCGGTTCTGTATTCCAGTTGTAAAACCGCATGTGAATGGGTGTCACGTGTGACGAATGTGTACGTGATATCTTTTAGACGACAGAAGATATGAATTATTTTGTATAAGGGTAGTACATATACTAGTAGATAGAATTGGATGGTTCTGGATCACCACACTCCACACTTTCCGACTAATGTGTTAGGTATAGGAGAGCAGTGAGAAATTACGCCCTCCACTTTGTTAGTTGGGACCACTGCCACCGGGGGAAAGCAGATGGCGCGCAAGTCGCGTGCGTATTTTAATATACAGGTGTTATTCCAATGCGCAATTGGTAATTTTAATATACAGGATGTTATGCGAAATCGATGGTTTTAATATACAGAGTGTTATTCTAATGCGCAATCGGTAATTCTAATGTACAGGGCGTTATTCTAATGCGCAATCGATAGTTATATATACAAGGTGTTAGTTTAATATAAGTGTAATTTTAATTCGCAGTCGGTAATTCCAGTATACAAAGTGTAATTCTAATATGCAGGCTGCGAGTTTAATTCGCAATCAGTAATTTTAACATACAGGATGCAACTTTAATTCATAATCGAACATTTTGGTATACAGAGAAAGCAGCGAGAAAGCAAACTTTTTTATTAAGAAAATATATTTGCCTTAAATATAATTTTTTGCTAACATACATGATTTATTTAGACTAAATATAATAATATTAAACCATATACATATATTACATATTGTTTTCTGATATATACATACAGCGTGTCCATCTAGTGCATGGACGGACACACGGAAAAAAAAATTCTTGACTCAAACAGCATTCAGTCAACCAAATCGTAATTTTAAATGGCGGCAAAGATATATTCTTTTGCTTTAAAGAAATAATTTTTTTGGCATCGTTATTTGATTCAAACATGATCTCTTGATACAAATAACCTCAAGTTTGAAAATATATCTGCTTGATTCAATATACGTAATATGTTTGATTCAACAATATGGTTCTTTCTTTTAAAGAACTTCGTCAGTTTGAAACAAATATATTTTTCTTAACTATTTATTTGACTTCACCTCTGATGGCGAATGTTCCCAAAATCTGCAAAAACTTTTACTGAATTAATCATATTATTTGCATAAAATATTTTAAAATGTACATAGTTGTAAACTTTCTGACTGTTAATTATAAAAATTTTATGTAAATATAATAATATAATATAAAATTCCATTATTTAGCATGTCCCCATTTTGGGAACGTTCGCCATTACTTACTTATTTTACTCTACTAGAGAATTCTTTACTAAAACAGTTTCTGTAGGGTAATTTTCTTTACTAAATTATTTTTTAATGTATTTTTATTGTGCTGCTTGTGTTTTTTATATATTGTATGTACTTTTTCTATTTACGTTTAACGACAAATATGGTGTAGTTTATACATGCATATTTCGATGTAATTTTATTCTTATATAAGTGTGACGTATTCTATACAATTTTTGTATTATGGAATCAATTGGTATTATATTATATTAAAAAGGTAGATAAATATGTATTTGCTCAACAAAATATTTCTGTGGTTTAAAGTATGCTGTTACTTTGGCCAATATATTATACTGTTGGTATTATTACTCCATTGAAACGATTGGTACCATATGTGCTTTTTTCTTTTTAGAGAAGACAGCATCCATTTATGAGAACATAGCGTAACAATGTGTTAAAAATACACAATCTTTTGGAAAACTTTATTAACATTGTGAATAAACTAACAAAAGTACATAAAGTATTAGTATAATGCCGAAAATTAATCTCCATTATGTAGTGACGTGGTGTTTTTATTCTTGTAAATAAACCCCAGCTCCCTAAAATACCATTAACGTCCTTCATTACGTTAAGGTGATATCAAGGTTTTCCTAAAGATCTACGCGGTCGTAAATAAAAACGGTGAACCTTAAATCTTACAGATTTACTTTAAATTTCTTCGAGATTACTCACATTTCCCAGGAGCCCGTAAAGTGAAACTGGTTAGGTTAGGTTAGGTCTCGATGTCGAAGTTGTAACCTGATTTTAACAATACTAATAACATCAAAGTTAAGTATAGTGCACCGATAACTTTAAACGGACTGTAGTATGTCTAAGTTGTTATAATATATAGCTACAGAAATACGTCCACAAAAAAATTGCGAAAAGATATGCACGTTTATATAGGCATCTATAAAAACAATAATTATCCATGTATTTTGAATGTTCCCTGGATAGGTGATGGCATTACTTTTCAATTAATTAACTTATGGCGGTTTAAGCCAGTAGTTGAGACTACTGTCGCATCAGAATTAGTAGCAATACGATTTGTTCAGTTCTGTAGAAGCGTTTGCAGTAATTTACTCGACAAAAACATACAAATGAGGATATCTAATTAGATTTCCTCATCCGTACATGTAAACATCTACTTCGTATATATACGATTTAAATATTGAAATGCCATTACCTTCCACAAAACTATGCCGACGAGATGTATAACATCGAAACGCGCGTCCATAGATGGTGGATAGGTGATGGCATTACTTTTCAATTAGTTGTGGAAGTAGTTTCTGATAATAATAATCTGAATTTCTACTGAATATTTATTATGATGATTGATGTGCTTGTTTTTTACATAACGGTTTTTTTACACTCTCCTGTATTAGGTACCAGATGCGCGCCAGAAGCAAATGCGTTGCTCGCGATATTTAAATACAATATAACATTTAACATAGCCGCCGGCCTTGAAACAACGAAGGGGTTTCAAAAACTGCAATTGATAATTTAAATAGTTAACAAAGTACAAGTGTAATGTGAAATAACAAATAATAATATGTATTATTGTTCATGAGAGTTGTCTATAGGTAGTATGCATACTTTTGAAATAGCACGTTTGAAAACACCAGCGTTTGTTTTCACCGACACCACACGAACTTCTTGGTCTTCGCCAGGATGAATAGCGACGATTCTACCGAGGCGCCAACGCTGTGGTGGAAGGAAGTCTTCTTTTAGAAGAACTAATGCGCCTAATAGATTTGGTACATCCTTCTTGAGCCTCCATTTGCTCCGCTGTTGAAGGTGATGAAGGTATTGTCTTGACCAAGACTTCCAGAATTGTTGTGTGAGTTTTTGAATGTATTCATATCTGGTCAGCAAATTCTTGTTTGTGCTGGAGATGTTTGCTTGCGGCAAAGAATTTAAAGCCGTGCCAATTAAGAAGTGCCCAGGGGTTAATGGTTTAAGGTCAGAAGGATCGGTGGATAGCGGATAAAGTGGACGAGAATTCATTATTGCCTCAATATGACATAGCAAAGTAATAAATTCTTTGTATGTTAATTTGGAATCCTTGCAAATACGTTGTAAGTGATACTTAGCTGTTTTAACAGCGGCTTCCCAAAGACCGCCACGGTGTGGAGAGCGCGGTGGAATAAAATTCCATTTGCTTTCGTGTTTCGTAAAAAAATTGTGAATTGAATTTTCGGTACATATCTTATGCAAACGTTTTAATTCGTTATCCGCCCCTCGAAAGTTAGTGACATTGTCAGAAAAAATCTCTTGACAGAGACCGCGACGTGAAACAAATCGCCTTAATGCATTTAAAAAACTTGTTGAACGGCCTTTGTGACAAAGCATACAAATATGCATAAATACCCTTTCACGCATTGTCTATTGCGCAATTTACCGTCTCTAATAAGAAATGGACATGCATAATCAATACCACAGATTGAAAATGGGCGACTAGCTGTCACCTTAGGTGAGGGTAGATCACTCATTTTTTGATCAAATGAGCATGGACTGCACTTAAAGCATGTGATGCAACTTCGAAGTACCTTTCGTACGATTTGCTTGCCATGAATTGGCCAATATTTAGTCCTAATGCTAGCTAATGTAGTTTGAATTCCGGAATGTAAATTTCTTTTATGTTCATACTCAATTAACAGTTGTGTGAAAATATGCTTGGAAGGTAAAATTATTGGGAATTTATGATTATATGCTAAATTTGAATGTTTTAACCTTCCTCCCACTCTCAATAATCCATCCTTGTCTAGAAAAGGATTAAGAGATATTAATTTACTATTGCGTGGAATGGGTTTTGCCTTATGAAGAAGATGAAACTCAATTGAAAATTCCTCTGCTTGTGCTAATTTTATTAATGTTCTGAGACTAAAATTCAATTCGGCTATGCTTAACTTACCAACATGTCTTTCATTTTTTGGTTTACGCCAATTGTTCACAAATCTTAGACAATAGGCTGTAATGCGTTGTAATTTGGTAAATGAAGAGAACTGTGTAAATATGTCTGACTGAAATGGTGTAGTACATGCGTGTGATAGTGTTTTTACCTTTAATTCTGGTACCTTTGCTTCTGCTAATAATGGTTCGTTGATTTGATTGTATTGTAAGTTTGAATCAGAATGAAGCCAAGAAGGACCATTCCACCAGAGGGAGAATTCCACTAGGCGTAATGGGTCCGTGCCTCTAGATAATATGTCAGCTGGATTGTCTTGTGAGCATACGTGCGCCCATTGTGAAACTGATGTTAATTCTTGCAGTTCTGCAACCCTGTGTGCCACAAACTGTTTCAGCTTGCTCGGTTCCAACTTCAACCATGTAAGTACAATTGTAGAATCAGTGTAATATTTCACTGAATCCATGTCCAGTTTCAAAGCAGTTATGATTCTTTCGACTAGGCGTGCCATTAAAAGCGCACCACACAATGCCAGTCTAGGTATAGTAAGAGTCGTGATTGGTGCAACGCGGGATTTTGCAGTTAGCAATCTAACTAGGATTTTTTCTTCATCCGAGATAGACCTTAAATAGATGCATGTCCCATGTGCTACTTGCGATGCATCACTGAATGCATGAATGTCTATGCGTTTATAATTTGACACTATTACCTTGCGGGGGATGCTAATGTGACTAATGGCTGGTAACTCATGTATGAACTTGTTCCAATCCTCTGCTATATCCGTTGGTACTTCGTCGTCCCAGTCCAACCTATGTCGCCATAATTGCTGCATTAGTAACTTAGCTCTTATTATTATAGGACAGAGTAATCCTAACGGATCGAATATCTGTGAGGCGATGGATAAAATCTGTCTTTTTGTGGGGTTTGATGTATTATAGTTACTGTTTGTGGAGTACCTAAACGCATCTTCTTTAAAATTCCAGAGAATCCCTAAAGTTTTACAACTCTGTTCACCTGATATTATATAATTTTGTGAATTAGAAGAATCAGTCAAATCGGAGAAAATCGAAGGATCGTTTGACGACCACTTTCTCAAATTGAAGCATTCACCTTTTAATATGTGATCCAAGTCGCGAATCAACTTTCTTGCCGAATCCTTGTCAGAGCATCCTGTTATTAAGTCGTCAACGTAAAAATCATCTAGTATAATTTGCGATGCTGTAGGATATTTATCCACGTTTTCAATTGCCAACTGTTTTAGGCATCTTGTTGAAAGAAATGACGCAGATGATGTCCCGTACGTGACAGTATTTAATGTAAAATGTTCTAATCCTTTGTTAGGATTTGATCTCCAAACTATTCTTTGAAAATTCCTATGCTCTGCAGTTACTTCGATCTGACGATACATTTTCTCAATATCAGCTATGATCATGATTTTGTGCTTACGCAATCGAATCAAAATTGAATAGAGTTCGTCTTGAATTGAAGGTCCGGTTTTGAGAACGTCGTTTAATGATAATCCTGAGTCAGTTTTGCTACTCCCATCAAAAATTACCCTAAGTTTTGTAGTTATGGATCCATCGTTTTGAACACAATGGTGTGGTAGATAATAGCAAATATTATTCGCGATATGTTGAGAGTCGATTTTAGACATATAGCCTAAAAGCTTGTGTTCTTCCATGAACTTGCAATATTGGGATTTTAGATTGAGATTTTTGGATAACTTGCGTTCAAGCGAGTAAAACCTATTCTCTGCGACGGTAACGGAATTACCAAGTTGACTGTAATTCGAACGTAGTGGCAAATTTACTGAAAACCTACCAGTTATGTTTCTATGGAAGGTGTTCACAAAGTTTTCCTCACATTCTTCTTCCTCCTTTGTATATACCTTAGCTACTGATTTTATATGTCTAATTTGTTGAAAGATTACACTGTGTGCTATGTGTAGGTATTGGTGTCACTAATCCAGAAATAATCCAACCTAGCGCAGAGTTTTGCAAAATAGGCTGATTTTTTCCTAATTTGATTTGTTCGGTCTTTAGTAGATCGTAGAATACTTCTACTCCTAACAGCATGTCTATTTTATCTGATTCAAAATAGCGTGGGTCTGCTAGCTTAATATTCTGGGGTATATTCCAATGTGAGCTTGAGAAGCTAAATTGAGGAGTGTGATCTGTAATTTTGTCTATTATTAAGAATTTAAGTTCCCTGATATATTTGCTATGTAACGAAGAAATTGTTGCAAAAGTTTGACTGCAAATATTTGTGACGATGGAATTGATTCCAACAACTGGCATGTTTATTTTTGTGGGCTTTAAGTTTAACTTCTTAAATAGGTCATGCGTCATGAAATTTGATCGAGAAGACATCGTGCTTCTATTGATACTACTCCTGCATTACAAACATATATTACTGCCGTGGGCAACAACCCTAAGACGTTTGATATGTTTCCATTCTGATTAGTGACTGTGTTTGTTTGTACGGTTGGGTGTGTCTCAGTAGATGACTGTGTGGATACCTGTGCGTTTGGTAAAGTTGATGAAGTGCGTGATTGCATAGGAGTGAATTCTGTATTGGATCCGGATGTTTCTGTTTCAAAGTGAAGAAGAGTGTTATGTTTAATGTTACACTTTTTACATCCTTTGGATTGGCACCTTTTGCTGTTGTGACCCTTTTTGAGGCAATTGATACAAAGATTGGGACGTTTGATTTCTAATAATCTCTTGCGCATGTTCATCTTTAAGAATTTTTCACTATAAAAAATATAGTGAGATTCTTTGCATATAGGATAACTAAGATTTGTTAGCGTATGAGCATGTGTTGTGGTGTCCGATCTTTTTACGTTACTTGTGTAATTTGGTTGTTTATTGTCTAACGATTCCAAAATCCGACATCTTTTGTTCAGAAATTCCATAAATTCTATTGTTGTTGGACAGTCTTTATCATTCGTTTCTATTTCCCACTCCCGCTTAGAATTCGCATCTAACTTATTGATCAATAGATACATTAGCATAGTATCCCACGAATCAACCGGTAAATCTAAATTCTTTAATGCCCTATAATGCTTTTGAAAATTGTCAATGAATTGCCTGATGGTAGTAGATGAATTGTTAACTGATGGTAATTCAACTATTGCTTTGACATGAAATTTAATTATGACCTTTCTATTATCAAAACGTTTTTTGAGTAAATCCCAAGCTGTTTCGTAGTTGTTTTCAGAAATTTCTAATGATTGAATAACTTGTGCAGCTTCTCCTTTGAGGGAAGCTCGTAAATACTGATATTTTTGAATGTTACTTAGATTTTTGTCGCTATGTATCAAAGTATTAAATGTATCGTGAAAGCTGCACCACGTGTCATAAGATCCAGAAAATTCCGGTAAATTGATCTGCAGAAGAGTGATTTTTTTGCGTATTTGCACGTCATTTGGCACATTTTGTGCATGATTGCCATCTAAATAAGTTTGCGCACAAGCCACACACTTATAATATTTATTATCAAATTCATCCCTTTCCTCAATCTGTGTATCTGTACTATCAATTAGTTCGATTTCTGCTTGAACGTCCGAAAATTTTGACCAAACATCCTCTAATTTGTTTAGTCTAACCTTTAATTCATTTATACGAGTCTTGCCTCCCTTAATTTCGTCTAAAAATGAACCAAACTTTGTCAATTGCCCCTCTAAAGTACCTCTACGCGCCACCAATACTTTGAGCTCGGTCATTTTGGGTTTAGCTTACTGTACAACGTGATATGAAATGACGTAGTAATATGCTATTACAACTATGGTAAATTAAATCGCAAAAATTGTATGTGGATACATAAGAGGCACTAATGAATAATAAAATGGAACGGTACTCACGAGGTAATGATATTGTGAATTTGAGGCACGTGTTCCACTTCTAGGTTATGTTGTGGTTATGTCGTCTCTTATGGTTATCTTGCTTTGTTTTCTGCGATTTCTTGTGTGCTGGTTTCTTAATGTGGCTCCGAAGGACCAATGCATGTTGTGGAAGTAGTTTCTGCTAATAATAATCTGAATTTCTACTGAATATTTATTATGTTGGTTGATGTGCTTGTTTTTTACATAACGGTTTTTTTTCACCCTCCTGTGTTAGGTACCAGATGCGCGCCAGAAGCAAATGCGTTGCGCGCGATATTTAAATACAATGTAACATTTAACATATTTTGTAATTGTATACGTACAAATTATTTCTATGAAGATAACATAACCACAAAATAACTTGTGTGTTGCTTGTACAGATACATAAAAAATATTACAAAACTTACTACCTCGGTAATCTTGTAGGAATTCTGAGAATCGCGAACGAGTGACACTGGATGGATAACTGTATGGTTAGGTGCCAGAAGGGTGCTAGGTATTATGATAAAAAGGGTAGGAAATAGAACAGCAGATACCTCAACAGACTTATGCATGCAAGCATGTCTTACCACTTGCCTTTACTGAAATACCTGTTATATCAAAAAAGGAGGAAATATACTAACAATTAGCTACAAAATATGAAAACGAAAAGATCAAAGCATTGTTAAATGTGTGGTAAATTGATGTCTTGATGGTCTTGAAAACAATATCGGCAAGATTTTTGTAATTTTCGCTATTCTGATATCAACCAATCTGTGGCAACTATTTTATTATTTTTTTTATAAATTTTAACGTTATTTATCCAATAGTAAAAGTATGTATATAAATCCATTATCCTACTTACCTATTATTTCCTTCATTTACATCTCACCGCTTACGAACCACCATCTCACATAACCTGCTTTAATAAATATCTTTAGCGAAACAAGAGTATTTGGTCACAGGACCCTACGTTTTTAAATGAAAAACTTGTCTGCATAGCTTCATATTTAATTTACTAAAGATATACGCATTGTAGCTATAGGGAAATGTTTACAAAAAAGATTCTAGGAGAACTTCTCCATCATATTTCGTAAAAATATACAGGGTGTAAAAAAAATGACCAAACACTGTTTTTAACACTTGCAGCTACACGGTGTAGTAGTCTATTGCATTTCATACGCAAAAAAATATTTTTGCCTTTACACGTGAGATTGCATACATTTTCTTATTAATATTATTTATTGGTGGAATGATGTAGTTACTTTCAGTAATCGAGTAGGAAATCATATTATTCGGAAAACAAAGTAAAACAATCATATTATTCAATTCACTTATTGGCAAACGTTGGATGCTTTCATTAATATTAAGTATTAAACATTGAGGTTTACCACCTGCTTTCATACAATTGGAATCCGGGCTTATTATTCTGATAACTTATGTCTGACCAGCCGTTTGCTGTATAGCATCCGGTGTTCGTTGTGGCCGGGGCTGGCATTAATTCGATAATCCATTCCGGTATATTGGAAGAACGTAAACGCCTAATACATATGTTCGCAGAAGCGTTCTAAATTATCTAAATACCACTCGTAAATTTGATATTCGCACGCCAAAGCCTGTACCGAACTGTGCGGACTAGCCGTAATGCGGGCATTCTCTCTGTTCGCAAACAACCCGGTTCTCCGCCCGGATCATCCGATGTACTTCGACGTACTCATAAATCCACAGATAACCATCGCCGGATGGAACTGGAGGATGCATCAATATTTGCAGAATATACGATCGGTTTAACGTATTAGATATTGCAACGTTTTATTTTCTCATTGTCAGTCAAGCTATGCCCATATGATCAAAACGTAGGAATGTTAAGCTAGAGCGATAGAGATTACGTACGTGGGTACCATTTGACAATGCCGATTTTAAGAAACTCAAAATTTACTATTTTTGATATTTTGTATAACCATTATCGTTCTCTATTTACATCGGGAGTGAAATTTATGCAGTTGTCGAAATGACGAGCTCCAAGTTTAACGTGACCGTTAATTTGTTACTAACTTTGTGACATTATATGGCACTATTTTAGCGCAAGCCGGTGTCGGTGGCCTGCTCTCGACCACTTAGAGAATAAGTGGTATGAAGCTGAGTTTGATGACGTTTCAGAGAATGCTGAAAACGTATTTCTGCAAAGCAATTGCAAGGCCAGCTATTACGTGATGCGTAAGTCAAATCTGTATCTGCTCAGAACGCAGTGCGAGGTTTCAAGTCTATCGGAAGCGCATCAAATTTGGTTTAATTAATAAGAATACCTCGCCGACAAATTACTAGTGTTCTATCTTCATAGTAATACGTTGCTAACAAGAAAAAGAGTACAAGCTGGCCGAAAGATAAAATGGTGTAGCGATGAAAGAGGTAGAGTGAAAAATCCTCTTCACATCTGAATCTGTACTTCTAAATGATTCTGAAAAAGATTTGTCAAAAGACAGAGAAGAAGGACCACTGGATTGCGTGCTTATGATGGCAAATTTGGTTGCGTGAAGAGTGGATCATCAAAGAGCTACTAAGAGATAGTTTGTCTCTCCTAGCAAAAGTGATTCGAGTTTTCTCCACTGAGGGGGGCACATGGACCAAAACAGTAATCAGAATTGCCGTCGCTTAAATGCTATATCGTGATTTCTTAAGATTACTTCTAGTTTGCGCTTATATAAATATTTCTTAGCCCTTAACTACGTTTAAAAATTGCACATGAAATAAGAAATTTTGTTGCTTTCTTTCTTATTTGATATTCAAAGGAAAGAATACGCAATCAGCCAATTTAACAACTTCCTGCATGAGAAAACATGTCTCTTTTCCAAAACTGTAGCGGGTGATGAGACGTGAGTGTATCAATGTGGCTCACCGATAAAACAAGGATCCATGTAGTAGGTTCATAAGGGGTCTCCGCCACAAAGAAAAGCAAAAACGCAGTCTTGTGGAGAAAGGCATTACAAAAGCGGGAAAGTCTATAAGGAAACAATGCAAAAATTAAAAACTGCGATTCAACAAAAAAGATCTCAAATTGTGACATCCACCATACAGTCCGCACTTGGCATCGAGCGATTATTATCTCTTCCCTAAATTAAAAAAAAAACACATTAGAGGACAACGTGTTTCTTCAGCTAAATGGTTGAAAGAGACGGTGGAACAGTTTTTTGAAGACCTACCGAAAGATTTTTTTTGGAAGGTATAGGTTTTGTTAAGAGCACTTAATATTTAATTTTTTATTGCTGTAAATTCAACTACTATTGTCGTACATCGCTCCTTCGCTTACGTACAACAGAGTTTATTCATAACACAATTTTTTGTTTCCATCTTTGTCACTTCTGTAGGTGACAGCAGCAGGAGCAGTAGATACTAGAGGTGATGTATCAAATAAGTACATGAAATAACGAGAGCGTCTGGGTAGCCTTGAGTTGTATAGCATATTTTTGCGGCAGTGATCGGCAATTTGCTGCTGTCGTCCGACCAGACGTTCAGGCTTCGTCAGGGTTTAGTGGTGGTCTTAGAATTACGTATTTACAAACGTTGTGATACATATAAAAGCGTACGTGAAAAGGAACCGATTTGTGCAATTAATATATACAAGATTCATGTATTTGTATGTATGGGAAATAGTTTTCATCTGTTCATGTTAAAAAGGGAACTGCTTAGCTAGTAAATTTATTTTTTATACCTACGCACTCTGTTTAATTTAGAGAGCAACTAAGTAAGTGAGCAAATATACAAAAAATACATACATCTAAACATAAGCAATTGGCCTTCGCTGGATTTTTGAAACCAGAAGAACGTAACAGGTTTATTAGAAAAAACGTTGGAATAAAGTGCATGACTGTTGATGGGACATATGTTTAAAGATATCCGTTTTTTGTTTCCTAAATATTTTTCTTCATGGCTAGGCAGATAATATAAAAATCCCCCTTCGTGTTAACCAACTAATGCTTCAATGTAATTCTCGAAGCCGCATAGGTTTCGGTGGACATTAGTAATGGCATAACAGTAATAAATTTCCTAGTTCTGACATTAAATTAACGTACAGTTCTCTCGGAGCTTGAGGAGGACAAGTGCTGCACCATCCACGGGAGACACATTCGTGGCTACAATGCTACCGTAACGCCTACTTACTTCTAGGATCCAAGTGGTCATTTGTCATAATATTACTTGCTTAACTTCTCTCTTCAAGCACCCAGAGAACTTGAAGTATTTATTAACGTTTTAACGACAATCATGTGTTTGGTGAAGGGCTGGTTGTTAATTTTAATAACATAAGTCTGTTTTAATAATTATAGCTATTATAGTTACAAGGAATTGGTGGTAGTAGTGTAAAGGGTGAATCAACGATAGAGTAAAGTAAGTTTATAATTTATCGGTGAAATTTGCGATCATCCGACTGCACCCGGCGAATTCCGAGTAGGTGCTGAGTAGTTTCAAATTTGACAGTTCGTAGTAATGTAAATTTCTTTAATTTTAATAAAACGTTAGAATTGAACAATTACATACATATCATTAAAGTTTTAACGTCAAATTCAAAACTATTCGCGCACCTACTACGATTTTATCGATTTTCGTCGGGTGGATAACTTCACAACACGGGGGTGTACCTAGTTGAGCGGACTGATCTGTAAATCGTATGATATGGTTAGTAAGTCCGCACATTTTGAAAATATATAAAAGTATACAGGGTGCAATAAAAAAGTAGAGCAACCAGAAGTTGTGTTTTTTTAAACGGGACGCCTATATATGAATTGATTCTTCAATTCTACGCCTAATTCTAACACTTTTTTGTTTTGTATTTGTTATGTTGAAACCGTGCAGTTTTCGAGGTATTCAGTTTTACAGGTAAAAACTCACACATTCAAGCATCTATTTAATTGAAAATTTTATCGTCGTTTCTGTAAGAAAAATGTTTATATTTGGTAAGTGGAAAGACAAATGTTAAGTTAATAGGTACTCTATAAAACATTTGAGATATCGGCTACATGATGTTCAATATAATTGTCCAAACATAAAAAAAATAAATTTAAAGAAAATAACTTTTTTTCAAATGGCACACCCTGTATATTTTTATTTTATCTTATAAAGGACTAAGAACCCTTTAATTTTTCTTGAATATGTTCTACACTTACCTCCAATTCTTTTTGAGATATGTTTTTTCATTTTCTTGTATTGAGCAAATAAAATAGGCAATGCAAGAACATATTGTCAAAAACAATCAAATTGTATTAGAAAGCAATTTTCCTACTATCTAGAACAAAATAAATAAATTTAAATAAGGCAAAGAAAGTACTAGGTATATATCTAACATATTTAACAAAGGAAACTTAATGGTTAAAATAATTAATTTATTCTTAATAAATGTTCAAATAAATGATCTTCTTGTTGAACGTACATATTTATTCTTTTCCTTATGTCGTTTCTGACTCTGGACAACATTAGTGGTGTTACGCTCCAGCAGACATCTCTTATTCTATTCTGCATGTCTTCTCTTGTGGTAGGTTGATTAACATATACCCGTTCTTTTATATAACCCCATAAGAAAAAATCTAATGGGGCAATATCGCAAGATCTTGGTGACCACTCAATATAACCTCCACGCGCAATCCATTTTTGTGAAAATTGTTGATTCAAAAATTCTCGAACCTCACAGTGGTAGTGCTGTTGAAGCCACATATTTTCCTGCTGATTTACATCAAGTGTTTCAAGTAATGGAAGTAATTCTTCACTTAAAAAGTTTAGTTAACTAAGGCCAGTTAAGGTCTAATTAAAAAATATGGACCAATTATTCTGTTGTGGTAGATACCACACCAATGGTTTTGATTTTGTACCTCCCGAACCCAAAATGGGTTTTCTATAGCATAATAATGCATATTGTGGCGATTCACGACACCATCACTTTTAAACGAAGCTTCATCGGAAAACATTATGTTACATAAGAAGTTTTCATTTAATTGTAACTGTTCAATCATTACATGGCAAAACTGCACTCGTCTTTCAAAATCTTGCCCTCGTAATTCCTGATGAAGTTCGATGTGATATGAGTAATATTTATACTTTCTTGTTGTCCGATTCGCGGTTGATGGTGAGGTATCACATAACGTTGCTAACTCTCTACTACATACTTTCTTTTAGATTATGAAAACTGTGCGAGTTAGGTGTCCGGCGTTCAGAAAATTTCATTTTATAAATTCTTTGTGCAATAAAATATTATATTACTGTCACAACACCAAATGTAAACGTTTTTCTTGCAGAGACGAAGGTAAAATTTTCAATTAAATAGATGCTTGAAAATGTGAGTTTTTACCTTTAAAGCTTAAAGTTTATGTATTTATACCTATAGTTTATTAGTACTTACTAATGCGGTTACAAAGTTTACTTTTGCTGTATGAATCAAGTTTCTGTTACCCAAAGTATTATAAAATAACGTTATGGATGTTTTCAGCTTCAGTCATGTTTATTTGCCATACGGCATTTAATTAACTTTTAATTTTAAGCCAATTATAAACTACTTAATGGTGTTATAACGAATAGATAAATTAATTTCTTTATCATACAATAATTTTATATCATTAAATGTCATCGTATTCAATAATTGTTCTAATGACTTACCTGTTATGGCAAACTGATAAAATAAATACTGAGAGCAGTTCAGTTTCAGAAGTCACTATAATCAGAAAATGGTTGAATTTAAGCTAGTAATATAGTAGCAACCTTTTGTCTAGGATTTTTCAGAACTAAAATAATATACAGGTGTTCCTAACAAAAATATATCATGCCAACTTAAAGCAATATTAAGCGCATTACATTAGTAACTCAGAGCAACATAAACGTGTGTTTTAACTCCATTTATGCTTAATCTAGGGGCCAAAAATCACATAATTTTAACGAGCCGGGGAAATAACAATTTCTATAAATGTCCACTTTACAAAAAAACTAATAACTTTGAAACCCTTCTTTTAGGACAATAGTGCCTTATACATTCTGCCAGCGAATTTAACGGGGATTGCAAAAGTGTAACTAATAATGTATGTATGAATAGTATGTTTCATAAAAAAAAACCATGTAGGTTTTAATATAATTTTAAAACATGCACATAATCGGACAACTTGTATATTAGTACATATTTGGTTTCTACAGGAGGATCTAGCGACACTTTGTATAGGATTACCTATTCCTATAGTCAATTGTTTTCGAATTATGATTTACCAAACATTGTTTTTGCAGTGCTCTGCATAAATACCTACAATTTGCATTGTACTTGATATTCTGCTTTCACTGTGGATTTAGTTAAGCAATACAGCTATGAATATTTTGAGTTAGAACAAGAAAACATCTTTATCATAGACCATCTCTTACAACGTACTAAAGATCTTATTTTTCGTTGTTACTTTAAATGGAACACTCTGTATAATTTGTAAATGTTGAATTGCTGATGGCAATTTGCGTTAATTATGCAAAGCATTCGTTGAGCAATATTAGTTGCAAGTTCTACAGTTCAAACAGATCTGAATATTGGTGCCGCTCACTTTCGTAATTGTGAGTCGAGATGGAACAAAATGAGGAACGATAGCAGGTTTATATTAAGTAATTCAGGGGATTTGGGGGACACAGAGGAAAGCTTATGATATTCAAATAGTAATATATTTATACAAAAAGCAAATAACATTAAATCTTAATACTTAAATCCGCTAGATAATTAAAGGAGTATAAAGTTGGAAGATGTTACACAGTTTACATCTAACTAATATCAATTTAAACTACTGAACTATGGTAATGTAATATGTAATATTGATTCGAGACTACAATCTTTAGCACTAATATTATAATATGTAATTTTTGTAGTAACAAACAACAAGAAAAAGAGATAAATCGAATATTTTTTAAATGAAAATAATAAGCAAACTAAGAAAAGAAAGTCCCGAAGAAATTATTTGGTAGAAAAGGCTTATCTTGAGGTACAATTATTTGCCCAAAAAGGAACAAACACTCCTCTGTTTGCTGGTTCTATTCGAGACTTTGGTTGTAGCGTGTAAACTCATAAGTAGAGCAACGCAAACTGCGCTGAAAGCCAGTGGCTGACGCATAAAAGTTTACACAAAATAAACACGGCCAGGATAATTCGGTATAAACGTCAGTATAACTGCGACTCGAAAGCCGATCGATTGTGTATGCATCTACGCTGTCGTATACTATATCGTAGTTCTACGTTTGTTTTGAAAATATTTGCTACGTCGCGAAAACGACCAAAGTTGGACACAATAAGAGAATTTATTGCAGAAATACCTGATTTAAAGTGTGATGGCGCTAAAATTCAATGTGTAGTGTGTAAAATAGATTTAATGTGTTGGTCGAAAAGTGATTGTCTTCGACACGTAAATAGTGCAGTGCATGTTTCAAAAAAAATTCCACACGAGATTATGACAAATTTAAATTTAATTTATGTGTTACCTTTATTGCATGTAAGTTACCATTTCATTTACTAAGGAAGAAAGCATACGTCTCGTTTTGGAATGAATATTCGCACTTTAAGTTACCAAGTGAGAGAACATTACAGAGAGTTGTGCCGTCTGCTCGTGAGCATGTCAGGAAAACAATTAAATCGGAGTTGCAAGATAAAAAACTGCGGTTATGTGTGGACGAAACAACAGATCATAAAAAACATTCTGTGGGTAATGTAATGGTACGCACAATGGAACCACATCGACCCTCAATTTTACTACCTTCCAGACGAATACAACAATGCACTGCCGAAGTAATTTCAATGTTGGTGTTAAATACATTGGAAGAGTTTGAACTTTCAACAAATCAACTGTTGATGTTTATGAGTGATGGTGTCGCAAACATGCTAGCTGTAGGTCGATCTCTTAAAAAACATTGTGCTAACTTGTTGCATGTTACATGTAAAATTCATACTCACAGTCTCGTAGCAGATAGTATCAGAAAATGTTATCCCGAGGTAGACGCTCTAATAGCACATACAAAAGCTGCGTTTGTAAAATCCCCAAAACGTATTCGGGAATTTCATAGACTATGCCTCGGTATTCCTGAACCACCACAACCTATTCTTACTCGTTGGGGAACATGGTTAGAGGCTGCATTTTATTATCTTAAATATTTTGAGAATATAAAGAACGTGATTTTAGAATTCGGCCCAAAGGAAGCTGCGGCTGTCAAGGTAAGCCGCTTGAAATTTCAGGATAGTCAAGTTAAAACAGATTTGGAAATTATTCAGAACAATTACGTGGGACTAGCGGATGCGATTGAAAAACTACAAAATTCTTCGGTGTCGTTAGTGAAATCTTTGCAAATAGTGCAACATGTTCACGCACAGCTATGAGCGATAGAAGACGCAAGAAATGTTTGTGTTTTAGAAAGGTTTGAAAGTGTTTTAGATAAAGACTCTGATTTTGGTACATTAAGACAAATTTGTGAAGGTGCGTCAACAGAACCGTTAAGTTATTTGAAAGATTATTTTACTTACGCAAATATAACGTCACTAGATGTAGAACGTTCGTTTTCGGCATACAAAAACACTTTATCTTCACGCCGCACTCACTTTGCCGAAACAACTTTGGAAACATATTTCATGTTACAAATATTAAATAGACATTATCCACTTTGTGATTTCACGGAGGACTCTTAAAACGGTAAGTGTTTGAGCACGTATCACATTTAATTTATTTTGTGTAAACTTTTATGCGTCAGCCACTGGCTTTCAGCGCAGTTGCGTTGCTCTGCTCATAAGCCTGGTGTGTCAAGGATATGGTGTTCTTAGTGGCCACTTTTTAGCTGAAGGTAAAGGTAAAGGTGGTGAGAGAACGCAGTCTAAATGTTGCAGCGACTTAGGTCATCATTATTGGCCTTGGTATTTATACCACTAACCACTTGTACAATTGGTAGCCATCGAAAGGTAAGGAAAGACCCACAAAAGGTAAATTGATTGGAAGCTGAATGTTTATGTTTCGTAAGTAATTTACAAATGGATTGACTTTTTGTTTGTGTTTCAATTTTGATGTAGATACCTTTGAAACGAGTACATGTTTAAACCATGACACTCCTGCCGGACATACCGACCTGCAATGTGCGATGCGTATGCGATGTTCTTGCAGTGTTGAAATAAACGTCCTTCGCCAATGTTCCAAAGCAACTCAAAGCCATAATATTACAACCTCTATGTTTAATGGTTTTGTTAATACTCTGCTGTTTCATTTGTTCTTCACGTCGACGGCGTACAAACACTCAATGTCTGGAACCACAACAGCTCAAATTTTGATACATCGACCCACAAGCATTGGCCTTATGCGCCGTTCTCGTAGTACCCGGCCCACACGAGTCCTTTCTTTTTAAGGACAGTCGTTAAGCGGGGCTTCCGAACGGCTATACGTCTCTTAAACATGTTTCCAGCAAGTGACGTTTCACTGAAAATACTCCTATTGTGCGATAGTGAAATCGACTGCACTCTGTTGCGATCGGTGATGCAGCAAGTCGACATTGTTAATTTAAGGTGCTGATCCTCACTTCTTGTAGTAGTTCGCAGTAGTCCAGTGCATTTTTGGCTCTTTAATTGTCCTCTTTCTTCCTTTCCTTTCACTCTCTGGCATACAATACCCAGAAATTTCTACTTACCGTGCAGTTTGAAGGTTGGGTACAATGTTTTTCTAAAAGTGCAAATGTAGGCTCTAGTCTCGATATCTATCTTTGTTCTTTTCAGTATACTCAATAATAACTTGCACAATTTAATCACTGCACAACTATCTATCTGCACAACTATCTATTATTTTAGACAATACTGAGGGACCTGATAAGAATAACGGTTTTAAACGGCATGCGCCTGTCTGGGCAGAGTTAAGCGCTGTGCGCTCCAGGCCAACTGGGATAAAATTTTCTTAGCGTGTCCGATACAATCCTGAGTCATCATTCGCATGTTGGGAAACGATTGACTTCGCTTCACCTTTTACGGCAAGAAGGTGACAGTAACAAAGCCATGGAACACTTTACACACACAGTTTACACATTACCCGCTCCCGCCTGCACGTGCCTATTTTTTACGGACCGGCTCGTCCGTAGCCCGTCTAAATTATTTTGGCCTGTTTAAGTAATTATATCTGCACCGTCTAAACATTTTTTAATTACTACATTGTGTAGAGTACATATTTGTTATTAATAAATTATATTGGCCAAATTTCGTTATAACACATGGGCTGAAAAGTCCCGGGCCTAACACATAGATGGCGCTAGTTTTATTGCATTCACCTGTTTTGCAGTTAGTACTAACCTTAAAAAGACAGCTGTTAAAATTTCATGATATTCTATTCATTAGTTTGTGAGTTATTGTGCTAAGAGTGTCGCTACTATTGTTATTTCCAAAACAATGGATCAAAAACAATTTCGTGTTTTAATTTTACACTGCTTCTTGATGGGAAAAAATACCGTTCAAGCGAAGCAATGGCTTGAAAAGTGTTATGGGGACTCCGCTCCATCAGAAACAACAATAAAACGTTGGTTTGCTGACTTCAAACATGGTCGTAGAGACACCGATGATGCAGAACGCAGTGGACGTCCAAATGAGGCGGTAACACCAGAAAACATCAAAAAAATCCACAAAATCGTTTTGAATGATCGAAAAGTGAAGTTGCGTGAGTTAGCTGATATCGTAAAGATATCAAAAGAACGTGTTGGCTTTATATTGCATGAGCATTTGACTATGAGAAAGCTCTGTTCAAAATGGGTGCCGCGTTTGCTCACTGTTGACCGAAAACAAGAACGTGTTGATGCTTCTGAGCAGTGTTTGGCCATGTTTAAACGTAACAAACCGGAATTTTTGCGTCGATATGTGACAACGGATGAAACATGGATCCATCACTTCACTCCGGAATTAAAACGATCATCATCTGAGTGGACAGCAACTGGTGAACCTCGTCCAAAGCGCCCGAAAGCACAACAATCGGCTGGAAAGGTTATGGCCTCGGTATTTTGGGATGTGCGTGGTGTAATATTCATCGACTATCTTGAGAAGCGAAATAACATCAACAGTGAATAATATATAGCGTTACTGGAGCGTCTGAAGGCCGAAATTGCAAAGCAACGTCCGCATATGGCGAAGAAAAAAATTTTGTTTCATCAAGACAACGCACCGTGTCACAAGTCAATCAAAACAATGGCAAAACTACATGAATTGAACATCGAATGGCTCCCACATCCACCGTATTCGCCAGATTTGGCTCCCAGCGACTACTGGCTGTTCGCAGACCAAAAAAAAATGCTCGCCGGTAAGAAATTTCGCTCGAATGAAGAGGTTATCGCTGAAACTGAGGCATATTTTGTGGCAAAAGATAAATCGTTTTACAAAAGTGGTATTGAAATGTTAGAGCGGCGCTGGAATGATTGCGTTGTTCTTGATGGAAATTACGTTGATGAATAAAGCTAATTTTGAACAAAAAAAAACGTGTTTTCTTTGTCAGGCCCGGGACTTTTCAGCCCATGTGTTATATGTGTATAACCTGTAGCGCGAAGCTCATTAGTAAACATTCTCTGAAAATAACATTGCATATTTTAAAATTGTTAATACAAACCGTAAAAACTAAACGGCATTTACTGCATACGTTATATCCATTCGATGTACTTAATGGCCCGTCAGGCCCGTATAGTTTTAGGCCGGGTCTGGCCCGTAATGAAAAGAGACGAGGCCCGCCCAAGCCTGCCCGCGGGCCCGGGCGGGCAGGGCTTTTCCTAGTCCGTGCAGTGCTCTACCTCAGGTTAAGACAAGCTTTAAAAGGTTATACACCCCGTTGGGTTGTCACCGCACATTAGAAAGGAACACACACCTCTTGGTACTCTCGCTAGGTTCCGTTAAAAATGTTATTGCTTGCAATTAATTGGTATCTCCTGATAAATCTTATGTTTACAGATACTTAGTAATTACCCAGTTTATAATAATAACACATTTTCTCAATCCAACCTTTTTTTTTATTGCGGTGTCCATTTAATCAACACTGCCGCACCATCCGCTAATGATAATATAAATATGCAGACACAAACGGACTTGCAAATGGGATTATAGAGTAATAAATTAAACTAGTCCTAAAAATTAAAATAAGGTTTATTTGACATCTGAAGGATTCAAGAGAGGAATTTGGCAGTTACCATATAATATATTTT